>OY720441.1:36473982-37073982 GCA_963082915.1 Dolichopus griseipennis | reverse complement strand
TTGTTGTAAGTATAACAGGAACAGCACTTTATAATATTGAAAAGTGCAATTTGTGAAAATGAAAGATTATATATAAAACTGAGTGGATTTCTTATTAGTTCAATATATACCCACGTAATTTGTATTAATTGAATTACCGTTTCAACTATTATTTGAAATGAAAAATTTCTACTTTAAGATATTTATTTTTTCTTAAGAGTTTTTCTCTCAAGTTTTCTTTTAAAATTAAATATTTATTTGAGTATAAAATAAGTTTCATATGCGTATATAATATATACAAGATGTATGCTACTCAGCTCGTCTTGTTCTCTAGAGATTTTAATTTTTATTTGAACAAATTTAATGGGTTTTTTGAGAAATGAAGTTGTTTGTGTGCAAATCTCTTGCCATGCATAAATATATACAGCAATAAATAAATGTATATAATGCATATAATTGGTAATTGCATTATTCTTGTGCAAGAACTATGGTGGTATTTTCTGAAGCTAATATATGAAGGAACGAGGTTTTCTTTGGAGTAATCGTTTTATTATTAAAAATGTTTCTTCTGCATTTCAATATTGAGGACCCTTTTATAGTTCAGCAGTGATAAAATAAATTAAAAGCGTAAAATTGTTTAATTCAATTTAAGTGCAGTTTTAGGAAAAATAACATTGTAATGCAACTATTAAATATTTTTATAATTAAATTTTAAAATGGTCAGGTGAATAAAATTATAAGCAACCGAACATAATTAGAGTAAATTATGATTAATTTATATAACGATCTTAATGTTATAGATAAGAAAACTGCAGAAATGGTAAGGTTCCTGAACAGTGGCGGAATATATAGCAGTGTCGAAACCATCGACAAGACCACTCACTAAAACCAAAAAACTAATACCTATGACTTAATTTTTATTATTTGATATTAAGCTAAATCTTATTAATTCTGAAAAATTTGATAAGCAAAATAAACTCTTCTGTGGTAATAAAACACCAAATCCCCATGGTGACCAAATATAATTTAAAATAGAAAGTATTCGAAGTGGAATATAAATTTAGCCACAAGGCCTACGTGTTAGGATGGCACATGCCTACTTCCCCCACAACAAACAATAATAACAACAACGACAACGACAACGACAAAAAAAAAGCAACAATATAATTTTTTTTGCTTTTTATATTTGGTAACTAAGGGGATTTGCAAAAACGTACTTTTCTGTAATTTTTTTTCTTTAAATTAATCATTTGTGGTCACTTGTGCCAGATTTGAGCTCGCACTCACAAAATGGTCGAGGACCTGCTTCAAAAATTATTATTTTCCTAATCAAATATGTTGTAAAAAAAAAATTACATATTACATATTTTACATTCTCTTTTTTCTTATTGACATTTTTCATATATGAAATGTAACAAGCAGTGAAATGTCAGGCAGTTTGTTATAAAAATATAAAAAAATAATTGACACTATTATTTATCATATGAAAATAAGGGTGAAATACCGTTTTGGGGTGATCCTAGATTTAAATGACGTCATCACATAACGGTACTTTATATCTACAAGTTACCGAATCTATATGCCATTATACCGCTGGCGTCATTTTATGGCTGAAAAGTTTATTGCAAAAGTTTAGTGTTTAAAGTGACCATCTGTACTTCTTTCGGAAGTATTATACTCCTTTGAAAGCGTTTATACTCCCTTAATAATCCTTTAAAATAATATACTCCTGAAATTTTGCTTTAAATTACAGATGAGATTATCTTATTGACAACACTGCAAATTTGAGAGTACGATTTTCTTTGTTAATATATCTATGTTTGTGCTACAAAAGTAAGAACAATTCTGGAGGGCATGAAAGATACATTGCCACAATAATTTACTTCAGATTTTATCCCGTTGTTTTATAGAAACAAATTGGAAACACTAGAATTTTCTAAACACTTGAATTGACTATGGGTTAAGTAGATGGCTTTTAAATAAAATACAAAAGTTTTATAAACAATGTTGGAAATATTTGCCTATATATAGGAATATAAAGACAAAATTCGAAATTTGTAATTTTGAGTGGGTTTCGTTCAGACGAAATAAGTAAATGGTCACCTTAAACATTAAATAAATAATATCTAGCATGATGTGGTTTGTATTATACAGTCTGTTAGTCTGTTAATATTTCTTGTAAAGATATTTTATTTAATATGAGAACCCCATATATCCCATTTCCAATTAGATCCATCTGCGAAGATGTTCTTTCTTTTGACAAAAAAAGCACTCTTACGAAATTTCATTCAGATCGGTTGATATTTTGATAAATTATTAGAGCTTGATATTACCGAATTTCCTAGAATCTTTAAAGTTCTTAATACTATATAGAATCAATTTATGAAAGATGCTTTTTGTGGGCACCTACCAATATTATATGTACTAATTGCAAACTCATTTGAACTGTTAGAACAATAGATTTTTTGAAAAATCTGGTTTTTGTATGGGAGCCTCCAGATCCCGTGGCCCGATTTGACCTATCTGCGAATTTTAGCAGTTTTTAGATATTATAATAAAAATTGACCGAACTGTTACAGGAGTTCTTTATACTGTTTTTAGAATGGATAAAAAACTTACTGGATGAATTAAGTAGACACAAAATATCCTGTAATGAAATACTTCAAGTTCGAGCCTATAGGAGCAAATTAACCAAAATTTAATTATTAACAGAAAATAAAGCATCTGTTAAATTCCAAATTAACTGAAAATTCTGAATTTATTTTTCAAAATTTTAAATTTCAATTTGATAGGTACTTTTAAAGCAGATGCCCTTTATTTTTTTTTAAGCACTAACTGTTTAACTGTAAGCCTGTCTATACCATAGGTACATGTTGGAACAGGGGGTCATATTATATTCGTGTTATTAGAATTCCACATAAAATTTAAACATGAGATAGTACTAGGCCTTATAACATGTAGAAACGTCTAAGATTTCCCATATTTACAATTCTATTTTTTGTTTATATTGTAATATTTTATATTTGAGCTATATGGTATTCTATATCTGCGAGTTATATTATTTAATTAAATTATTTGTTTATATTTTACATTAGTTTATATTGTTATATTAAAGTATATATTTTTTTATTAAAGATATATAATTATTAATTATTGATTATGCCATTAGTTTAAACCCAATGGCGAAAACCAGAATAGTTTTTTCACTTCACTAGAAATCGAACCCGGGCTCTTCCGCATTAAAGGTCGGCACCCAACCACTGTGCCACCCAGCCAATTATGATGAAGTTATGATGAGCTATTGAACTATTAAACCGAATTTAATCAATGTTAATTTGTACGTCATTAGACTTTAAACACTATTAAAATACTGTTGTATAATATTCAAACTTCAACATAAAGTTTGTATATATCCAAAAAGTCATAATTTCATTTCCTTTTTATCAATTTAATCAGAAGAACTTAATTTCAATACTCTTTTCAATATTATTATACGTACATTATATTTTACAATATACAATATGAACTTTAAATTCTAGTCATGTTTCCTCTATGTACTTCTATTTCATCAATTTAATTTTTCTAAATCATATTCTAATAATGTACAATATCTTTTCGGTCCAATGATTTAAATAAAGTTTTTAAAAGATACGAATTAAAAAGAGTTTTTTTTTTTAATATATTCTATGTAAAGATATAGAAAACTTTCCGGATGAAATGATTTTTTAGTAAATTAATTTGATAATAATAATCATAAAAGGAATATGCAAAATAATATAGGGAAAAAAAGGGATAACTTTAAGTTCTCTTCATTGATGAAATGGTTATAAAAATTATTAATATAAAGATAGAATGCTGGTGGCTTACTGTTTTTTTTTTTTTTTTTGATCCCATGTCAATTTGAATGTTCCTTTTTATTTTTTAGATTATACTTTAAACAAGGTGAACTATTAGTAGATTTATGTAGTAGATACGTGTTCAAATGTGTATACTGAGAAGATTTTTAATGACATAAATTAATTAGAAAAAGCATCGAGTATCGAAAGATTTTTTTTTATAAAAATATTTCGATATTAGAAAAAAAGCTGATAAATAATTCTGTTGGTATCATTGTTACGTACTACACGGTACACAGTACAAACGAAAGCAGGTATTAGAAATATAATGTACAGTTGTGATTTGAACTGAATTACATATTGGCCAAATGTTAAATTCCACATTCAATAACTGCATAGGTCAGTAATTGAAGTTATTACATGTGAAGGGGCCTACATTTTAACCATTATTTCTTAACAATTTGTTTATTTTATAAACTTAATTTTGTAATTTATTTATACTATTCTTAATACATGGTGTGCGTTGCTGCGCTTCTCAATGGGCTTTTAATTGAAGTTGATATTATTGAAAAAAAAAATTTAACCCAAAAATTACACATGGGGTTATTGTTATGTCTAGAATGTATAAAATTTAAGTTCTTAAAACGATTTTTCTATCGTCTAAATTCTAAGTCAATACCATTGTCAAAACAACATGTATTCAAAATTTGAAGTTAACCGGTCAAACCATTTCTAATTAAGAGCGAAATAGCGAAAAAAAATTTATAAAAATTTGTTGTGCCGAAATAGGTTAACAGAATTTGAAAAAAATTTTTTGAGACTTTCTTTTCGGTCAAACTTTATTGAACACAATTATATGATAATGGGCGGAGCGGTTAGTCTATAGAGTCTATAAGGCATATACAAATAAACAAATAACAAACATTTGCTTTTATATTTAAATATCTGTGAGTTATAAGTTAAAATTAAATAATTAAAATAATTATAATGATATTTAAAAAAAATTTACACTTAAAGTGTTCTTAACTTCTATTTAACAAATACATTTTAAAAATGTTTATTTATAAAAACCACATTTCTTGGAAGTTTTGATTGAAGAACTTACAAAATCAAAGTTACTTAGTTTGTTAGTTAGTTTTTACATTTTATAACGAAAAAAGCTTGTAATTTTAATTTAAAACTTTTTAATTAAATTTTTGTTTTTTTAAATTTTTTACAAGAAAATTTAATTTTTGGTTCATTGACCCTCGCTTTAAATAAAACTTCAAACATTTTCATTTTTTAAAAAAAGTCGCTTTGAATTTGAAAATTTATGACGAAAAATTTTAAAATAAATCAAAATGTTAAAAAATGTCTTATATGAAAGTAAATTAAAATTGACATTTTCAAAAAAATTTTTACCCATTTTAACAAATGTTAAGGGAACCTTCATTTTGTGAACATTAACCTGAACATCTGGAAATATTTATGTTTAGTTTTACAAAATTTATTGTTTTGCAATTTAGGTAAAAGTAAAAAAATTAAGGAACTTTTTTTCTGAGAACGGTAATATAACCATAAATTCATATTAATATTTAAGGGTTTTTGGACATTTGTCACTACAATTTTAGATAATATAGTGTTACTTTTAAGTTGAAGTATAATATAAAATTTTATAAATAGCCTTAAACATATTTTGTATATATTATATGTACTGTTAAAAAAGTTATAAATAAAATTTTAGTAAATATTAACAACTACCTTCACATTTTTGAATGGCTTCTATAAAACTTAATAAATTTTTAGAAGTTGTGCGCTATGGTCTGGTATCGCAACGAGATATTACTTTCAAACTTCTAATTGGCAATGAATAGACCATGAAAACCTGTTGAAAAGTTACCACTTCTATTGTTAAAAGCTATATTGTCATGAAACAACTCATACACTACCTTTAGGAAGTATCTGTCAAACCTTTTAAATGAATAGTTAATTTAGCGGAAGTCTGTTAAATCATTTTTTTATGATCAGATTTTTAAAAAGTTCTTGCAATAGACTGATTAACGAATTTACCACAATTGCTCTTACCTAATTGAGCTTATTGCCTTCGCGCATAGAGTTAAATAGTTACAAAATTTAAAATTTGTTGAGCAATTGAGCAAATAGTTGTTGAGCCAAAATGGGTTATCGAACCATACAATATATGAACAGTCAAAATATTTTAACATTCACTGAGATAAGGCTTAGTGTTATTCTAACAGCTTGCTCGGCGTAGCTGACTGTAAAGAAAAAGGGGAAAAAAAATACTTTCTTAGAAGCTTATTTCTTCAACTTAAGTTGTCGTTAAAAGTAATTAACCTTTAGTAAAGAAAAACACTCTCAACAGCTATCTGTTTAAATGTCATATTTAAAATCCACATTTAAGTATAGTCTAATAATACCTTAATACCAAATGAAATCAGCCCCAATAATACGATATTTAATATCATATATATAAAAACTGAACAACAAATTGATATTTAAAAATTGTTTAGATAATAATTACAAACAAATGATAAAAAAAACCTCAGGATTTTTAAAAAAACATATTTCCAAAAACTACACAATGATATAACTAGGAATAACGGGAACGTCTCAAAATCCCAAATCACAAAGTCCCAAAGTAACAAAATTCAAAAATTTCAAAATCCCAATATTACAAAATCCCAATTTTTAAAAACGCAAATAATAAAATCCTAATTGCAAAATCATAAAATTAGAAATTTTCCACCTAAAAGTTTAAATTGGTAATTCCAACAAGTCCCGAATTCACCAATTTCTAAATTGAAAAAGAATTAATATTTTATAATAAGAAAAAACATTTTCTATAATTTTTCATAAAAAATTCCACAAATTAATTTCCATAGCGTTAGCTATCGAGGAATTTTAGAATTTGGTACAACATTGGGATTATACGCTTTTTCCAGAATATTTAAACATATGTATACGTGAGATTCTGAATTAGGAGGGATTTTAGAATTGGATTCAAAATCAGGGTTTCAATAATTTGTTTAGCGGGGTTCTATTTTTAAATTTTCGCCACCAGCGTTAGCTCCCACTTTTAAATTTTAATTTTTGGAATTTTGTTTTTGGAAGTTCGAATTTTTGTTTTGGAATTATGGAAGTATGTAGATGGTATTTTGGGAAAGAAATTTTCTTTTTTGGTACGAAATGTATAAAAAATAAGATACACTTTTTTTAATTTTAAGGAATCCTTTAAGATTAAGAAAAATCTTTAAATATAGGATTTAACTTATCCCAAAATTTCTTCTCCCAGAGCTTAGGTCGTCTTTCAAAAGGTATAAGGGATGAAAGAGTTTTGCAGAACGATAAATTTTAGTGTTTTGTGACATACAAACGGACAAAGTGAAACTATATAGGCAAATTTTTCCAAAATTTTTTGAAAGTCTGCTAAAAAAGCTGTTAAATAACCAAATGCCGATGACATCTAACACACTTTTAGATTATTTTTATTAAAATCTATATATAAAAACAAATGTCCCAGTTTCTAAGAAAAAATTTAAAATCAAAAGTTGTGAACACGAGAAAAAAAACGGAATGTTATTTTTAAAATTTATTTTTAAATTATTAAAATAAAACTAGTTTAACTAAAAAAATTTAAAATTAAGTATATATTGTTTAGTAATATAATTATCTTTAAGCACTATGAACAAAAAATAGAAATAATAATTTTGAGAACTAAGCTAGAGTGAGATAAAAATTTTAGGTTTTGTATGTGTTTATGTATTTGTAAAAAAAGACGAAAAAAATGAAAATTGACATCTTTTTAATTATTTCTATAAGTGTCAAACTAACTAATGGTCTCAGTTTGACTGTTCGCCTGTTTTTTGTTCATAGTGTAAATCCTACTTTAGTATTTTCACATTTTTTTGAATAAAATTTTTTTAGACATTAATTTCAATCTTTTGATTTATAAATTCAATATTTATATACGTCAAAAGTTTTTGGGCTCAGTTAGCAAAAGTTTTTTTAATACTAAAAATATGATGGTTAAAATTTGTTCTAAAAGTGCAATAATATCATATTATTTCAAGATTTATAAAAATTAAAATTAGTAAAAATTTCAAAAGATCTTTAACATTAAACCCTAGACCTACTAAATTGAAGTATCTGTAATTGATACTGATTGCTTAATAATTTTATTATGATACTTTCCAGGTAGATTATCCAATTATTAAAACGTATACAGAAATATATAAAAATTTTATCTACAATACTAAATAAATATAATATAACTCTAAACATAATTCCCTACTACTAAAAACATTTATGTATGTTAAATATATCTTCCTTTATACAAATAAAAAGTATAAACAAAAATATTGTTATGTCAATCAATTAGAATTTTATGATATAAATACAATAGATGTCAAATTTTTATTTAATATCAATAAGATATTATACATCAATATTTCATTGACATAAAAGAACGTTATTTACAAAAAAAAAAAAAATAATCAAAAAATTGGACGTCAAAATATAATTTAACATTTTTGACAGGTAAATTGTTATTTTAAGCAAATAGTTTAAAACATCATTATTATAAATTTATAATTACTAAGTGATTTTAAATGGCTTCATCAAATCCGAACTTAATCTGATAGTGGGATTAGTGGGACTTAAGGAGTAGAAGGTTAATCACACAATAATAAACTTTAATACAGAATAATAATATTAAAACCACTTAAGTTACTAATATTATACTTCTCCAAAAAAACATGGATTGTAGTTTACATAATACCCTATTCACACTACGCGTTATTTAGTTGTTAAATTTTCCAAGTAACTAGAAATTTGTATGAAAACAAGTGATGAAAAAAAACCAAGGGTTTTTAAAAAAGCACATTTTCAAAATTATATTGTATTACATACTGAGTTTAACTTTGGAAATATTTACTTGGAAATAGTTACTACTGACTTATAAAATTTACTGCTAACAGTAAATTTTTTATTTAAAAGTTGTTATAGCCCTTCAATGGGGAAGGTTGCCAAATTCCCCCTCCCCCTCATCCTCTAGTTTTTTAAGTTCTAGGAATTAAATTGTGAATTACACAAAAATTTGGAATTTTACTTAGAATTTTATTATCTAAGCAAAAATGGGTAAAACTAAGAGACACTTTCTTCAATTTAAGGAACCCCTTTTAAATTTAAGAAAAACCTTTAACATATGTTAAAATATAATATTGGACCTTTAAATTTTGTATATTAATAAAAACAAAATTGGACAGGTATTCAAGTTACAGGTGCTTAAAAATAGCATAATTTCAATTTTCGGGCCCTTATAGCTCCTAAACAGGGGGCTTGACAAAAAAATTTTGTTA
Source organism: Dolichopus griseipennis (assembly GCA_963082915.1). NCBI lineage: Eukaryota > Metazoa > Arthropoda > Insecta > Diptera > Dolichopodidae > Dolichopus > Dolichopus griseipennis. The sequence goes on along the minus strand of OY720441.1, from coordinate 37,064,810 downwards.
ACAGACTCCTACTATTTTTTTAGGATCTAACTTCTCCCAAAATTTCAAGATCCTAGCCTGAACCGTTTAGAAGATATGTAGGGCCAAAAATTTTGCAAAAATTGAGTTTTATATAATGGTAAATTTTAGTACCGTATGGCAACCCTATACATTTAAGCGACATATTTTTGTAAAGCCTATAAAAGCAGCTCTCCAATACCGTTTTTCGATTGAAAATAAACCTAACAGAACTTTTGTTATATCAATTTAAATATAGGGCTTTTTTGGAATTTTCAGGGGCTGTAACTTCGTCACCCTTCAAAATTAAGAAAAACCTTTGCCACATGTTGAAATATAATTATAGAGCTTTAAATTTTGTCTATCACTAAAAAAACATTTGGACAGGTATTCAAGTTACAGGTGTTTAAAAATAGCAAAATTTCAATTTTCGAGCCCTTATAGCTCCTAAATAGGGGGCTTGACAAAAAAATTTTGTTAACCGACTCCTACTAATTTCTGAGTATCTAACTCCTCCCAAAATTTCAAGACCCTAGCTTGAACCGTTCAGAAGATATGTGTGACCAAAAATTTTGCGAAAATCGAGTTTTGCGTAATGTTAAATTTTAGTACCGTATGGCAACCCTAAACATTTGCCTTGTAAAAGTTTATAAAGTTTATGAAACCAGCTATCATTTTCCGTTTTCAGATTGAAAATATATGTAACAGAACTCTTGTTATAACAATTTAAATATAGGGCTTTTTCCAACTTTGGGGGGCTGTAGCCCCGTAACAGGTGGGGCTACAGAAAAAAATTTTTCTACGAAATTATTTTTTTTGCAAAAACTACCCATGGTTAAAATTTCTTTTCTCTATTTCAAACGGTGTAAAAGTTTTTGTAAACATACGGACGGACGGACGGACGGACGGACAGAGTGAAGCTATATAGGCACATTTTTACAAAATTTTTTGAAAATGTGCTAAAAAGTTGTCAAAAATATTGTGAAAATAACACTTTACTCAGTTTAACATGTTATTTTTCAAGGTTGTGTACTTCAATTTTATAATATAACCGATATTTTTTCGATTTATCAATTTTTTATGAATTTTGATATCCCTTAATTTTAATCAATTTCAAATTTATTTTGAAAGATAATTTTTAAAAAACAAAACAATACAGAAATGTAAAAAATTTTCTTTGATAAAAAGTATTAATAAACCAAAATGTCAAATTTAACAACTAAAAACGTAGTCTGAAACGAATTGTTATTAACATGAAATATGACGGCTATAACATGTTACTTTCGCGTAGTGTGAATAGGGTATAACTGAAGCTTTGGAAAGTTATGATTGCTGTTTCCAAACCGCTACTAAAAAAATATATTTAAATTTATTAATTATTCATTTATTTAATATACTAATTATATATTAGGGGTAACTTTTTAAGAGTTGGTTCAAATTGAAAACTAGTTTATTTTAAATTTTGACAGATAAAGTGTAAGTTTTGTAAAGAATTTTCGAAATTGAATTCAACACATATTGCTGGAATCCTTCGCAAAATGATACAAATGTGCATTATTTGTTTGCAACCTAACTAATATTTGCAATATGAATAACCCTATTATATTAAACCTTTCCATTCGCTATATCATATAATTAAAATAAAAAAATCTAATTGTTTTTCTATTATATTGAATTAAATGATATTATATAACCTGTGCATAAGGACTTACATTCTACACTGCTAGGGGATTTAGGGACAAAGTATTTAATTACAATTTTATTTATTAAACATTTAAATCCAATGCAATCTTCTTAAAGTTTTCCATCATGAAACAAGGAGCACAACAGATACTCCCTCTTCACATATTGAATTACTTCACGTGAAGGGGGCGAAACCTTGACGCGAAGATTAACGATTATTGAATAATGTGTTTTCTAAAATTGGTAATCCAGATATTTGTGATCTTAAAAATTTTTAGAAAAACATTCACAATCAACTTCATGATATCGCTCAAAAATTTATCTTCATTTTCTCATTCCCGTATATCCAATGTAATCCGCAATTTCCAGTACCTATTCCCAAGTTCCTTTTCCAATTCCTAAGATTTTCGTTTTTAAGCTCCATTCCAATTTTGATTTTCAGAAGAGAGGGTTTAGTCGATTAAAGTTTAATGGTGAATCCTGTGCAGTGATTATGGGTAGCTTTGTAGCACCCACATCTGACCCTAACAATGATCAATTAAATTGACAATGTCAGTAGTGAAGTATTCAATACAAAATTTATATCTATTTATGAGATTATTTTTATAAAATTTTGTTTAGTTACAAAAATTTTATTTAATTTAGAAAAATATTAAATTTTAAGACTTACCGTTATTTATGTTATGATTAAAATTTGATTTTGATGTACAGTTATTATTAAGTGAATTAAAAAAATTCACAGCTCCAGTTCTTCTTAAAATCCAAAACATTTTTAAAATTTGTTTTTTTTTTCCAATTTATTTTAGATATAATTTTATAATTTTACATATGTATATATATATATTTTGTTCATATGTATTTTGTAAAATTATGAATATATTAAATTTATGTTTTAAACACTAATTTAACACAAAAATATTGTGTTTTTAGATACAAATTGAAAATGAAATTGAAATTACATAGAAATAATAATTCCTTGTTATCCGATTGTTTTTTTTTTCGATTTTTTATGTAAATTTAAAACAAACAAAAAAACAAAGTGTTTTGTTATTTTTTATTTTATTCAAAATTATTATTAATATATTTGTCTACAATGAGGTGTAACAAACGCATTCAATTAAATGTGTTTTGTTGGATGTGTTCAATTATAAAAAAATAAAATATTAATGTTTTGTTGGATGTGTTTTATTTTAGAAAATAAAATATCATAAATTATCATAAGCAGGCCAAAAAATATTTTATTTAATTTTTATAAAAAAAAAAAAAAAAAAAAAAAAATATAAAATAAAAAAAAAAGTTTTTTTTGATTGTAAATTAATTTAAATGTCTATGAATTAGTTCATTTCAGTTTTAAAAATCACAGAAGATTTTCGGGAAATTTTAAATAAATAGTAAAACATTTAGGTATTAAAAATCGAGACTATGCTTCACAGGATAAGTTGTGTAGTAAGTCTTCATTACTTTCAGTGGAAATCTGAATTGAAGGTAATGGCACAATGTACGTTTTGGTAATAAAAGCAATTTCAAATGTTCCTTGAAACGTAGTCTACAAAATTTACTTTTTTAGCTTTATTTCAATTTTAGAATTAAATAAAAATATTTTTTATATTTTTGTTTTAAGGTTTTGAAATCAATTATAATATCCCTTTAAATTATTTTTTCTGTTTAAGAATATATATATATATTTTTTTTTTGAAACAAAAATTAATTTAAAATAGTGGAACTGCAGTAGTGCTTTCCCAAACGTCCCGCTAAACAAATTATAGAAACTCGGATTGTGATTTGTGAAAACGACTCGCATGTTTTAATAATTATAATTATGGAGAAGAAAACTGTCGTACGACAAGGGCAAAATTGTTTTCTGTTAAAAATTTTTATTAAATTTTACTTTGATGAAATAGATTTCATGATATTTGTATATGAAAATACGAATTTATTTTATAAAATTGAATTTAATTGCATTTAAAAAAAAAATTTAAAAAAAAATGCTGCTTTGGATTTAGTTGGTTGAACGCAATCTACGCCTTTAAGTTTAAAATGTAAGAAGCCTAAACACCATAAAAACAAAGTTTTAAAAAATATCAGACAATATTATATACAAAAAATTCCCTTTTTCTTTACTCCATTATTTTAAAAAGTACAAATTATATATTATTCAGAAATTTCAAGAACTAATGTTTTTCAAAATAAAATCTAATTTAATATATTAATGAATTCCGTCATTCTATGGCGGGCAAACAGCTAGTATTTAAATAATATTTAAGATTTTTATATAAAATCTGTTGGTATTTTTATTTATTTATTTATTTATTTATGAATACGTATCTGTAAATTGAAATGGAAATTCATTCATATAATATTGGGAAATTCATTATAAATCTATATATATATATTTATAAATATTTATTATGTATTCATATTTTATTAATAAATAAAATAAAATAAAAAAAAAACTTTTTTTCAATATATACTTTTATTAAAGTAGTACTAACCCACTAAAATGCAAAAAATAAAAAATTTAAGGTAGATCTTGGGAATTTGTTGCTGTGTTAATATAAAAGTAAATTGCTGGTATAAGAAACAGTTCTTTTAATGTTTCAAAACTTTTAAACTTAAAATGTTGAAAATTTTCATTAACCAAAAATTGATGGCAGATCTTTTGCATTTAAAAGTGTTTTAATATAAAAGTAAATTGCTGAATTAATTTTAACAAAAACAAGAACTGTCTTTCATTTAAAATCAATTCATATAAATTGATGGTCAGATTTCTAATATAAATGTGTGACTAACTGACAGAATGAAAAATAAAGCCATAGACACAGGCAAGTTCAATTAAAAGTATATAAATAGGTTAAAATGAAATTTATTAAAAAATGGCGGGAAATATAATATTCAAAATTGATTAGCATAATAATCAAGCTATTTGATTATTAATGTTAATTAATCAAATTATAATTAATAGGATTATGTTGAAAAATTTTTGGGTAAACGATTTTTTTTTTATTTCCATTTAATGCCCTTTATTTTTTGGTTTTTTTGTTTTTCTTTATAAATTGATTTATATTCCAATTATAACGAAAAATTGAAACATCTGAGGGTTAATTGAAATAACAGAAAACCAGAAATGTTAAGATATATTTCCTTTTATTTTACTCTCTTTTGTAAGTAATTGCAATTCATAGGAGGGGTGTAATAAAGTCGAAACAGCATCCACATCTAAAATACATCTAAAACAATGGAAATAAAATCGAATTAACCATGTTATCTTATTTCCAATTAGAGCTTGCAAAAAAATATAGTGAAATGCACAAAATGAAATAGGGTCGAACTGGACCGTATATTCTATTTATATTAAATAAATTAAACGGAAAAGATTTTAAATTGATTAAAACGAATTTTAAATTTAACTGTTACATCTAAGCTAATTACAAATCTCGTATAAATATTCTGGAAAAAAATAGAATAAACTATTTTGAGTTCAACTTTACGATCTTCCCAATTTACAATAGCTCAAAAACAGATAGGGATATCTGGTGACCTGAATTAAAGTTCTGCGAAATATTTAATGAGAAATAATGCCCTGGGGTTTTATTTCTTGTAGTAATTGAGAAACAAAGTCCCCCAAAGAAAGAGGAAAAAAGCTCAAGGTTTTATTTCTCTTTTAAGTTGAACTACGACTTCTCTGAGAAGCGCCGAGGTATTATTTCTAATTCAGTGAAAACCACAATGGTCTTACATATTTTATGGTTTAATAAGAATATACGGGGTGTCCCGGGAATAACGTGCCATAAAACAGCAGATGATAGGGGAGTTCAAAACGACCAAAAAATTGTATGGAAAGTCTATCTCCAACTTTAAAAAAATCTTAAACTTTAATTTCTTCAACAATAAAATCTTTTGAAGAAATTTATTTAAAGGAAAAAAGTATTTTATTGAAACTTTATTTGGTTATAACTTTTATGATTTTTGAGATAAGAATAAAATTTGAGTTTCAAAATGTTCGTAGAGAAACAAATATTTTTTTTAGAAAAAAAAATGGTATGGTAATTGCTCAATTTTTTGAGCAATAGGGTTCAAAGCAATTTATGCCTAAAAAAATGCTCATAATTTTAACCTTTAAATCATTATAACTTCCAATTTCGAAGAGCAATATGCATTACTTTTTATGAATTAGAAAAAGAATTCAACAGGCTTTAATGTGCACGTTAAATTTTTTTTTTAGCTACTAGATTTTTGCTTTTATGGGTAAAAACAAAACATCAAAAAATTTAGTGAAAAAATATAATTTTTTTTAAAAATCGGATCTTTAAGGTCTTTTAACTCCGTATGGGTTGGAGATAGACCCCCCCTTCCCATACAATTTTTTGGTCGTTTTGAACTCCCCTATCATCTGCTGTTCTATGGCACGTTATTCCCGGGACACCCTGTATACAGACTTTCTTATCCTATAATATCAAAAATAATTAGCCCACATTTTGGAGTTCGAATCGAAATCAGGGGTATTCCCTTTTTCCAAAATTTAAAAACAATTAATAATTTTACTTAGAAACTACATTTATAATACAAACTACACATATAAACCTGATTTTGTAACGCAAAGTTTTGCACACATTAAATCATAAATACTCTGGAAAAAGGGTAAACTTTAATTACTGAATATTGCAAAAATGGATTTTATTACATATTTAAAGGGAAATAATAACTTGGGACTTTATTTCTCAAGAAGTTGATGATTCAATTGAAAGAGAAACAACACCCCGGGGCTTTATTTCTCATAGAAGTCGTAGTTCAACTCAAAAGAGAAGTAACAAGCCGGGGCTTTACTTCTCAATTACTATGGGCGTTATTTCTCATTAAACGGGAAATAATACTATGGGGGCTTTATTTCGCAGAGCCTTAATTCAGCTTACCTAAATATTCTATATAATTCTAAATATAAATATATATAAAGAAAAAAAAAAAACACTCTGATTTTGTACCTAACACTTAAAAACCAAAATATTTTTTCAGAATATTTAGAATATTTCGGAATATTTATAAACTAGAAGAAATTTTATAGTTTGCTATTAAATTTGGGTTCCCCTATTAAATTCAAAATCAGAATTTAAGTAATTTGCTTAACAGAAGTTTGGGGACGATAACCAAAAATGCATTTCAAAAAGATCGGTAGAAGGATTTTATCGTTACTTGCTAAATTAAAGTTCCAATATTTTGTTTAGTGGGAGGCTTAGGGCGGCAGTCTTCGGATGCTTTCTTGAAAATAAGGCAGGGATTTGAGATTTGTTCAAAATCAGGATATTCCCTTTTTTTAGAATATTTCTATATTTGTATGCAAGATAGGGAATTTAAATAGGTTATTAGGCAGATTAGCAAATTCAACTTTATTTCTTTTTTTTGTTTTCCTTTTTATTTTTTGAAAATTAGATAGAATTACTGATTCGACATTATTTCAATTGTTTTTGGCCATCTTTGTTCGTTCGACTTTATTTCACCCACCCTTCATAATATAAGAATATAAATAATAAAGGAAATGTATTTTCTTAAGAATTTTCGAAAGACTTGTATCTAATTAAATTTTCTATGAATAATTATAAAAATTTAAATTAGAAATTAATAAAATATATATATATATATGTATATAATAGATGATATGATTAATTGTTATAACCTCTCATTGTTCTAAAAAAAAAAAAATTTAATTTATTGTAAATTGAAATTATTATAATTAACACAATGCTGTTACCATGGTTTTGAAAGAGGCTTAATTATAACATTTTGCAAATGATTTAAAGTGTTTACGTGTGTGTTTAAACGTTGATGTAATACTATACTCTATACTGTATATATGAATATTTAACTATTTACCTATTACAATTGTAATATTTAATCATAATCACGATATAATTAAAATTAATTTTATTCAATAATTTTATTTTCTATTAAAATAAATTTTGTTTGAGCATGATTTTGGTCTGATAAATATCTTCAAGATTCTGGTGCCATGGTAACTAAAGAAGTTTCTAATATGTTTTAATAATTTTACTAAAAATATTGCATAATTAAAATTTTTTTTTTTTATTTAAAAGTTCTTTTACTATTTTATTTTTGATGTAAATAATAGATTAATTGAAATATCGCAAGACTGATCATAAGGTTGTCATGGAAGCCTTTGAATTCAAAATAACAACGCTACTGTGATATTTCATTAATATGCCTTTCTAAAACATTAAGGAAAATAAGTTTAACTTTAAGTCAAAACACTTTAACTTTAAGTGAAGGTTTTTTCACTTAAAGTCAGCTGTAGTCACTTAAGGTTAAAAAGTGTTAAAGTATATATTAATTTTAAATGTAATTTAATATTATAATTGATATTATTTTATATTAAATAATGTTTAAAAACTAAAATAAAATTTATTACATTAGTTAATTTTTAAATTTAAGCGTAAATATCTTCCAAAGTATTTTATTAACAGGTGTGTATCCACATTATTTAAATTTTTATTTAAACATTTATTATTTATTTGTTAGGTTAGGTTAGTATTTTAGTGTAGTGTACTAAAAAAGTATCTAATTAATATCTAATTTATTTAATATAAAATCGTTCTACGTATTATAAATCAAACTATAAAATTGAATAAAATTATTTAATTTAAATAAATATATATATATATATATTTTTTATAATTATTTTTTAATTTTTTTTATTAAATATTGTTATAAATTAATATTTTTATTTTATTTCATTTCTTTATTAACTTTTGTATTTATTAATTTATTTTATGTATGTATATATCTTTATTTTAAATAATTATAAACTATCCATTTAATTAAATTAATCCAGATATTTTTAATTAATTAAAATATTAAATAAAATACTAAATTTTACCGTTATTTTATTTCATTTCATTAAAAAATTTAAGTTTTCTCTCAAAAAATGTGCCTTCACACAATTACAAGTTAAAGATTTTCAAAAGGTAAAAAGTACCGTTATTTCATTATTGTACCGTTAGTAGTATAAAAACTATTTTATTTATTTTTCATTTTATTATTTTTTATTTTTTGATAAAATTCCGTTAAGACAAAAAATCTGAACCGGTCCCGTTGAATTATAATTGAAAACTGAATTATATTTTGCCTGCTGTTTGTTGCTTTAACATTGAATATATAAAAACAAATGTTATTTTATATAAACAATTATTTATTTACTTAAATACATTATGTATTAATTGGAAAAAGTTTTTATATAAAAAATTAAAAGCTTTAAATTATTATTTAAATTAGGGAATAGGGAATGAAGGATAATGAAAAAGCTTAGTATAATTTTTTTCAAAAATTAAGCTTTAATTTTGTATACAAAAATCAGCTGTAATTAATTGTGTTCGAAATTGAGAGGAATAGAAAGAGATAGATAGTTTTAATTTTTTCTCTTAGGAGAAATGTGGGGAAATGCTGTTCGAAATTTTTTGAGAGAGTTTTCATACATTGTTCTTGTTTTTTGTGTTAAAAATTATAAATTATAATTTACGTATACCTAAGCATTTTAGCATATTTTTCAGCTATTAGCATATAAAAGGGTGGTACAGATTTTTTTTTTAATACTTATTGTGCTTTTGTTAGTTTATTTATTTAAGAAATTGAGGTTATGGCGGAAAAAAGTTAGTCGTTTGATATCTAGTTAATATGAATTAATTTAAAAAAAGACTAATAAAACAAATTTCATTTTACGTCTTTATCTAATATTTGATGAAATTTAACATCTAAGATTTAAATATATATTCTATCGGTGCATATAAAACTATATATATGACGGTGCATATTGGGTCTGTAATAAGAGATGAAAGCTTCGATAAAAGCATATCATAGAAAATAAAGTATGGTTTATTGTTGATAATAATAAGCGATACTCCAATATAAACCCCTCTATTCAAATCATATATATAATTTTCTACGCCAATGCTCTAATTCATGCTCTTATCCATTACTTATCACAGCTTCAACATAAATGCACCATTATTCGTGCATTAAGTATACAATTCGATACTCATACTTGCTGCAATTACTGAACATTATATAAATCTTCAATATATAAAAGAGGAACAAATTGAGATTAATGAAAGAAACTTCTAAATATCTTAAATTTAATATTTAAACTTTTTCTTATTTCAAATATCGTGTATTACTTTTGTGATCTCATACTTAATTGATTTTTTTGAATAGCTAAGAATATATATCTAAGATTTAAAGAATCTGTTGATAGAATAATATTACCTGGAATTCATTTTGAATATATTATTCAAGGATTTATTTAAAAAATAATTAAGGAATGGAATAAAACACCAAAATAATTAAATAAATAAAATTTATTATTATAGAATTGAATACTAATACCATAAGTGTATTTTTGAAAAGTGAAGTTTTGTAGGTTTAATTAACTGTTTTTGGGATAAGAGCTTGGGAGACTATATCAAGTGCATTAGAATGTAAGTAATAGAAATCGGAACTTAACTCCTCGGAACGATAAAAAAAATCTTCCTTTAACTCATTTCTGCACAAGAATTTTATAATTTCTATCTCAATTTAGAACTTTTTAATTGAACGTCTAAATTTGTGCTTTGTAACAGTAGAGTTAATTTTAACAATAATTTGAAAATTTTCTTAACCCATTGCGATCCAACACTTTATAGAAATTTTTTGTATACGAATTTTTTTTCCTATTGCAAAATAATTTAAAGACAAATTAATAATAATAACAACTAATTTAGAACAAATGTTTTCCGTTAACCCGTTTAGGCACAAAATTAAAGAACAGAACTTCTTAAAATTTGTTTTGTTTTCTAAAACTATATATACAAATCTATAAATATTTGGCAAATGAGTGTAATACCAGAAAGTACTGCTTGAGTATTACAAGTAATTTATTTTGAGTGTTATTAGATTGAGTATTATTTTGCGTATAACAAGAGTATATTGTTTTCAAGTTTTATTTGAGAGTAAGTCAAAAGTCATTAAGAGGAACTCGAGGAACTTTAATCATCCAAAACTGCCTCATTTTAAAATTAAATTTAATTGTTAAATCTTCAATACTAATTATTGTTTAGGTTAATTATATGGATGTGATAATTTGAAATTTTGGGTTAAGTCGAATTTAAATTTATAGATGAGCTGAAGAATTACTTTACAAATTTTGAAATCAATGAGTTTTGACTGTTATTGAGTATTGAATGTTTTCGAAGAGTTTTGGTCTTCTATAACATCCAATAGAATGATTCAGTTTAAATATTCTTAGAATTATTATTTTAGAAACCATAAATAGAATTCTCAATATTAGAACTATATTAAATGACATAGTATTAAAAATGCGTTAAATATTTAAATATTATACAAAATGATGCTTTCTTAAATGAACCTATCACATTAATCATCAATTTATATTAATAATAGTATGATGAAAATTTTTTTAACTCAATTTTTTGTTGAAAATAACTCCATAAAATGACTATGGAGAAATTATTATAAAACGATTTTCAATAAAAATGACCTTATGTAGATTTTATGCAAATTTTTTATTATGGCACAACAACAATTTAAATAAAACTTTTAAGATTTTTTTTTGTTTCTTCTAAGAATTTTTGAAGACCTTCATTAAAATCTGAATATAATAGTATCTATTTATCTATTTAGATTTATGTGTATATTATATAAGGTAGCCTCCATTAATATTTTAATGAATACTTAAATACTATTTGAGACCTATTTTTCCTTTAATAAAATACCAATAAAGACCTATACAACATTATGTTTGCTTTAAATGTGTTAGGAGATATCATAACATTAGTATTGAATGTAAATATTCTTTTAATAATTTCCGTCAAAATTTTGGGGGCAATTTTTATTATTGACTTTTTTATTTTTAGCCTAGCATTACCTTGAATAATTACGAATCATAATAATCAGTGTAAATTATACTCAGTTTTTCATTTTGACCGAGTTGATTTTTCTTCCATGATTAATTAAAATGGAGTTTAATATAGGGAAACTAAACTTTAACGAGTTGTAGGGCTATTCTTTTATTAAGAAAATTGAATTGCACTTGATCTTCTTAGAATCAACTTGGATGGGTAATTAAAGGGACAGATGTTTTTACATAATATGACATATGTTTTAACATAATGAATTTCTCAAGCTACAAGTATACCTATTTCAAAAAGTTTAACTCCTTTAAATGAAGAAACAAATATTTTCCAAACATTGGCATAATCATAACGAAAAACTGAAATACCGTCACACTGTATATTTGTTTTGTAAATGTAATGGGGGCTACATAAAGTTCCATGAAATTAAACTTTTTGCGGTAGATACCTATACGTATTTAAAATTGCACTGCTTTATTTTAAATGGTGTAAAAGTGTACTAACTACTCCAATAAAAAGAAAGATGGACAGACTTATTAGAAGATACACGTACACAGTACAATGTTTTTGGACACATTTTCAAAATATTTAGACACATTTTTCAAAAGAGTTTGATAAATTTTATTCAAATTCGGCCTTTCAAGCGAAGTTTTAGTTTTAGTAAAAGGGTGTTCCGTTAAATTTGAGCTACAGTTTAAGTAAGCTATGTAACACTTTCCAAGGATTGAAAAACGGATCCTATCATGTTTCTTTTTCGTTCTTGAAATTTGAGATGAATAAGAAACCGAGGAAAGGAGCTTCAATGTTAACGTTTAATTTTGGAAAAACTTACACTGGTAAATAAGTTACTGTTTTATAAAAACATAAAAGTTTTAATTTTTAAGATCTATAGTAGCCCTTTAATGGGGAAAGTTCCCAAAGTTTTGCTTTTGTGATGGATCTACCCACCTCCTGTTCTCACCCTTCCATTGTTTTCGGTACTAGGAAATCAATTGTGAACTCCACCAAAATTTGGAATTTTACCCCTAATTTTATTATGTAAGCAAAAATGTTTAAAATTAAGAGACAATTTCTTCAATTTAACGAAACCCGTTCAAATTTAAGAAACATCTTTAACGTATGTTAAAATATAATGCTGCAACTGTAAATTTTGTATATTTGCAAAAAAAAAATTTTAACAGATTTTCAAGTTACAGGTGTTTAAAAATAGCAAAATTTTAAATTTCGAGCCCTTATAGCTCCTAAACAGGGGACGTGACAAAAAAAATTTTGTTAACTGACTCCTACTAATTTCAGCATGGCAACTCTAAACATTTGCCTTTTAAAAATTTATAAAGTTTATGAAACCAGCTATCTTTTGCTGTTTTCAGATTGAAAATACACTTAACAGAACTTTTGTTATAATAATTTAAAAATAGGGCTTTTTCCAACTTTGGGGGGCTGCAGCTGGATAACGGGTGAGGCAACAGAAAAAAATTCTTCTACGAAATTAGTTTTTTTGTAATATCTACCCGTGTTTAAAATTTTTTTAATCTACTTCAAACGATGAACATATGGATGGACGGACAGAGTGAAGCTATATAGGCACATTTTTACAAAATTTTTTGAAAATGTGCTAAAAAGGAATATGTAATTAATTGGATTGAAGGTAATAAAGAAATGTTATTGATCCCTTTACACATTGATCAAAAAAGGCCAATGTTCTTTGTTATGTTTGGAAAACACCTGAAAATTAAATTCCCACTATAGGTAAATTATATTATAATTGCATTAAGGTGTTCAATTCACGCATAATAAATTTACACAACTTAAATAATAAATTTCCAAAGTGTTCCAAAATAAAATGCTTTGTAAGTGAAAATTTTAAAAATACATTTTGTACTTTTGTGAACGGATATGTTAAAATGAAACCTCTCTTCTTTGGGGGTGACCTTGCTTCAAAATATGACAAATTTCATAAGATATTCTCTTAGATGTTTAAAGTTAATTATTATACATTTTATTAAACACGAAAACTCAATCACTATAAAAATATAATACCACATTCAACGAATTTTTGTAGTTTTTTCTGAAATAAACTTGTTTTCAATGAAATGAAGGCAATAAAAGTTGAACGTAGAACGCAATAAATTAGGATGGTCTTTTTCCAACTGAAAAGCATAAAAAAAAAATCAAAAATTAAAAAAATAAACTTACGTGATGATAAGTATTGAACTGAAAGCATTGTTTGTTAAACATATGATTCTGTGGTGTTTTGACAATTTGACAGATCAGTGCGTTGTTACACAAAGTGGATGAAATCATTTTAATGTATAAAATCCTATAGAATATTTTTATTGACATTATACATGAATTTAATAAGGAATATGTACTGATTTCACACCAAAAATGTAAACTTTAAGTTTTTTCTTATATGCATTATTCTAGTTAGTTGAAATCCGAAAAAGAGTGATTTTGGCGTCATTTCTGCGTTTAACTGCGTTTTTTTGTCTATGGATAAGTGTCCAGCCTAAGTAACGATAAAATAAATTCCATGAATTATTAAAAGTTATCTAAGCAACTATTATAAAAAAATATGTAAAAAATCTTTAAAAGAAATTCACATTACGTTGGTTCTGTAATAGCATTCGGTTCTCTGTTGGACGATGCATGTTTTTATTTCCTAGTGAGTCGAGGTAGCGATTTGTTTGTAAAAAAATTATGATGCTATCATGAGGAAATTTAAACAGAAGGTTACTACTAAAACGAAAGACTGGTGGGGATTGCAAATGAACGAAATCGGACCATGGGTTTGAATCCTGGAAGCTTTTGATCGAACCAAAGCTAAACAAGCATCTTCGAAAATAATAAAAATAGATTTTTCTTATTTCATTTGGAATTGTGCTTCGTGTAACTCCCACACACCTCCAAAGATTTAAAAGCATATCTTTGAAATTAATAAAGATAGTAACTTGAAATGTGATACAAGAGTGTTTTCACCTGTTTATATTATGTCTCTAAGATTTAGGATTAAATGGAGTGATGGCGCAGGAACCTCTCACACACCTTTCAAAACCTATCTTAACCATCATAACTTCGAAGTATAAGTTCCTTTATATTTATGAAATTTGAGAGGAATTAACGTACCGGTTCAAATTTCAACCGGTGCTGTTGAAATGAAATAGAGGTACCAACTTGAAATTTGGTAGAAAATAGTTCTGTTAGGTTTTCTTAACGTTCCTGAAATCTGAGATTACTTGTAGTAGTTTTTCGTGCAACTTTCACGCACCTCCTAATAATAATAAAAACTTTTATACTTATATTTATTTCTATTAAAAGTAATTTGCGGATTTAAATTGTATTTTCCAGATATAGTTAGTGTATTAGTTAAAGTTTTCATTATTAGTTAAAGTTTGCCTAAACTGATTTAGTCTTATTATCACATTTAGAACTCTGTAATTTATAAAAAAAAAAAGAATCATTCATCTCCAAAAAATTTTCTAACAATTTTGCTTTTAATTAAAATTTTATTATAAGGGTATTTACTTTAAATATAGAAAGTATAATATAAAAGTTGAATTAAAATATTTAACGTTCCTACCTTTCATTCCAGTAAATTTAATATGTTTTTATAGGATATTTTTGAAACTTTCCTTACGTCCCTTTAATCAAAAATAGCATAAAGAAGAAATTATTTAATAAAATGAAAATATTAAAATTTCGAAATCAGGAAATAAAAAAACAGAATAAAAAAATATGTTTTATAAAAAAGGTTTTATGTTTTAATTTTATATTTTTAGAGTTTTCATAGTCCCAAATTTATTTTTTTTCTACAGGAAAAAATGAAAATGACGCAAATTAGCCGTGAACTATGATGTTCTGAACTTATAGTCAAATCGATCTGAAAAGTAGAGTGTGAAGAGTACCAGCGGTGTCCTTTTTCTCTTTCGATATATAAGAAAGATATAGGCTGAATTGTATATTGGTATATAAAGTATATGGGTCGAAACAGTATTGTATGTCCAGTTAGGTATGTGAGTCTGTCCATCCGTTTAAGTAAGAACTTGAAAACCAAGTGAGCTAACTATATATATCTGTATTTAACTATTTAAATAGAGCTATAGCACCTTTAGGTGGCTGAATTTCTAAAGTATTTCAGTTTTATCAGATCCACGCAATATATTCTTTGTCTTATGGAGTAGATTTGAATAGATTTAATGAGCGTCTTTATGTTTACCTTTGGCTCTAATTAAGGTCTGAATTTGAACTTTTGTTAACAGAGTTCGGTTTTATGGCTAATGTCTGCAAATTTTTGTTTAATTATTTAAGAATTTATTAAAATCGGTTGCGGTTTTGATAAATTATTAGAACTTTACTTTCCCTACATTCCTGGAAGCTCTAGACCCCATGATACTAAAATCATTTTATGAAAGTTACCCTTCATAGATACCCACCAATGTCCCAAATTTAAACTCATTCCGACGGTTAAAACACGAGATTCTCGAAAAGTCCGGTGCTTTTGAATGGGAGCCTCCCGATACCTTGGTCCGATTTATGAACTCCATCTACGAACTTTAATCTTATTCTTGTCTAATAAAAAATTTATACCAAATTTTATCAAAATCAGTTGAAATTTACTCACAACATTGTGTTCGCAACAGCACATACATGCACGGCTGCATACACACATACATACAGATATACATACACACACACGCAATCAAATTTTGGGATTTACGTGTTTCCGACAAAATGGAACAACTATTTTTTTTCTTACAGTACTGAAGACAAGCTAAAATACAATATAATTTATAATTGATATCGTAATGGTTTATAAAATAAATTTAACTGGTACACCTGAAAAATATTTAGGAAAACGTTTACACTAATTAGGGGAATAATATTTGCTTTACCTTTTGAATCCACTTTTGAATCAAAATATTTCAAAAATGGTGAAAAAATCAACTTAATTGTTAAGTTTTCCATCGCTTGCTGTTTTAAATTTTGGAATCCTTTTTAGCACATTTTCAAAAAATTTTGTAAAAATGTGCCTATATAGCTTCACTCTGTCCGTCCGTCCGTCCGTCCCTTTTTACCTACGATTGAGTAAAAAATATCAGGAATGAGTAGGTATTGCAATAAAAATAATTTAATGTTAAAACTTTTTTTGTAGCCCCCCCCGTTACGGAGCTACAGCCCCACAAAGTCGAAAAAAGCCCCATATTTAAACAGTTATAACTAGAGTTCTATAAGGTATATTTCCAACCTGAAAACGGTAACAGACAGCTGTTCTTATAAGCTTTACAAATTTTTAAAAACCAATTGCATAGGGTTACCATACGGTACTAAAATTTACCGTTCTTCAAAACTAAGTTTTACAAAATTTTTGGTCCCTCATAACTTCGGAACGGCTAAATCTAGAAACTTGAAATTTTGGGAGAAGTTAGATCCTTAGAAATAAGTAAGAGTTAGTTAACAAAATTTTTTTGTCACGCCCCCTCTTTAGGAGCTGTAAGGGGTCGAAAATTGAAATTTTGCTAAAAATTTAGCTTTTAAACACCTATAACTTGAATACCAGTAAAAATTTTTTTTTATTTGTATACAAAATTGAAAGCTCCAAAACGAAAGTTTCAATAAGTGTCAAAGGTTTTTCTTAATTTTGACTTTGTCCGTCCGTCCGTCATTCCGTATGTTTACAAAAACTTTTACACCGTTTAAAATAGATTAAAGAAATTTTAACCACGGGTAGATATTACAAAAAAATTAATTTCGTAGAAGAATTTTTTTCTGTAGCCCCACCCGTTACGGAGCTACAGCCCCCCAAAGTTGGAAAAAGCTCTATTTTTAAATTGTTATAACAAGAGTTTCTTTAAGTGTATTTTTAATCTGAAAACGGCAAAAGATAGCTGGTTTTATAGGCTTTACAAAAATATAAAGTTTAAATGTCTAGGGTTAAACTCAACTTTTGCAAAATTTTTGGCCCCATATATCTTCTAAACGGTTCAACCTAGGGTCTTGAAATTTTGGGAAAAGTTAGGTCCTCTAAAATTAGTAGGAGTCGGTTAACAAATTTTTTTTGTCACGCCCCCTGTTTAGGAGCTATAAGGGCTCGAAAATTGAAATTTTGCTATTTGCAACCACCTGTAACTTTAACACCTGTTCAAATTTTTTTTTACAAATATGCAAAATTTGCAGCTGCAGCATTACATTTCAACATACGTTAAAGGTTTTTCTTAAATTTGAAAGGATCTCTTTAAATTGGAGAAATTGTTTCTTAGTCTTAACCATTTTTGGTTTGATAATAATATTTTACGTAAAATTCCAAATTTTGTTGGAGTTCAAAATTGATTTCCTAGAACCGGAAAAAAATGGAAGAGTTAAGACAGGAGGGGGGTGCGCAGATCCATCATAAGTTTGCTAAGCAAAAATTTGGGAACCTTCCCCATTGAAGGGCTACTAGGTCTTCAAAATTAAAAATTTTATGTTCTTATAAAACAGTAACTTATTTACCAGTGTAAGTTTTTCCAAAATTAAACGTTAACATTGAAGCTCCAACATTATATTTTGCACTTATTAACAGGTTTTCTTGAGTGCATTCGGGTTATATTCTAAGTAATTCATAGTCATATAATTAATTATTAATGAAATAACAAAATTATAATATTATCATAATATATATTTTTATAAAAATAAATGATAAAATACTCAGTAAGATACCGTATATAATTTTGAAAATGTGCTTTTTAAAAACCCTTGGTTTTTTTCCCTCACTTGTTTATATCTATTGGCTTTAACAAAGGCAAAACTAAAAGTTAAACAGATTAAATAAAAAAACGAGGAAGAGTGTAGTAGAGTAGACTGTGTCAACTCTGGGATACCCGTATGACCGTAACATATACATTATATCATCCGATTAATTACTTTTGTCAAAATTTCAAACATACAACTTAATTAAGTGTAGTGGAATACTCATATAAAAGAAGGAGTTGTATGGCAGCTAATCGAACCCTCTGCAGTAGACCAAACAAATTTTCCTGTAACTTTGGCCATTACACTAAACTATTTTTGGCAAAATTTCAGACACCCAGCTTCATTAGGTGTAGTGTAATGCTCATATAAAATAAGGAGTTGTATGGCAGCTACTCGAACCCTCTACAGTAGACCAACCAAATTTTGCAGAAACTTTGGCCATTACACTAAACTATTTTTAGCAAAATTCCAGACTCCCAGCTTAATTAGGTGGAGAGTAATGCTCATATAAAATAAGAAGTTGTATGGCAGCTACTCGAACCCACTCCACTAGATCAACCAAATTTTGCAGACTTTTTGGCCATAAAACTAAACTATTTTTGGCAAAATTTCAGACACGCAGCTGTAATAGGTACAGAGTAATACTCATATAAAAAAAGGAGTTGTATGGCAGCTACCCGAACCCATGGACCAAAATGGCTGGATTTAAATAGCGATGACGGCTATTGAAAAAAAACGAATTTGCGAAAATTTCAAGATCCTAGCTCCTTTAGTTTTTGAGTTATCGTGCGGACGGACGGACAGACGGACGGACGGACGGACGGACGGACGGACGGACAGACGGACGGACATACATCGCTAAATCGATTTATTTTTCGAATCTGATCCGATTCATACACTTGAGTCTATATCTACCCCCCTCCTTCTCTGCGTTACAAACGTAATGGCAAATTTATTATACCCTTTGGCTATATAGTCATACGGGTATAAACACACACATATATAGACAGACTTTTAGCCTATAAAACTTGAAAAGTTAGCACTTACAAAAAAACTAAAAGAAACCAGCATATCTCCAAAATAATAAAGTTGGTACTTCCAAATTTGGTAAAAGAATGTTCTTTAATTCCTTATGGCCCTTTAATTTGAGATGAATCAAAGGAGTGATTCAGGTACCTCACCCTAAAACCAGCAAGTATATCTTCGAAATAAATAAGATTAAAACTTGAAATAACTTGGTACAATAAATATCGGTCCTGTTTGCTTAATGTTCCTGATATTTCTGCTATTTTAACTACCAAATTAATACACTCAATCTAACTAGACCTCTTAAATTTTGTAAAGGATGATACATTTTTTTATTAACATTATTGTTAAATTTATATTATATTGCTACAGATATCCTAGAGTTGATACATTCTTCTTAACTCTCCTTCTCGCCTTATTTATTCTCATGCTTATATATTCTATCACAGTTATATTACAACAGAAAAAGCACATAGCATTAGTGATATTTATCACTGTGTATCAGATACAATAAGTAGGGGAGAGTGGTGTAATTCCGCGCGGTGGGTAATACCGCGCAGCGCTTTATTTTTTAAATCTTTTCATTCTATCATATTTTAATAAGCTACTGTTAAAGAACCGTTAGAATGTTTGCTTTTGATTTTTTTGTTTCAAATTATTCGTTCATTTTGAAAGTGTTTTAGTGAAAAGTTTTTTTTTGTGTAGAAGGCTATTATTTTTGTGCCAGTAGTTATTATTCATTTATTTGAAAAAGGTAAGTGCTATGTTTAGTTTAAATATTGAAAAATAATGTGTAAATTTTATATTTAAATATTTCCTTTTACGATTTTCATAATTTTTAATAAGTTTTTTGGAATAACTAAATAAATGAAATAATTGGAATGTGGGTAATTCCGCGCATTTTATTTGGGGTAATACCGCGCTGCGCGAAATTACCCCCATAACGAAAATTTAAATTTTCTAAAAGTTTATTTCGTACTTTATCCATAGATGCCAAGAAATTACATAAGATGTACAACCAAGGGTTCTTGGAGCAACGAAAGTTTGCAAAATGCCATCAAATCAATTAAAGAAAGTGCCGATACACAACGTGGAGCAGCAAGAAAATTTGGCATTCCTGAATCTACGTTAAGAGATTACCTAAGGAAAGACGTAATTTTACTAGAAAATGCGAATCAAATGGGTAGAAAACCCACCTTTTCAAAGGATGTAGAAAAGGAATTAGCGGATCATATTATAAAATTATCAAATGTTTTTTATGGTTTGACCACGAGTGAAGTTAGACGGCTGGCATTTGAATATGCCGAAAAAAATAATATAGTGCATAATTTTAATAAAAATGCTGGTCTAGCTGGGATGGATTGGCTTCGTTTATTTTTGAAGCGAAATAAAAATGTTAGCTTGCGCAGACCAGAAAGCACAAGCTTAAACCGCATTACAGCTTTTAATTTACTGGAAATAAAACTTTTTTTTAACAACATATCCCAAGTAACTAATAAATACAACTTTCTACCTTCCAAGATGTTTAACATGGATGAAACAGGAATCACAAACGTGCAAAACCCGCCTAAAATTCTAGCAGCTAAAGGTATTAAACAACTTGGTGCTGCAACTTCCGGAGAGCGTGGTCAAACCGTCACGGCGGTGTGTTGCTTTAGTGCATCTGGCATATATGTACCACCATTTTTTATTTATGCCCGTAAAAGAATGACACCCCTTCTAGAAAAAGGTGGTTTAACAGGAGCAAAATACGCATGCTCTAAAAATGGTTGGATTAACGAAGAACTTTTTTGCGATTGGCTCCAACATTTCCAAATTAATATTAGTTGTACCGTAGATCAACCGGTGCTACTAATATTAGATAATCATTGTAGCCATATTTCGCTCAAAGCTTACGAATTTTGTAAAAATAATGGCATTGTAATGGTAACGATTCCTCCACATACCTCCCACAAATTACAGCCGCTGGATTTAACATTCTACGGACCACTGAAAACGGCTTATAATAAGGAATGTGCAATATTTTTAAGGAATCATGTTTTCCAAAAAATTACTATGTATGACATTTCTGAAATTTTCAAAAACGCTTATTTAAAAGTAGCTACATTAGAAA
Source organism: Dolichopus griseipennis (assembly GCA_963082915.1). Classification (NCBI taxonomy): domain Eukaryota; kingdom Metazoa; phylum Arthropoda; class Insecta; order Diptera; family Dolichopodidae; genus Dolichopus; species Dolichopus griseipennis. Next base: position 37,043,351 of record OY720441.1, on the reverse strand, counting down.
AGGCAGTTTCTGGTTTTTCGGCGGCTGGAATTTATCCGTTTAATCCAGATAAATTCAACGAATTTAATGAAGACTTAAACCCAGTAGATAATACAAGTGACGTCAATAATTCTCAGCTAAGAAGCTCGAGCGCATCAAATATCTGTCTTATTAATGGTAAAAAAATTTCGGAATAGTTTAAACCTTAGAATATGTGGTAAGTAATATTTTGTACTTTTACAGAAAACAACGAAGAAAATTTGAAAAATAATATCGAACCAGATAATATAAGTGCTTTAAGTTCCGTTTTAGTTCTTGGTAAGTTTAGGTATTGCAAAATTAGGTATCTATATTATTAACTTAATTTTGTCCTGTTTTAGATAAAAAAAATACTTCTAAGGAAATTAACTTAATAAGTTTTAATAAATTATCACCAGTTCCTCAAGCACCAAAAATAATTAAAAGCAATAGAAAACAAAGTTCCACTATAATAACTGAAAGCCCGATGAAACAGATTCTTCTAAATGCCGAACTTAAGCGAAAACAAAGGCTTACAGAAAAAAGCACCAAAAAAATAAAAAAAGAAAATAAAAAAAATTCTAAAAAAAATATTAAGAAAAGAATTAAATTTGAAAGTGAGACCGAAGAGTCTGATTCAGAGTTAATTTTGTTAGATGATGATGCGGTAGATGATATTTTACCACCTTCTGCTGTAAATAAAAGCTATTGCCTTCTCTGCTGTGAAGAAGGGTTTGGAACCAGAATTTTATGTATTATTTGCGATGGCTGGGTGCACCAAAGTTGCAGTGGAGCAAATTTTACCAGAAATTATATTTGTGACTATTGTTTATAATTTGTAATTAAAATCATTTTGTGCACCCTTTAATATATTTTTGTCTTACATATTATATTAATTTGTCAACATAAATTAAAAAAATGTATTTTTTTTTTAAATTATTTTCAAAATTATCGAGATTTTCTTGCGCGGTATTACTCCACCCTATGCGCGGAATTACCCACACTTTGGGGTAATTCCGTTTTTTCCCAGTTGATCTAATTTAATGAAAAAAAAAGTTGAATGAAGGAGTAATATAAATTTAACAATGTAAAATCTAAGATTAAATATGAAATATTGATTCCATAATTTTCATTTTAGATATTTCTTGATAGATACCTAGTTATTTCAAGAAAAGCTTAGGTGCGCGGTATTAGCCCACCTTCCCCTATTGTTTTAGTAAATTTTATTTTTTATAAACAAATAACATTCAATTTATCACTATAATATCTCATGATTTATAGGAAGCTTTCTGTGGTATATATTTGATAAACCTACATACATATATATGTTCATTCATGCATGTGATCACATATTGTATTGATTAATTGTATTATCATGTGACTTGTCAGTAATTTTTATAGTGAAATTTTTATTTGCAAGTATATTTATAAGGAAACGAGGAAGAGTATAGTAGAGTAGACTGCGTCAACTCTGGGATACACGTATAACCGTAATATAAACATTATACCATCCGGTTTATTACTTTTGGCAAAATTTCAAACATACAGCTTCATTAGATGTACTGTAATGCTCATATAAAAGAAGGAGTTGTATGGCAGCTACTCAAACTCACTGCAGTAGACCAACCAAATTTTGCAGAAACTTTGGCCATTACAGTAAACTAGTTTTGGAAAAATTTCAGGCACCCAGCTTTAATAAGTACAGAGTAATGCTCACATAAAAAAAGAAGTTGTATGGCAGAACTCGAACCCGTGGACCAAAATCGTTGGATTTAAATAGCGATGAGGGCTATTGCATAAAAACGAATTAGTGAAAATTTCAAAATCCTGGCTCTTTATTTTTTGAGTTATAGTGCGGACGGACGGACGGACAGACATAGCTAAATCGATTCATTTTTCGATTCTGATCCGATCCATACGCTTCAGTCTATATCTACCCTCCCCTCTTTCTCTGCGTCACAAACGTAATGGCAAATTTATTATACCCTTTTGACTAATAGTCATACGGGTATAAAAATGTAGGAAGACATCAATAAAAGGTTTTATTTATAAGGTCTGAATAATAAAAGATGCATTTTATTTATAAAGTTGTCAGAACTGAAATAACTTATGTCATATAATATGAATTTATATTTTTAGATATATTTTGTATATAAGAGACAATGGAAAGAATTTTTATTTATTATTTTAATGAAAATAAAAAATTTTTATAAATAAAGATGTAAAGTTGTAAGAATTTTATATAAAACAATATAAGTATTTTTATTAAAAAGATATATGTATTGTAACTTGTAACGAATTTTATTAGATCTTTAGATGACTATAGGTTTAAAGTCAAATACTTAATTTGATACTTCAAATTATCATTAGATTCAACGAATATTTCAATATATTTGCATTTGCGTATCTTAACTTCTGTAACTAAACAATGTTGTTATGATTGCCCAACAATCTATTATGTTTTGCAACTACAATGTCTTGGGTTGGCCACTTTATCAAATACGATTATATGACTTACTTAATTTAACAAATAGGTATGTATTTTCAACTTTTCACTTTCTTGAGAGATGCAAGATATTTCAACATAAGTCGGTTTAGAAAAAATTGACGCACAAGGCGTTAAAAATTTTAATATTTTTTTTATTTGACATCTGCAAGTATTTTTTTGACATTTGAAAACAACATGAAAAAACAATTGCCATTATGTAGTTGAAATATAAATTTTCACAATTTTTAAAATGCGCTTATATTATAATTTTGTAAATGTATGGGGCTTTACTCATTATTTTACAATAAATAACGTATTGACTTTTTTTAAATATCTATATTCTCTTTAAAAAAAATGTCTATATGAAAATTATTAAACCACAATATAAAACCACAATGAGATATATGAGATATTTTATTTTATAATCACTTTCATTTTGATAAATGAAATTATTAAAAAAAATTGTTTATTCAAAAATTAAAAATTTACATTTGTTGTTGTTTGTTATAGCCCGTTGTGCACATGTCACTTCCATTACTTTCTATTAATTTATAAGTAATATTATTTATTTTGTTTGTTTTATATTCGAGTACTCGTATATTTAAATTATATTTGGTCACCCAGAGGATTTGTAAAGAAAAATTATCATACAACTTCTTCTTTTATATGAGCATTACTCTATACCTAATGAAGCTGGATGTCTAAAATTTTGTCAATAGTAAATAACTTTAACGTCCAACGTTTGAATAAAATATAATCGGTGTAATGGAAGAGGTTCGAAGACCTGTCTTTCAATTTATATTTTATTTTTTCATAACTGAAAGTCTAATAAGTTGTGTATTTAATATTTTGCCAAAAGTAATTAACCGAACGATATAATGTATATATTACAGTCATACGTGTATCCCAGAGTTGACGCAGTCTACCCTTCTACATTCTTCCTCCATTTTTAAAAATGTTTTTTTTCAATTAAAAATCTCATGACCTGTACGGGAGTCGAATCTACACTCCTCTAACTGCTAACTAACCAAGGCCCTTATCTTTTACATTTAGTATATATTAGTTACATACGCTTTTACATATACTATTATATATTTAAATCAATTCCAAAAACGTCTTCTACACAATCATTTCATAAATATAATTATCATATTATGAAAACTAGGCTCTAAAAGATGTCCTGATTTTCTGAATGGATGCGAAATACATTTCTGGGATAAAAGCCCATTTGAACTACTATACGGTATTAAAAATAATATAGATTTGTTTGAATTAAACATATATTTTTATCATAATAAAAAAGAATTATAAAAATTCCACATTGTATGGGGAAGGAGTTGTTATAACTAAAAATAAGTGTATGCAATTAATTTTAACTAAACCTAAATGTCATTAACTTCCCACAGTATTACGAAAATAATAAAACACTTAATTCAGAAATTTAATTTAATAAATATGTTTCATAAATTTGTAGAATTATACAATCCACCCTAAAGGTGTTTATTACTTAATCTGATTAAATATATTTTCAATGTTTTTAATCTTATATAAGTAAAATTTTTAATACTATCCATTATAAATTATTTAAAAACTATAGATATTTTTTTTTTAAATCTAATAGTAGTATATTACAGCAAAATGTATAATAGGTTTTTAAAATTATCGACTTGATAAAGTCAATTAGCAAAATTTGTATATATTGATCGCGTGATAACTTTTAATAAGTTTTTCAAAATTTAAAGTTCAAGGTGCTGTTATATCTTCAAAGTTACATTTAAAATCGATATTTAGGTGTTATCTTATTTTAAATATGTAAAAGTTTTTATAAAGTTTAGAAATTATAATATATCAAGACGTAAACATTTTGTATTGGTATTGCGGATTAATGGATGGTATATGTTAGTTCATGGTACTTATACTTTTTAATTCATTATAAGAACCGCAACTACATTTTTTAAAATAATTTAAAGAAATAATAATTTTAATGTATTAACGTTTATAATGTTGCTTAAAGTAGAAAGATTTTTATTTAAAATTTTAAGTTCAAATTGGAGATGAAATTCGTTTGATCTAAACTAAAGCTAGCTAGTAAATTAATTTAAAGAATAATGATATCCTTTTTTTACACAGCTGGGAAATCATCCAAAGGTAAAAATGTATAGGCAAGACAAAAAAATGGGATAAGCACCCGACTCGCACGAGCAGTTTAATTGCTTAAAAGTAGCGATGAGACAGAAATGTCCCTCAAGTATTGAATGGGAAACTCTAAAGGTATGTATACAAAAATGAGATTGAGCTGTTAAGCGTGTTTTATGATGATAAAGTTGGATATTTAAATAAAATTACAAGTAGAAATACAAATTCCATATTTAAAATACAAAAAAACAATATTTTAAAACATATAAGCAGCTCCTACTTTATCCAGATATTGGGGAACTATGCTGGGTGCTTCAGCAAATATGTGAGAATAAATATAAATATATAGAGATTTCGGCCAAATAGAGGTTTAATAAAATTAAAGTAGATATAAAGTGTTTCCTATACCTGCTTAAGAATCCCAAACATTTCACGGCATCTTTTGCCATCGAAAATATATGGTCGTTCCACAAAAGTTTTCCATTAACTTCCATGCCTTAAATATTTAATTAGTTTTTGTTAACTGTAAGGGCATTACTGGTTTAGCTGCCATCTTAATAAAAGCTGAGTCCTACAAAATCTGAATTCTTATATTGAATTTCTAAGCATTAAGGACTAGTCATTTTTGATTCAGACATTGGCCATTAAAGTTAACTACTATTGACAAAATTTTAAACATCTAACATTTTTATTAGGTATAGAGTAATATTCATATAACTTTGTACACACTTTGGTTATATAACTAAATTATTTTTGGCAAAATTTCAAATTTCCAGCTTTACCATGTATAAAGTTATTTTCATATTAAAAAAAGAAGTCTTGTGGCAGGTATTCGAACCCGTGAAGCAAAATAGCTGCATTTCAATAGTGATTTCAACGGCTATTGCATAAAAACGAATTTTTGAAAATTTCAAAATTCTTGCTCTTTTATTTTTTGAGTTATCTTGGTAATGGACGGGCGGATGAACGGACGCATGGTCGGGACATACATAGCTAGATCGATTTACTTTTCAATTCTGATCCGTTCCATACATTTAAGTCTATATCTAACCTTTCTCCTTCACTGCGTCACATACGTAATGCCAAATTTAGTATACCATATTGACTTATAGTCAGACGGGTACAACTAGATCTTTTTAATAATTTTTATTAGCAAACCATTCTTCAATATAGCCCAAATAAATAATATTTTATTTTATGACTTTAAAAACAACTTCATATATAACAACCTTCACATTATTATTGATTAAACAACATAATATAAACTAAATAAATATTGTATTGAAAAAAAAGTGAACTTGGAAACAAAACAATGCTACATCAATCATGAAATGTTTCAATATTTCTTCCGTTTTTTTTTTTGTTCATATTTTGCCGCATTGCAACGATGTGAAACTTCAATTGTTGTGAAATACAAAAAAATAAAAAACAGAAGTACTGTATAGTATATAATATTTATTCTTTCAATGTAATTGCAATGCATTGGGTCATTAAAATTTTATCCTAGTATTATGCAATTGAATCCTGATCACTATTAATTATATACTTTTAATTGAACTTGCCTGTGTCTATGGCTTTATTTTTCATTCTGTCAGTTAGTGATACATTTATATTATAAATCTGACAATAAATTTATAAGAATTGCATGGTTCAGTGGTTAGCAAAGTGGCTTAGAGTGTAAGTAGATGAAAATTCGATCCACCTTCAAAGACAAAAAATTTTCAACAGGAATAATAAAAAAAATTACAAATAAAATTAATTTATTTGAATAGTTTCTTTAAAAATTTGTAACTTTAAAAACAAGTAGGTACTTAAATAAAAAATTAATTTTAAGAAACAGAAGAACTATCTTTCATTTCAGCAATTTACTTTTATATTTTATATTAAAACACTTTTAAATGCAAAAGATCTGCCATCAATTTTTGGTTAGTGAAAATTTTAAAAATTTTAAGCTTAAAAGTTTTCAAACATTAAAAGAACTGTTTCTTATACCAGCAATTTATTTTTATATTAACACAGTAACAAATTCCCAAGATCTACCTTAAATTTTTTATTTTCTACATTTTAAGGGGCTAGTACTACTTTAATAAAAGTATATATTGAAAAAAATATTTTTTTTTATTTTATTTTATTTTAATTTTAATTTTATTATTTATTTATTTCTTTTGTAAATAGCCCAAGGCATATTGAAAAAAATATTTATGATTCCATATTTTAAAAACTAGAAAAAAAATTGTTTATGATTTGATATTCAATATCGTAAAATTTTCGCTTCATTGATTTTTCTATAAAAATATGTGTATGAATATTATATGAGTGCGTTTTCAAATAAAAGATTATTAAATTGCATATTTTCGTATTTTTAAAATTTTTTGTTTTGTTTTTTTACTTTATAAATTTAAGGAATTTGCACTGAATTTTATTTGAAGTTTTTAAAAATAAATAATTGAATTAAGTATGATTGTTTTTTTTTTTTTTTGATTTATGTAAGAGAATGGAAACTTCGAAAGCCATGTATTGAAACTGTGTTTTGTGTCTTTGGGTAGTGTGCAACTTTAACACACCAAATGCACACCCTTTTTGAACCAAACCTGTTCCTTCTTGTGGTACAAATGAACAGTTTGGTTACAGGTATGGGAATATAGAGGGATTGTGGGGAAAATTTGGGGGAATATTAAAGAAAAAAAAGTTGTTGATAATCTTCTTAAATTTAATTTCGTACACATACAAGTTACCAATTTTAGGGAACACATTGGACGAAATATGGTTCCATAATCTCGACATGCACATAACCAAAAAATTTCCATAAGCCTTGTTACTCCATCTCAACGATACACAGTAGGGATAAGCATCCGTTGCACTCTTTGTATAACGTTGGAAAACTTAGAGTGGAGGCAGTGGAGTTGTTTTTTTTTCTTTGGAACAGGTGTTCCATCTTACTCTATAAAACTATATCTATAAAACAGGGTAAGTGATGAAACTCTGCGCCGATAGCTAAGTTGATTGAGTGTTGACGTAACACTGGGACCATTTATAAGACGAATAGCTCTGTCTTGCACTTTATCGAGATATCCCAGCGCCGATTGTATTGCAACAGCCCAAATATGTGCGTTATATTCAATTTTATTTTAAAATTATCCTATTATTTTATTTAAAAACAAAAACTTACAAACTGTTTCAAAAGTTTTTAAGAGTTACATTTTATAACAACCCTGTAGCAGACTTATATCGAATTATAATAATAAAATCTTTCATTACAAATCAATCTTTAAAAATCTTAATCTTACAAATTAAATGTGTTGGAAATGAATGAGCAATTTTAAAATAATACTAGTATAAATAATTTGTGGTTCAGGGTTATAATTTCCATGGTCATAAATCTTTTATGGATTTAAGGCGCATTTAGTGGGATATAAGATCCTAAGGGACTTAAGACTGAGAGCAATAAGTCATAATTTCCTAAGGGATATATGGCCCAAAGAGTTTTCACTCAGAGAGGTGGGCTATAACTCTCTTATATAGTCCTGAGCTAAGGGGCTATTAGTAATATTAGAACAAAAATTACTTTTATTTATGTAACGTCAGGAACGGATACGAATATATACAGACTTTCTTGAACTATAATATCAAAAGTAATTAGCACATATTTTGAAGCAGAATTCGAAATCAGGGTATTCCCTTTTTTGAAAATTAAACAATAAAACAATAATTTTACATATAAACTGCATTTCAAAAGACTATTTTGAAAAAAGAGCAATCCTAATTTTGTAACAACAGTCTCGCATGCATGCATGAATTCATAAATGCTCTGGAAAAAGGGTCAACTTTGATTTTTTGAAAAACTTAAATAATATGCTTCCTAATATAGAATCTCGCATAGACAAATATTTAAATACATATATGTTTACATCTAATATTTTACTTATAAATTTTTATATTATCATATTTACGAGTAAATCTAAAGATCGGAAAAGGCTTTCAGAAAATATTTCAAAATGAATTTCGACCTAAATATATAAGTATATGTATATAATTTTAGTTATATGACTTTATATCTCAAAAATTTGACGGATTTTTGACGTTTTTTCCAGTTTTTACAAAATTGAAAATCAGCCAAATACATGTAACGATTCAATATTGAAAAGTTTGTGGAAACTATTCTGAAAGGTTTATTGACAAAAAATAAAAGAACGTTTCAAATTTTTTTTCGATTATAAAAATATAAAAGAATTAACCTGAATAATATTCATATTTCCGTAAAAGGTTCTTTATTTTTAAAATATAATGTATTTCAAAAAGAAAATATTACATTAGTTTATTTTTTGTATTTTCAGGTTTGTTTAACTAAATGACATTCAGCTGCAGGATTATTAAAACCTGTGATTATTTATAGAGCTGGTTATTATCATATATCTTGGTATTTAAACAAGCAAATCAGCACTCGGAAAAATTAAAATACTAGAAGGTACTGCTACTGGAAAAAATATAAGTACCAGGGATAATATGAATAGAGTAACAGGAGTATCTCTGCAGTATCAAATAGTCCTTACCAGTTATAGTAAGTATTTGCAAGTATCAACCAGAATTTGCAAGTATTAACCAGTATTTGCAAGTATTAACAAGTATTTACCAATATAACATAGTTAAATTCTGTAATTGAGAGAATTTATTAAGTACTTATTTAGTATTTTCACTTTGAATTAAGAAACCATTACATTTTGAATAATTTTTAAAATGTTATCAGTTATTATATTGCTGTAGAATTTGTACTTAGCATAGGAACTTTGATAATTACAGTACTCAAATTCTTTTTTCTCTTGTAAGGGGTTGTCAAAGTTATTGAAGTTATTTGAACGAATCTTAGAATAAATTTATTTATACCAATTTTTTATCAATACGATGGACTATAATATTTAAAACACTTTAATTGGTTCACACAGATATCCGAAGGTTGACAAGATCATATTCCTCCTCGTTTTCATTTAAAATTTTTGTATTCAATAATATTTTATAGAATTTAAAATTAACAAAATAATTGGTGACCTGAATTAAGTCCCTTCGAAATAAAGCCCCGTGGTTTTTATTTCATTTTTGAGTTGAACTACGACTTCTATGAGAACTAAAGCTCCGGGTGTTGTTTCTCTTTAAATTGAATCTTTCACTTCTTGAGAATAAAGCCCCGAGTTCTTATTTCTCATTAAATATGTAGTAAAAACCATTTTTGTAATATTCAAATCTGAAATAAATTTAAAAATTTAAACTTATATAATATATAAGTAAAATATTAGATGTTTATTTATTTATTTATAACCAGAACAAAAGATTTATATATGTAGTTTGTACTATAAATGTAACTTATATGTAAAATAAATATTTTTTTTACAGGCCGGGGTCTTTATTTCGCATGGCCTTAATCCAGGTTACCAAATAATTGCAAATTTGTTTTTGCTTCATTGTGAGATTTTTTTTCTTCGATTATTTTATTTCATTTCAATATTTAAACTTGAGATATAATTGACATATCAGTTCCATTTGAAAAATTATATAATAGATTTTTTTTTTATAAAACAATGCTTTTAAGTACTTCAAGAATTGAAGTATGCTATAGTTGATTTACATCAAGTCATTTGTCAATTACCTTATATTTTAATTTAACTACAAACAATAGAATATAGAATGTTCCTAAAAATATTATACCTGCAAATGTCATTCGAATGTAATTTTGAATATATTACTTATACAACATGTACATATTTTATACATGTGTTTTAACATAAAATGTTCTCTTGAAAATTGAAATGTCAATTTCTATCAGAATTAAAAATGATACATTATTTTTAGGAATTTATTTTAAATAAATAATGTATAGAATATTAGAAAATCAAGTACTTGTTTAATAAAACAGAATTTTGAGCGTGTCATTTTTATATGGTGTACTACTATATAAAATTTTATACAAGTGTGTATTATTTAGAGTTTCAAGATGATATAGTAAAGTACATTTCCTTCATTTTAATATCAATCAAAATCACAAGTATCTATAAAATTAGGAAAATTGAAAAGTAAATTATATAAAGTGTATAAAATATGAAAATGACATGAAAAGTAGCCATTACCTTGATATAAGTTATCAAATCTAAAGTAATTTATATTATGAAATTTCAAAATAATTTAATTTAAAACTATTTTGAAAACAATATTAGACATGTAAAATAAAATCATAAAAAAACGAATTATTTTTATTTTTATATTTTGAAAAACTGTAATTTGTAAGTTAAATATATTATGGAATGCTATTAAATATTTAAAAATTAAAAAATAAATAAATGCTGTTGTTTGGCATATTATTATTATTCCATTTTCAATCCTTTATGAAGTATAGGGCATTCACCAAGTTTATTTAGACTAGGCTGCAGAATCTTTAATCTATTTGATTCCTCGGCTGTAGCTATTGTATAAGATTATGAATACACAAATGTTAATTTTGTACGCTATCCATTATTCTACATAAGAGTTATTTACATACTTATATTATACCTATTTTATATTACGATATTAACTTTTACGATATAATTATACAATTTTACGGTATCTTTTTATTACATATGATCTGACCGAGGTTTGAACCTAAGACTTTCCACATAAAAGGCGTCGCCTTCACCATTACGCAATTGGTCAGATGATGTTAGAATGTTACGTCTAAATTCATTCACTAATAAATGCAATTTATTTAGCATTTATATTAATTTTGTATAGCTTCAAAGGTGGTAATTTTTCGAATATTTAATATATTTATTTATTATATTATTTTATCTAACATTTTATATCAGTTATAACTTCTAAAATAAAAAACTATGACTTATCTTTTTTAGAACTATTAGAAAAATTGTCGAATTTGGAAAGCATTAGATGATTAATAAGATAATCATTATAATAACTTAAAGTTACAACATTTTGATTTATGCTGTAAAATGTAAAAAGTTTTTTTGTACATTCACGTATTTCCTTATTTTCAGTAAAACTCAGAATTACAATAATTTGCGTAAAATTTAAACACTTATAATAGATGCAGTTTCATTCTGAGCAAATTTAACCATTCCACTTCGTCTATCTGTAAACTCAAAAACTGCAAGATGCAATATAGATTCATATTAAAAATGGTATAAAAGTGGGTTTTACTTACTGAAATTCAAATAGAATAACGAATTATTGAGAGACGGTTCAATATCGTGCTCGTTTTTTGTAGATATATTGATAAAACCTACAAATTTAGTACACTATAAGTTAAGCTTGTATAATGACAAGAACTACACATTTGGCATATATATTTTTTTTTTTTTGAAAAATTTTATTGGCCACTGTAGCAAGGGTAGCAAGGGTCCAAGATCAAAAAACCATTTCCTTGAAATTAATAAATTTTCCAGCGCTTTCTAAAACTGTTCAAACCTGCCCCGATTTTCTAGTAATTTTTAATGAATATATATTGAATATATAGAAGTCTATTTAATAAAATATATAAAAATTTTATTACGACGAAATTGCATTCAAAAACGAAGTAAGCTTAGAATGTTATCATTAGACCAATCAGTTAAAGAGATGTTATTTACAATTTTTTACTTCTTTTCTTACTATCAAAACTGCTGAAAATACCAAGAAATTCTAGCATTAAACTTGAATATTTTTCTTTGAACACATACAAACTTTTGAAGAAAATCTTTTTTCTAAAATAGTATGCACTATTTAAACACTTCGAACTTTAATTTTAAAATGTACCATATTGTTCAATTCATATAAATTTAGTATTCAAGTAGCTGTGCAATCATTTTAATTTTAAATTACCTCCATGAAGAATTTTTCTTTGCCTTTTGAAAAAACTATTAAAATTAATTTTAAACACTTCAAAGTATTTTATTTGTAAGTTCAGAGCAAATATTTCAATCTATTTTTTGGGACAGTATTTTGAAATTTTTATAACAAAAGATTTAAACAATAGTGATTTGTAATGTGCTTCAGATTAATTTAGTAGTTTGACTTCAATGCATCTTCAAATCAAACATATCAAATTAAATCTTCTATATATCTATATCTATATATAAATGAATGTATGTCTGTTAGTATGTTTGTCTGTCCTGTATGCATAGCTATACCGTTCATCCCCTTGCCAAAAAATTTTAAGAAGTGGTTGAGTACACTCTTTAGGAATACAAATTTTTAAAAATTTTTTTTAAAGTCTGAACTTATTTTAAAATCTACCATCTAGCACTATCCAAAAGCTTAACACACTTAGCCATCCTATAGGACATATTACTTTTTTATTGTATTACATGTATATAACGCTAAATATTTAACAGGACTCAAATCTTTATAAAATTATTAAATTTTTAAGATCTCGATACATATTGTAAATTACAAATGGGACTGATATGATTTAAAAAGTAAATTCCAGCTCAGCAATTATATATATAGTCATAATTAGTCCCAAAAAAATGATCCTCAAAATAGATTTTTTATTGGACGTTTCATTATTTTTCAAGAAAAAGCTCTTAGAACTTATTTTAAGTATCGGGCGCTTACTTCTCAGTTTAATTCTAGTTACTTTAACCTCTTTCTATGCCTTAATTACTTATTTAGTGCGATAGGTAGTATATTGTGTAAATTTGACAGATAATGAAGTGCTGTTTGGCAGTTTTTTGCACTAGTATATATCGACAGTCAGTATGATATGTCTAAGAACAACCTCCAACTCTTTCAAAGTAATTTTTTTTTAATATTTTTAATTAGCGATTTTTTAAAATATTGAATTATCATTATAAAACTTGAACAATCTTTTGAATACCCTTTTGTTTTCAATATCCAAAAATGATCTGCTTTTCTTTTCAATATTTAATTAAAATCTTAATTGAGCTTCATAATGTTTAAATTGCAAAATAGATTCGTTATTGATTGACTTGGGGGGTTTTTTTCTCACTAAAACTCAGTATTTGTTAAAATATAAAAAAAAGTATTTAATTAAAAATTAATTGTTCATCGCATTGTGATAGTAATTATTTTTTCTTTCACAGTTTTTCATCATTTCAGTTTTTTTTATCATATAGGTTTCTGATAAACGAATTTTTCTGCCCCAAATGAGACGAAGCAGATTGTACAGTAAACTGAGGCAACTCTAGAATACCCGCGTAAATATAATATAAATATTATATTATCCGGTTTGTTACATATTGAATAATGCTACCTAAAAGCTGCATAGCACCTATTCGAGCCCACTGCACTAGACCAACTTAAATTTGCTCATGCTTTGCCCCTGAAAATAAATTACTTTTGGAAAAATTTCTAATACCTAACTTTATTAAGTATAGATTTATTTTCATATTAAAAACGAGGAAGAGTGTAGTAGAGTAGACTGTGTCAACTCTGAGATACCCGTATGACCGTAACATATACATTATATCATCCGGTCAATTACTTTTGGCAAAATTTCAAACATACAGCTTTATTAAGTGTAGTGGAATACTCATATAAAAGAAAGAGTTGTATGGCTACTTGAAATCTCTGCAGTAGACCAATAAAATTTTGCTGTAACTTTGGCCATTACACTAAACTATTTTTAGCAAAATTTCAGTAGACCAACCAAATTTTGCAGAAACTTTGATCATAAAACTAAACTACTTTTGGCAAAACTTCAGAAACGCAGCTGTAATAGCACAGAGTAATACTCATATAAAAAAAGAAGTTGTATGGAAACTACTCGAACGCGTTGAAACGACTGGAATAATTTCACTTCCATAAAACTTGCGGACACACAATTACTATTTTACTTTTCCAATCTATTATTATATTAATATTTCCCTTGATAATTTAATTATATTTTGCAACTGATTGTTAATTAAATATTTATTAAAATTTTAAAAATATTTAATATTTCAAAAATTAAATTTTAAAAGAGTTATTAAAATTTTATTAAATAATTGGTTATTTAATAAAATTGAAATTAAATCGATTTTATTTTACTCAAAAGTTTTTTAAGAATTCAATTTAATCTTACAGAAATTAAACAAATTTTAAATAATTTATTATTATAATTTTATTTAAATTATTTTTACTTTAATAAGTTATTATTTATTTATATTTTTTAATTTACAATTTGTATATACTTTTAATTGTAAGATTAAAAATATTATATATTAATTAATATTAATTGTTCTTTTGTGTACATAAATTGAAAAATTAAAAAACAAATTTGTTATAAATTTTATTTGAATAATATTAAAATTATAAAATAATTAAATAAAGATTTTTTTTTTAATTGAAAAAAATTTATTAATAAAAATTTGTAATAATTTGACAATTGACATTTAATAACTTAACATTTGATCAATGGATATTTGGCAAAAACATATTTATCAAAATGAAACATTTAACATCCGCATTTGGTATTTGATTTAATATTCGGACTTCTTTGACATTTAATATTTTTGAAATTTGGCAGATTCATAAGATTCATAAGATTTCATAAGATTCATAAGCAGAAAAGGCAGATCTTTTGATTTTATTTTATAAATTTTTAGGGTTAAAAAACATGTAATTTAAAAGATAAATTTCCAAAAAATTCAATCAAAAATTAATTTTGTATTTAATTAAAATAAATTGTTGATGTAAAATAACTTTAATTGAAATAATATTATATTGAAATACAATTATAATCAATATAATTATTTGTATAGTATAGGATAAATTTCAACATTTATTTGTAAATATATGTAGTTAATATTTTTATTTAATCACAGTTCATTTATCAAGTTTGTTTTTAATATATTCATAATAATCTTTCTAAATCTTCACTTGGTGCTTCACTTGTAAATGAATCAGTTTCAGCATAATCTTCTACTTCATTTGAACGTGCTGCACGTATCGCATCATATTTATCCCAATGTTCAAATTCATCTTTATGATGTTCTAATAGCATTGAAGATGTAAATAAACTGTCACATTCACTGCATCTGTTTTGGAAGAAATTAGATTTGAAAATATTAATTAAATATGAAGAAATTATAAAAATAAATTTTATTTGTAAATTATTCAAATTAAAGTGACTTTAAGCACATGTCAAAATAAAATGTAAAGAGCTTCATCTTAAGAAAAATGTATATTTAATTTTTGAGCCCCATTATCTTCAACAGGGAGAAGTTCTTTAAAGAAAACATCTTAAATGACTCATGTCTCTTGGAGTTGGGACCTTAAACAATTTAAAAGATACAGTGGGTCACAAATCTTGGAAAAAGTTAGTTTCGCTTAACGGTAACTGAAACACTCTGAAGTTTTGTAAGCACAAGAACAGACGGACAGAATTAAGTTATAACAGGAATTTTTTTTTTTTAAAATATGTTAAGGGGTATACATTAAAGTTGCTCCAATAAACAACCCGATCGGCTATTGAACAATTACACCAGTATTGTACCTATTAAGTTTCTTCTTAGAAGGCGCGTGACAGTTACACGAACCTCCTATTGAAGTAATCTGAAATTTCGAATTCCTAGCTTTATTAATTACAGTAGTTATCCGAACTAGTGCTTTAATTCCTCCTAAATAAAATATTAAGAAACAAGGTCAAGGAATACTTTTTACAAAGTTCAAGTTTCTATCTTTATGAATTCCGAAGATATGCTTGTTAGATGTTGTGAGGTGTAGGGAGGTACCTGAAGCCCTTATCCATTTCACCCCAAATCTTACAGACATAATTTAACTCTACCAAATTTCTAGAGCTCTAAATTTCTAGAACTCTGTGTACCAAATTTCAAATTACTATTTTTATTAATTTGAAAAAAATTTGTTAGGTTTTAAACTGTATGTGAGGTTTCTTAACCACCACTCCATTTGATCTCACTTCTCCTAGATAAATTATAAACAGTACAGAACCTCGTGTACTGAATTTCATGTTACCATGATTTTTAGTCTGAAGAAGTGTGTGGGAGGTACCCAAACCACCACTACAATTGATCCTAAATATTAGCATCACACGGGAAATGAGAAATAGCATCCTAGGACCAAGATAAAAGGTTTTATCTGTATTTGTTTAGCTGATATTTTCGTTTGGCCTCCATCAAAAACTTTGAGATTCCGAACCCAAAATCCGACTTCGCCCATTTTCACAATCCCTGCCGTACTTTTGTCATTAGTAACCTACAGTATAAATTTCATCAAGATAGTATCAGAATTTTTTGAGTTTTCAGACTTACATAACAAAGTTAATATTATATGCTTTTACTTTTTAAGGTGTATGGTATAAAAACAGGATCAAGGTAAGGAATGAATTGTGAAAATTAATGAAATTTAATTTTAATAAAGGCAAATTGAAAAAATTGATAGCCAGCAGCAAAATCACATTTTTAAAAATAATCGATGACTCATTTAACATTTTAAAGTTATTCCCGTATGACTATAGGTCAAAAGATAGACTCTGACTATAGTGTAGATATATGCTCAAAGGTAAGGATCGAATCAGAATTGAAAAGTAAATCGATATTGTTATATACGTCCATCCGTCCGTCCCCACTATAACCGAAAAAATAACGGAACTAAGATTTTTGAAATTTTCACAAATTCGATCTTATGCAATAGCCGTCACACTATTGAAAACCAGTCAGATGCTCTACGGGCTTGAGAACCTGCCATACAACTTCTTTTTTTATATGAGCATTACTCTATACCTATTAAAGCTGGGTGTCTGAAATATTGCCAAAAATATTTTAGTTTTATGCCCAAGGCTTTTGAAAAATTTGGTTGGGCTACTGCAGTGGTTCGAGTAGCTGTCATATATCGGATGATATAATGTCGATTTTATGTTCATGTGGGTATCCCAGAGTTGACACAGTCTACTCTACTACACTCTTCCTCATTTTTAATTTAAAAACATCTTTAAATTTTTTTTAATTTACAAGGATATTTATTTGTATTTTTGAAATACAAGTGTATATATATAAATATATATAGTATAAATATACATTGAATATTAAAATCAGACTATTAAATTTTTAAAGTATATTTTTACAAAGAAAAACTTTTTATAACAATGTTTTAAAAGACAAAAGAATTCAATTATTTTGCGTTAATTATGTTTTCTTTCTTTATTTTTCTTATCAAGAGTTTAATAAGAATGTAACTCTCACTTCTTTTTTTTTGAAAGTTAATGAACTTAAGTATCTTAAGGAATTTATACGAAAATGGTATCAATCATTTTAGGCACCTAAAACGATTAATTTTAGTTTTTTTTTTGAAAATATATTGAAGTAATTTTGTATACAAATCACTTACAAAAAATATTATAAAAACAAATTGGGTTTTCCTTTCATTTAATTAAAATACATATACTGAAAAAAATAAATTTAATTTTATGTATTTATAATTTAATCAAGCTTATCAATTAACTAAAGCAAACATGATATTAACAAAGTTATGTAGAATATGGATTTAAATACAGTTTGAAGATTTTAAATACTAACAGTGAATAAGTGTGATAATAATTATAATAAAACCATTGATTTGTTTAAATAAAAAGTATTAGACCAAAGTCCCTAGAAGCACTCAGAGACACACTAGATTTATATGTATAATAAAAACTAATTATATCATTTTCGAATCTCATTTCATAAGTCATATATCGCGTTCGTCACTAGATCTTTTTACTTGAACTTTCTAATAATACCAAATTGTCGCACTATATTTGTTGCAGCAACGTAAAACTTTTGCCCAAATATTGTCGGGAGAATATATTCCAAAAGTGGTGAGGCACAATATTTCGCAAAAACTTAAGGCTCAATGGCTAAGTTTAAATGGAAGGGTAATATATCCGAACAGTTATGGGTCAAAAATCTTTGAAATCTTATGATCATCAGATATTGAAATTATTTACAGCTTTATTATATACAGCTTTTATTAAAGTTACTCATGATTAGATGATCCTGGAATCCTGCAAAATATTTTTTAAAAAATGTTGAAAAGGCAGGGCAGGTTGGTATATATTTTGTAATTAACCATATCAAAATTCATGAAGTGATCGGGGACATAGACGCCAGTACAACTAAGGGCGGAGACAAAGAGTAATTGATACCCAACTAACATTTATATTCTAATTAGTTTTCGCAGCTAAATTTTAGCTTTTACAACGTCATCCTAATGGACTAGAATAGCTACTTTGCAACTAATGCTAATTTACAAGTTTTCGAGTCATGAAAACGTAAGCGCAGCTAAAAATAAATTTAAATAGCTTTTGCAACTAATATGCTTTTTTACTAGCAAAGAAGTAATATACGCAATAGCGATTTACTGTAAAATGACAGCTAAATAGCTGTTAAAGTAATTTTGATTACCATAATGCTATTTGGCTTTTATTATTTTTTCAATAACAGCAAAATAGCTTTTTGGAAAACTTGTTTGTTACTCTAGCAAACTGGCAATAAGTAAAGTATTTTTACTTTAATTACCATATTGCATAATTTTGGCATTAGCTACAAAAAAGCAATATAGTCGAAATGACAGCTAAATAGCTGTTAAAGTAATTTTTATTTCCATAATGCTATTTGGCTTTTATTATTTTTTCAATAACAGCAAAATAGCTTTTTGGAAAACTTGTTTGTTACTCTAGCAAACTGGCAATAAGTAAAGTATTTTTACTTTAATTACCATATTGTATAATTTTGGCATTAGCTACAAAAATGGCAATATAGTCGAAATGACAGCTAAATAGCTGTTAAAGTAATTTTTATTTCCATAATGCTATTTGACTTTTATTATTTTTTCAATAACAGCAAAATAGCTTTTTGAAAAACTTGTTTGTTACTCTAGCAAACTGGCAATAAGTAAAGTATTTTTACTTTAATTACCATATTGTATAATTTTGGCATTAGCTACAAAAATGGCAATATAGTCGAAATGACAGCTAAATAGCTGTTAAAGTAATTTTTATTTCCATAATGCTATTTGGCTTTTATTATTTTTTCAATAACAGCAAAATAGCTTTTTGGAAAACTTGTTTGTTACTCTAGCAAACTGGCAATAAGTAAAGTATTTTTACTTTAATTACCATATTGCATAATTTTGGCATTAGCTACAAAAAAGCAATATAGTCGAAATGACAGCTAAATAGCTGTTAAAGTAATTTTTATTACCATAATGCTATTTGACTTTTATTATTTTTTCAATAACAGCAAAATAGCTTTTTGGAAAACTTGTTTGTTACTCTAGCAAACTGGCAATAAGTAAAGTATTTTTACTTTAATTACCATATTGTATAATTTTGGCATTAGCTACAAAAATGGCAATATAGTCGAAATGACAGCTAAATAGCTGTTAAAGTAATTTTTATTTCCATAATGCTATTTGGCTTTTATTATTTTTTCAATAACAGCAAAATAGCTTTTTGAAAAACTTGTTTGTTACTCTAGCAAACTGGCAATAAGTAAAGTATTTTTACTTTAATTACCATATTGTATAATTTTGGCATTAGCTACAAAAATGGCAATATAGTCGAAATGACAGCTAAATAGCTGTTAAAGTAATTTTTATTTCCATAATGCTATTTGACTTTTATTATTTTTTCAATAACAGCAAAATAGCTTTTTGAAAAACTTGTTTGTTACTCTAGCAAACTGGCAATAAGTAAAGTATTTTTACTTTAATTACCATATTGTATAATTTTGGCATTAGCTACAAAAATGGCAATATAGTCGAAATGACAGCTAAATAGCTGTTAAAGTAATTTTTATTTCCATAATGCTATTTGGCTTTTATTATTTTTTCAATAACAGCAAAATAGCTTTTTGGAAAACTTGTTTGTTACTCTAGCAAACTGGCAATAAGTAAAGTATTTTTACTTTAATTACCATATTGCATAATTTTGGCATTAGCTACAAAAAAGCAATATAGTCGAAATGACAGCTAAATAGCTGTTAAAGTAATTTTTATTACCATAATGCTATTTGGCTTTTATTATTTTTTCAATAACAGCAAAATAGCTTTTTGGAAAACTTGTTTGTTACTCTAGCAAACTGGCAATAAGTAAAGTATTTTTACTTTAATTACCATATTGTATAATTTTGGCATTAGCTACAAAAATGGCAATATAGTCGAAATGACAGCTAAATAGCTGTTAAAGTAATTTTTATTTCCATAATGCTATTTGGCTTTTATTATTTTTTCAATAACAGCAAAATAGCTTTTTGGAAAACTTGTTTGTTACTCTAGCAAACTGGCAATAAGTAAAGTATTTTTACTTTAATTACCATATTTCATAATTTTGGCATTAGCTACAAAAATGGCAATGTAGTCGAAATGACAGCTAAATAGCTGTTAAAGTAATTTTTATTACCATAATGCTATTTGGCTTTTATTATTTTTTCAATAACAGCAAAATAGCTTTTTGGAAAACTTATTTGTTATTGTAGTAAACTGGCAATAAGTAATGCTATTTGGCTTTTATTATTTTTTCAATAACAGCAAAATAGCTTTTTGGAAAACTTATTTGTTACTCTAGTAAACTGGCAATAAGTAATGCTATTTGGCTTTTATTATTTTTTCAATAACAGCAAAATAGCTTTTTGGAAAACTTATTTGTTACTCTAGTAAACTGGCAATAAGTAATGCTATTTGATTTAATGCTTTACAAAGCTAAATAGATATGAATGGAAAGCTGTCCTTTATACTTTAATGCCATTATAATGTCACCACATGCATGCAGAACTATTTAGCTTTGTACAAAGCTAAATAGATATGCATGGAAAGCTATTTTGCTTTGTACAAAGCTAATTTTCTGTGAAATGTAATTGGTTGCTGCCACAGCTATTTTATTATCAACAAGAATGTCAATTATTAATAAGATGCGCCACTGTCATTCACAAATATTAATGTATTTTGTACACCAAACAAAACTTCATTAGTAAAATTAGGTAAATTATATGTATGTAAATATATGTATGCAAAACCTTTCTGTTATTAAAATTTCTGCAAGAGAGAAACAGAACGATATTTTTGCAATGCTCTTTCAAAACCACAACTTTGTTTTTTTTGTATTGGTATAATATAAAGTATAAAGATATTTGAAAATGAATTGCAAAGTATTCCTTAATTTTTTTTATTCATTTAGGTACAAAGTGGCAAAAAGTAATAAAAAGTGTTTAAAATTGTTAATAATTTTTTTTAATTTTATTAAATTATATAATTAGATTTAGAATTCATTTTTAAATTATTTGTTTAAGTAATGCTTTTAAGATTTTATATTAAGTATTCTAAAATAAAAAATATTTTAATATTATAACAACAATATAATTTAAATTTGTTTTATCTCGCTAATTTCGACACACTTTGCTCCATAGTGAGATTTCAAGTTTTTTGTTTTCATTTCATATAATAAAATCTTATTTCTATACCTAACCTACACATGTATTTCAATTTCGTTGTGTTTTTTTTTCTTTTTTAAATATTGCAAACCCAAAAATTGCTCACGTGTTGGAGTGGCTCATCTTATTACAATACCTAGATAATTTTTGATTACTAATTTTTTTTTTATACTCTTTTATTATATATGTATGTATATATATGATATTATGACCACGAGTACATTAAAATTGCTCCTCCGTTCGTAACGCATTGATCTAGATGAGCTAGATATAATGTTAAAGATACGTATCGGATCAGCTTCGAAAAGTAAATTAATCTAGCTATGTGTGTGTGTATTTTCTGTCTCTATGTCTCTGTGGTTAAGATTCGACCAAAATTTCGGATAGCTCTCGAACAACTAACATTTATAACTCCAAATTTTTCATATAAAAATTTAAATGTTTGCATTACAACTTGTATACCTACAACATGCAGTTATATGAATTTTTTTGTTTGTTTGTTTTTGCTTTTGTTATTGTTGTATTTGTTTTGTAGGTATCTATCAATTTACGATTTCATATGATTCAAATGATGCGTAGTTTAAAAAATTTAAGATAAGCTAAAATTAACACAAATATTTTTTTTAAGTAAATAAATGGCTTGATAAATAATTTATATGTATTTATATAACATGTTTATTTGAAATTCTTTGTATGTGCAGTTTGTATTTTAGATTGATACATAATAATCATTATGAATATGATGATTAATATGTATCTTGATAATCTTAATATATGAATATGATGTTTATTTTTTCAAGGCTTAAATTAAAAGAGATAATATCAAAGACTATACAATATAATTATGCACTAAGCACTTTTGCAAAGTTTCAAAATGTTAAGGCTTCATTTTCGGCGAGCTGCCATACAAAGTTGTCAATTCGATATTTGTGAATCTATTAAAGCTACGAAGTTAAAATTAAAATTGGGCTAGTAAGGGTAAAGGGCAAGTTACTTGTCGAACCAACTTTAAGGTTAGAACAAATATTTTTTTATTTTTTTTTCTTTTGTTTTGTTTTTGTAGTTTTTTTTTAACAAAAATTATGGGGTAAGTGGGTCAAATTTTTTTTTTATTAATTTTTTTTTTTTATATTTTACAACATAAATGCATGGATATCTAAAAGTTGACAAGGGCAACTACAGTCTTCCTCGTTTTTTTTTTTATTTTATGTACAGCATAATAGCTGTGATTGCAAGCAATTTAGCAAATATACTTAATATGAATCCCTGATAGTTATATAACTTTTTAAAAAAGAATATTTGCTGCCAACAAATCTAAATTGCTTTAAATTCTAATTAATATATTCTTGTGACCTTTTGATTTTATATTCGCTATCAGAATATTTATTTTGAAAAACTAATTTTTTAGCTATCATGAAAGATATATAGCTTTTTAATAAAGGCAAAAATAAACATGGTAGAAAAAAACATGGCAGAAAAAATTACCAAAATTATTTAAGTTTTATAAATTATAAAAGAATGATTATTGCCCTTAAAACCCCTACTAAATTATTATTATCAATTGTTACAACTTTAACCTTAATTTAATAAAATTTTTAAAATATATTTTCGAGAAAATAATTTTTTCCTAAAAATAATTTTTTTATTTATTTATTAAATACTCAATATTTTAATGGCGCATTTTTTATTTCGAAGTATTTTTGAAAATTAATCGATAAAATATTAATCGCAAGTGAATTTAGTCTTTCTTATCTTCTGGAAAATCATATTTGTTCATATAAAAATTATAATTTATACTATTAGACTAGATATAAATTACATAATTACAAAGTTTGTATTTATAAGAACTTTGTAATTTTTAAAATATTTATTTATATATTCAAACAATTTAATTTTATTTACAATTTGTGATATTATAACAGCAAAATAATTTTGGAAGTTATTTTGGCTATCAGAATAGCAAATTTGTTAGGCGAATGATCTTGCAGTAATAGCAGCTTTTAAGCATATATTTCTATTAAGCTGTCATGTAAGTGACATAGAAGATCAAACATGTTTGCATTTGCCATAACTTTTACACATCCGTTGCTATTTGGCTATAATGACAGGTATTTCTCTTTTATAGCTATTTTGTAGTTTCAGTATCATAATAGTCACACAGCTAATTTGCTATGTTACGTTGTCAAAACGTTGTGAAAGCCAAAATATGATCACCACTTTGATCACCGCAACATCATGATAACGTCATAAGAACATTTTCATAATTTTTGGACCTAGTAAAAATAGCTAAATAGCTGCGAATTTTTGCTGTGGCAACGTTTTGGTGACCTAGAATTGCTAGTTGGGTAGGCTCAACAAAAAAATTTAACATCGTGGCCAAATTAAGTTTAGGCAATATGTCCTATCATATAGCATGTCACCATTTGTTTTTCTTGATCTTTATTAGTACTTAAAAATTAGTAATAGATACTTACTTTACTTTAATTCCTTTAACCCCTATTGGGGCATAGGGCAGAAACAAACTCCTTCCATCGCTCGCGTTCTTTAGCCAGACGCTTCACTTGCAGCCAGGTTTTCTGTTGTGACCCTGCTTCAGCTAAGACGGTTGTCCTCCATGTTTTCTTTGGCCTTCCCACTCGTCGTGTCCCTTGAGGATTCCAATCCAAGGCTTGCTTTGCAATTTCTGTATTGTCTTTCCTCAAGGTATGTCCGATCCACCGCCATTTCCGTTTTCGGATCTCGACATCGATCGCGACTTGGTTAGTTTGCTGCCACAGTGCTCTGTTTGAAATAATGCGTGGCCAGCGGATTTTCAATATGCGACGAAGGCATCGGTTAATATACACCTGCAGTTTTTTAGTGATGGTTGCGGTGACTTTCCATGTTTCGCAGGCGTATAAAAGGACACTTTTGACGTTTGTTTCGAAAATTCTTAGCTTAGTGCGCATGGTGATTGCGTTCGATTGCCATACCCTAGAGAGAGCGCCAAATGCAGTACGGGCTTTGCTGATTCTGATTCTGTTTGCTACTTCTCCTACTGCTACTTCATTGAAAAGTATGGCTTGATGTGTGCTGCGGCTCGTCCTAATAATCTTTGTTTTTTCAACATTGATTTTTAGCCCAACTTTGATCCCGTTGTTATGTAGGGCTTGACACATTTCGTTGAGTGCGCTACTTGAATGTGCCATTAGACACACATCATCGGCATAATCTAAGTGGCTTAGGCGTTTGAATGTATGCCACTGTATGCCATTTCTCTCATTTTCACCAACAGCGGTAGTCATAACGTCATCAACTACCGTTAAGAACAATATTGGTGAGAGTATGCATCCTTGACGCACACCTTGCTGCACTTCGAAGGGTTCAGTCAGCTGTCCGCAGTGCAAGACGTAGCTCCTTGCATTTTCATAGGAAGCTTTTATGATGGCTACTATCTTTTCTGGAATTCCTCTCCTATTTAAGGATTTCCAGATGTACTCCTGCTTTACGCGATCAAAGGCTTTCTCAAAATCTACGAACATTAGGTGTAATGGTGAGTTTAGTTCTGTAGATTGCTCAATAATGATACGTAGGGTGTTTATGTTATCAACACAAGAATGGCCGCTACGAAATCCTGTCTGGTGCTTTTTGAGCGTTGAGTTAATTCTTTCTTTGATGCGTTCTAGTACTATTCTCGCCATAAGCTTGGAGAAAACGGATAATAGTGATATACCTCGCCAGTTATTGCAATTGGTCAGGCTACCTTTCTTAGGTATTTTAGCAATAACTCCTTCTTTCCAGTCACTCGGGTATATTTCTTCTTCCCATATAGCCTGAAATAAGGGAAGAAGTATAGATGCCGTTGTGTCTGGGTCTGCTTTTAAGAACTCTGCTGGTATACCATCTATTCCTGCTGCCTTGTTGTTTTTTAATGAGCTGATTGCTGATTTGATTTCTTGTACGGTTGGATTGCCCGTGTCAATGCCTCGAAAAGATCTGCGGTTTTGGGGGCTCACGGGTGTTGACTGTTCGACAAACTGATCATTGAGCAGTTTGCAAAAATGCTCCCTCCATCTTCGCAGTTGATCTTCCATCGTTACAAGTAGTTTGCCATTTTCGTCGGCAATTGGTTTTTGCGCTCTATTTTTACGGCCAGAAATTTGCCGTGTGATTTTGTAGAGCTCTGCAGCATCATTTCTGGCAGCAGCAGTTTCCGCTTTCTTTGCAAGGTCTTCCATATGTTTTCTTCTATCTCGTCTTACACTGCGCTGTGTTAACTTATGTGCTTCTTGATATTGAGTGCGAAGGATGTCTCTTTGGTGTTGATGTTGCTGGTGATTAATGTTATTCTTCAGCTGCTTCCTCCGGTCTATAAGATCCCATGAAGCTTGAGACATCCATTGATCCCCTCTTCTTCGCATCGCACTCGGCACATGTTCCAAACCAGTGTCAATAAACGCTTTTTTGATATGATCCCATCTGTCGTTTATAGATATTAAGTTGTTCGATGTTGCGGTTCTGTCACGAAGTTTATTTACAAAATTGCGACAAGTTGATGGGTCTTTTAAACCGTTGACATCGAATTTCGGTATTCTGGTTTGGTTTAACAATCTACGCTGGACAGCTGCTGTGCGTAACTGTAGACTGGCTACTACCAAATGGTGATCACTTCCGATGTCTGCACTTCTTCTGTTTCGAACATCGCAGAGGGATTTTCTCCACCTTTGTTGAATAATGCAATGGTCGATTTGGTTTTGAACTTGACCATTCGGAGACACCCATGTAACTTTATGACAAGTTTTGTGTGGAAACATGGTTCCGCCAATTGTTAGTTGTCGTTCGTTGCAAAAATCAACTAACATTTCGCCATTATTGTTCCTTGTTCCCAGCCCGTGCCTGCCCATTACACGCTCTAATCCTACATTTTCCGTGCCGACTTTGGCGTTAAGATCGCCTATGACGATTTTAATATCGGCTTTTGGAGCGCTGTCATAAGCATTACTCAATTGGGTGTAGAAATTAAGTTTCGCTTCTTCCTCTGCGTCTTCGGTTGGAGCATAACAATGGATGATCGTGATGTTTCTTACTCTGGATCTGAAACGTGCTGATATCAATCTTTTGGAAATAGGAGCCCAGCTTATTAGACTGTGCTTTGCGCCAGTAGTCAACATGATACCAACACCACCTATTCTTGGTCCAGTTTGGTGTTCATCTTCGCCAGAGTATAACATGAATGTTTTCCCTGTAGAGGATGTATGTTCTCCAAGTCCTCTCCATTTGGTTTCGCTGATGCACATTATTTGGATGTTAGCTTGAAGCATTTCACGTTCTGCTTGCTCATATTTTCCAAGATCTAGCAAGGTACGGACGTTCCATGCCCCAATCAATGTGCGAACCTTATAATTGAAGGTCGGCTGTTGCGAGCGATTTCTTTCGTTTGTTTTTAATTCTTTTATCTTTGATTTATTTCCACTATTTTTGCATGAAATTCTTCGCACCCCCACATCCGATGTGCGATTTACTGCAGTTCTAGGAGCTACAGGAGGATTTCCTTCATTTTGAAGGTTACCCCGTGAGGACCGATTTTTCCACGTTTTAGATTTCATGTTTTGAATACTAGAAAGTAGACCTTCTTGTGTTTCCAGAGATATGGATGATAACGCCATAAGCTCAGATCTGACAGGCACACATGCCCTGCGGACGGTCAGATACATCTACAATTTAGGCCGCCCACTGTGGGTACAGACGCCTTTCATAGCCGCTTCTTGGAAGTACAGACGCTACTCGTATTTGTGTTTAATTTCGGAGTTTACCTCTCCTAGCCTTTGGGAATCCAATCCCACGTAGTACAAGGCAGCACTATCGGCAGTTACTTTGAGAAGAGAGTTCCAGGAAGGAGTCTAGGTAGCTATGCTACCAGGCCAACACTACAACCCACTCCTCTATTTTCGCTGCGCATCCCATATGGGTGGCTCATCCGCCTTCTTCGCCGTTGGACTTACATCTCATCCGCCTCCGAAGCCGTTGACCGGTTTTCACGTGTATCCTCGTCAGGAGCCCTCACAAGGTGCTATCAGCCGGGCCAGCTGAACCTAGGTTTTTTAACGAGGTTGGTACTCCTCCCCCTCCTCCTTTCTCATCCGGGCTTGGGACCGGCATTGGCAGAGTTAGTAATAGATAATACAGTTTAAAGATCTTCGCATCTTGGAAGCCATAGGTTAAACTGACATGATTTAATGGAATTTAAGCTCGACTTTTAAGACAACTTCGAAAGTGCTTGTAAGTGTTATTACAATATCAGGAACTTAGAATCTTTAAATCGCATCGTGCTTATTTCTAGATTCCAAAATCCAGTGCAATAGTTATCGTTGTCTAAAATATACTACAAGTTGAAAGAGAATCCAGAACGGTTTGACAGCTGATATAGTGGTCTATATATAAATAAGATTAAAATTATTCGTAATTAGTTAAATTTAAAATAGCGCGACACATGTGACAGATATAGTTAATGTTTTGAGTGCAATAGCAATAGGTCCGGCAGCACTTAGATTCGAATGATTTTTTTAAAATAAAAAAATTCAATAAAGCAGGATATCGGGTAGTTTTTCAAATTAAAAAAAAACAATCTTTTTGTAATAACAAACAATTTAGATTTAATGAAATGAACATGTACAATTTTACCAAAAAAACTGTACTGTACATTCATTCAAAATTCTATAAAACTTGGAAAATGTGTATATTAAGAACCGTTGGTGAAACAATTTTCTTTTTAGTATGTATATAAAAGTCTAGAAAGAAACTTGTTCAACCGTCTGTGACTCCTAATAAGAATTTAAAATTTTTCTAATCGATATTGAACACTTAAAAAAAAAAACTACGTAATTATAAATCTAAAAAAAAGAACCTTGAAATTCATATTGAACTCATTAAAAGTTTTTCATGGAATTTACAAGTGAAATAATATTTTTTTATTATATACGATGTATGATGAAAATTTTTTATTTTTTTTTTTAATCTTGTGGGGAAGGTCACATTTTTATAAGAAGTTGTGGAGGGAAAAATAACTGAAAAACAAAAATCTTTTTATAATAATTTTCCTCAAGGTTAAAATAGGATTTTTATGTGTGTTGACGGCTGCTTTAATACTTAAGTAAAAAAACATTTACGTACACACATAATTAAAAGTTAAAAATTTACTTTGATAAGTTATAGGTTATGGTTTTTTTTTTTAGAATTGCTAAGCGGTTACATAATTGAATTATTAATTAAAATTTAACTAGAAGAGGTTGTTAAATTAAAAAACAAGACTCTTTTTATGACTCCAGAGTTCAAAAACTTAGAAACATTTATTGACATTTTAGAGAAGCTGGATATAACATCAATATAATTAATTGAATAAATAATCATATATAACTTGATAGTACAGTGGCTAGAGTACCAACAAAACATTAGTGAGGGAAGAGTTCAAATTCCAGAAAATTTTCTTTTAAGTGCTAACTGTTGAACTGTATGGCTAATAACCCTGTCTATACCAAAGGTACATGTTGAGACAGCTTTCAAAATATATTATTACTATTTCAACTATGTATATATATATTATATGAAATATATATATATATATATATATATAATATATATCTATATTTCATCAATAATATGTAGAAACATCTTAGATTTTTGAAAGGTACAATCTATTTGTTATAAAAATTTTATATTTCAATTACAAGACATTTCTATTCTGTGAGTTATATTATTAAATTAAATTATTTGTTTATATTTTGCATTAATTTATACTCTAGAGATAAAAAGTTATAATTTATTGGTTAATTTGAACCAAATGACGAATGGTACTACAGTCACAGATAGAGAAATAACTCCTACTAATTCAAATATAAAATTATTACAAAATTTTGGAAATAGAATATTGTATCAGTTGGAATTTCAGATATTTTATATTATACTAGTAAAAAAACCTGTCGGACGACAGGTATAATTTTAATTTCTCTTTTTATATATATTCTTTTTTCCTGCTATTGCGCTACTGAATCAATAAAAGGAAATTCGTTATCTAAAGAACATTAAGTTAACATTATAATGGTTTGTTTTAGTATATTTAATACCGTTTTATTAAAATTTTCTGTATCTACCTGTTAACATATTTCTCATACGTTTTGATTTTTTTTTTTTTTGTTGTTAGTATTTGTAATTAGAAGTATTCATCACGTTGTTCGTAAGTATGTATTTGTAATTAGAAGTATTTTACATGTGTGAATAACACTTAACATAACATAAGGGCACGCTGGTCAGCAGCAGCAGCAGTTTGTCTTTTATTATATTAGAAGATAGATGAGGCGTAGTAATGTGTCACGTATCAATTGTATATATACAGTTTCTATATCATAATATGTACCTACCGATAGTCGAATATTTGGGTTTAATATTGTGAATGGCATAAATTTCCAATTCAATGTGTATGTCTAACCTTTACAATTAGTGTAGCCTAAAATCTGACAGATTACCCATCATATAACTATTATAGTCAGGGGTAAAAAATAACATGGCTGTCTACTAAGAATAATTTCCTTTAAATATATTCGAATTGAAAGGCACTGACATCAAAGATACCGTTCGTCATTGGAACAAAATCTCTCAAATTGTTCTAAGCGATATTTTTGTTCTCCGGCAAAATGTTTTTGCATCGGGCGTTGGATTTAAGTCGATTTATTTCTTTTATTTTACATTCGATTTTATTTTTAAAGATTTTTATTGGAAATAAGATGGAATTGCTAATTTGACATTATTTATATAGCTTCGGTAATAATGTCGATTCAACCTAATACCAGTTTTTTTTATTTTATTCAATAATATCGAACAAATTGGTAATCAAATTTTATGTAAAATACGATAAAATAAAATTTACGTCAAGCAATGTCACGTTGTCGTCACGGTAACTTCACGGTAGAAGACGACCTTCATTATATATAGATCTTTAATTTTATTTGAAATTATATTATTATTATTATTTATTATTATTATTATTATTTTTATTATTATTATTAATATATTTGTCTAGAATGAGGTATAACAAACGCATTCAATTAAATGTTAATTATAAAAATATAACATATTAATGTTTGGTTGGATGTGTTTTATTTTAGAAAATAAAAT
This sequence comes from Dolichopus griseipennis, assembly GCA_963082915.1. Lineage (NCBI taxonomy): Eukaryota > Metazoa > Arthropoda > Insecta > Diptera > Dolichopodidae > Dolichopus > Dolichopus griseipennis. Next base: position 37,012,196 of record OY720441.1, on the reverse strand, counting down.
ATCCAAAATTATCATAAGCAGGCCAAAAAATATTTTATTTATTTTTAATAAAAAAAAAAATTTTTTTATGAATTAAAATTTATTTATTAGTTTATGAATTAATTCATTTCAGTTTTAAAAATCACAGATGTTTTTCTGGAAATTTTAAATAAATAGTAAAACATTTTGTAAATAAAAATTTAGAATACTATGCCCCACAGTAACATTTGTGTACTAAGTCTTAATTATTTTTAGTTAAAATCTGAAATAATGGCGAAGGCCTAATGTACGCTTTGATGCATTGCTTGGTTTGCTTAAGCAAATAAACCAAACAATGTAATCAAAGTAATTTCAAAGTTTCCCTCTTCTGCTGACATCTTCCTCACCTATATTTAAAATCTATTATTAATTTATTTAATTTAAGCAAATACGCACTTAAATAAAAAAAAATATTAATTGAAATTAAAAAAAATTATTCTAAGAAGGGATTTGAACTAACGACCCCAACATTTTATAAAATACGAAACATTCAAAAAGTAGAACACCTAACTTATTCATCTTCAAGTTTTTAAGATACAACAAGAAATTATATTAGTCATTATTTTTTTTTTTGTGTATCTATTACTAAAGGTTGCAATTTTATTTAACATACTTCTAACATAATGTACATAATAAAATTAGAAATAGTTCTTAATTAGAAAAAGTGCTTCTTTCAATTGACCTTCCGTCATTCTGTGACGGGCCAACAGTTAGCTATTAAATAATTACGAATAATATTTTTAGTCAACCTAAAATAAGGGCAAATATCAATTAATTTTTTTGAAAAATTACAATGGCCCTCCAAATTTTACCGAGCTCCTTCAAAAATATATTGCATTAATTAGAAAACTCTTAACATCATTGTCATTTTTATTTATTTATAAAAACAAAACAAAAAGCTCCTAAATACTTGACATAATCAAAATTGTATCCCCAATCAATTGAATAAAAATAAAAGTTTTAATTATTTTTGTACTTAATACTCAATTATTACAAGATAATATATGTATATATATAAAATTTTTTTATTGTTAAAATGAAGTATCATTAATTATCCAAAGACCACAAATACTTAATCAATATATTATCAATTGTGTCTGTGGTGACTTCAACCCAACGATAAAATTTTTATCTTGTGTATTTATGCATGAGTGGTAGTACGTAAGATACTCAATATATATATTAAGTATAGATCTTTATCTATCACTGCATCATTAACGAACATTTTGTTCCTTAACAAATCAATGAAAAATGTATCCTTTTTCAAGTATTATAAAATATTAAAAGGACATCAATATTTTGAAATTGATTATCAAGGTCAATTATATCCTTAAAGATTTTTCTTTGTGTTGATATTAAAGGACGAAAGGACTTTTTTTTTATTTTATAACTATATTTTAGTTGAAAAACCTTTTAATAAATTATTTAGTTAATAATAAATGAAAATGGCTTCTAATAGGATTAATTAAGTTTATAACGGTAGAAATAATACAACGATTGCTGTTTTGAGTTACAAGGATTGGGGACATTGTTTTGTTTTTATTTGTTTTTAATAGAGTTATTAATTGTATTCTGAGAATTTATATTCGTATATAAATTATAGACGCTTAAACTGGTATATTAACATCCTAGAAATGATATTAAAGCTTTTTGCTTTATCTTTTAAATATTATATTGATCAATATGGAAATTAAAGTGGGCTGAATCTTGAGAATGGAAAAGAATATAAGATTATTTTTTTTATAATACGGATTTACTGTTATTAAAGAAACCTGGCGATTTGTTAAGAAGGATGGAGAAATAGGACTAACAAATATTTAAGATTCAAAAAAAAAACAAGCAAGAGGGAAGTATAGTAGACTGTGTCAACTCTAGGATTGAACGTAATATAGACATTATATGATGTCTATTACGCATGAACGTAATATAGACATTGTATGATCCGGTTGATTACTTTCGGTAAAATTCTATTAGACCCTGAGTTATGTATAAAATAAAATATAAATGGTATGGCAGTACTGCGAATATTGACTAAAAGTTAACTACATTTGACAAAAGCTTCTGATACTCAGCCTCATAATGTATAATTTATTCTCATATAAAAAGTTCTTAAGTAGCTACTCGATCCCTTGGAACAAACTGCCAGGATTTCAATACCGATGACAGCTATTGCATAAAAACGAATTTGTGAAAATTTCAAAATCCTAGCTCCTTTAGTTTTTGAGTTGTCGTACGGACGGACAATTTTTTTTTTGATTCTGATCCGATCCATACCTTTGAGTCTAGATCAACTCCCCTTCTTCCGTGTAACACAAAGGTAATGGCAAATTTATTATACCTTTTTGATTTATAGTTATACGGGTATAATGAACTTGTATATTTCAGAGCAGTTGATAAAGTTAATTGAAGACAGTTTTTTTTTCAGCAGAAAGTATGTTATGTAAAATTATTAAGAAACCAACTGTATTCGAGTCCCTGTGTGAAAAAATTTCTTAGAAATCTTTATTTAAAAACTAATTTTTTACTCAAATATTAAACATTAAATATGAAAATCTCTATTTCCACATTTTTTTCATTTAACATAAAATTTCAGGAAAATTTTTTTTTTTTTAAAAAGCGGATGCAGATATAAAATATTTTGAAAAAACCGTTTAATCCATTACATTTTTAAACGTTTTATACCTTCTACTTTATACCAAAAAAGAAAAAATTAATGGAGAAAAATATGGCAGGTGACTCAAAATTATTAATTAAAAAAAAAAGGTTTAACATTTGTAGTTCATTTATCCCAATTTATTAAAGATACTTTGTCAAAACTATAACTGAGGGAGAGGTTGAGTAATATGAGGGTTAAATTTAATTTAGCATCAAAATTCCTATTTTTCATACCAAATACAGTTTCATTTAAAATGAAAATACCTTTAAGCAAATTTTTAAATTGTAAAATAAGTTAAATTCTGATATTAAATTCGTAAGATATTTTTGTGAATCCATTATTCTGACCACTTTTTCTGCTGTTGTATGATAAAAGTCCAGGAAGAAAAAAGTGCCTAGAATTGGTGATTTTTTCCCTTTTTGTTTGGGAGACTTTTTTTTCGTAGAGTCTAACTCATTTCGGCACAACAACGATATTTGGACAGCTACATCATTCTTGCAATCACATCAAACTCCATACATATATTGAAAAAGAAAAATTTGGTTAGTTTACCGGTTCCGGCATTTTATCTTATTTATTTCACAATTCTCTTGACTAAACGATTCGAGCTATTGAATTCAAATATTTTACATATGTATAGCTGTAAAAGCGATTTGCAGTTGAAACAAACTAATTGGTTCCGCTAACTTATTCCGTAATGTCTTTAGTTTTTCACTTATTAAAGTTGTGATCGATTGTCTTCCAATTTTTTATATGTGTTTTTTTGCTTCTTATGTGTGTATAGTTTGTCGTAATAACAATCTGGAAATCAGGAAACCTGTTTAAAACAATGTAACCTATAGTCTGAAATTTTAATAGATTCTTTTGTAATTTTAAGTTTTACTCTTTATAATACTACAACTATGTATACATATATATAAAAATATGAGCATTGTTAATGTAATGAGATTTATTCACGAATCATTTCAGTTTGATTTTGCTATTTGTTAAAAAAACAACTAATTGTTAGGTTACAATCTTCAAATTCGATGATATTTTTTTTCAACTTTAATATCCCAAGTAACATTTGCCAAGAGTAATACTCTAGAAAATTTGGAAAAGCTCTCATAAGGCTCTCATAACACACTTGGAAGCTCTCATAACATATTCTTATTACAAGAGTTAAATTAACTCTTAAAGTGTTCTTGTTATGAGATATCAACACTTCTAGTGTTAAAAATTCTTTTACTCTCATAGTAAAACTATTTTCATATATCTCCATTAAAAGTAAGAAAATTTCTATTCTCATAAAGTCTTTTTTATGAGATTTTAACTCTTGTAGAATTGTGCTCTTATAAGAATTCCTTTGTGAGAGTCTAACTTAAATAACTTAAATAATTAAAAGTTAAAATAAAAGTTAAAATATGTTAAAAGTCAAAATAAAAGTGTGAATTATTTTTCAAAGTGTCTATTTATTATTTTATTTTTCTTTTACATTTATTTTTTTTTACAGAGAGCTTAAATGTTAGAAGTAACTAAATAAAAAAAAGTCAGAGATCAATACTCTTGTAACAAGATCAATATTCTCATAATAAGAGTAAAAAGACTGATTTATACTTGTAGGAAGAGCAATATTCTCTTAAAAGTAAAAAGACTGATTTATACTTGTAACAAGATCAATGTTCTCATAATAAGAGTAAAAACATTAATTTAGTTTATGAAATATGAATTAAATTTCAAATTAATCTCATAAGAAGATCAATACTCTTGTAACAAGATCAAAATTCTCACAAAGAGAAAAAAGGTTGATTTCTACTTGTAACAAGATCAATATTCTCATTTAAGTAAAAAGACTGATTTCATAAAACATGCATTTTTTTTTGTTTATGTATATGTAAAACTACAAAGAAAGAGTTGTCTTCGCCAACTCTAAACATCAACTTTACTGCAAAACATGAAATTATATGAATTTTTTTTTTTGTTTTTTTTTTTTTGTAGATAATTTCGATTTCGAGTTACGATTTCATATGATTTAAATGATGCGTAGTTTATTTAAGATAAGCAAAAAAGAACACAAAGATTTTTAAGTAAATAAATAAGTAAAAAATTTAAGTAAAAAAATAATAAGTTAATCAAAAATTATGGGATAATAAGTTAAATTTTTTTTTAACTATTTTACTTTCTTATATTTTTTTTGTAATATTTATAATAGCATAGGGGAAATAAATAAATATTGAACAGCTATATGTTATACTAATTAAATAAGTTTCATGTGGTATAAACGTAGTATAAATTTTGGCATACCTGAAACTTGTTTGTTTAGATATAAAAAAAAAATTAGAATTTTCTGAGAAAAAAAAAATATATTTTGACACTGAAAAAAATTATCACACAATACGTTTTGTCGAAATACTTGGAAATTAGAACAAATAAAAATTCAACAATATTATTTTTTTAAATATATTTCATTGATGATACTTCATACATTTATAAAATAAGTATTTTTAATAAAAATTATTTAAGTAGTTGAAATTTAGAGAAGAAATTTCATATTAGTTTATTTAATTTCTTGCAAATATATAAATAAGTATAATATGTAGGCTATAAGACACTGTTAGGTAATGTCAGTAAAAAATATTTTTAATGATATTTTTATTTCAGATAATTAATTATATTATATAGATATGGTGTTATCTAAATTCTAAAGTGACATCCAGACTTTTGAATACATATAGCCGGTTAGAAGATGCAAAAACTCTGCGTGTTTTTAAATTTATTAGAATTTATACAAAAATCATAATAGACTACCTATACTATTTCTAAATTATACTTCTAAAGTTATTTAACGCTTAAAAACACCAAATATGTATATTACATTAGTTAGTTACTGTTTTTTTTTAATTTCGTTTAAAAATAGGATTACCTTTTAATTTTTATAGCATAGCATGAATTAAAAATAATTTTTAGATTCCTGAATTTTACTCAAAACTTAAAAACTTATTCATATTTTTGATGAAGATGGTAATAATAATTATCCAAAATACAAAATTATAAATTTTGTGAACCTGGTTAAATATATTTTATGCGAACTAATAAGTTTTTAAAATTATAATAATATTTATATTAAATATTAATAACCTTGCCAGCTAATGCTATTAATAATAATAACAATAATAATGTTACATATTTATAATATTATTAACTTTATTTGATTTGTTAATAATTTTTTTCAGTCAATTATTCTCATATGAAGAGTTTTACTCTTATAAGAAGATCAATTACTAATCTTATCAAATAGCGGCCATATTATTCAGACTTTCTTTATTGTTCTCAATCTTAACCCTTAGATTACTAAGTAATTTTTTTGAATTAAAAAATATGAAAAAATATTTCTTGTAAAAATTATTAAATTTTAATAATTTACAACATAAAATGATAGCTTCAATTCAATTTTAGAAATAATTTATTGTATTTTATATTCAGTTTTACAGAAATTTACTCGAATTTTCACATAAACATAGGTAGAAATAGAATAATAAGCCTTAAAAGGGTTAAAAAATTATTATTAAAATTTTTTAAATTTGAATTATTTTTGGCGCGCGTTGTTTTTTTTCGAGGTAAAATGCCTACTTTTATTAATAAAATTTCAATGCCCGTAGTATTTTGGCTTATATTATTGACGAAATAGTTATTTTAGTTTCCTATAAATTATATGTTCATATTAAATCTAATATACTTCTTTATGATATTATACACATACATATAATTAAAAAGTTACTTTATTTAATCGCCACCAAAAATAATTCTAAAAAGCAATACGGATACATTTATATTATAATATGTTGGTTTCTCTTTCTACCAATAAACTATACTCTTTTGAGTATTGTATGAATGTATTTTAATACTCTCATAGTAGTGTTCTTATGAGCGTTTTATACTTATAGAACTCTTACAATGAGAGCTAAACTCTTGTTATGAGTGTTAATTAACTCTCATAACTGCGCCCTTTAACTCTTATAATGATCTCATAAGACTCTAGAAGAATTCTTCAAGAGTAAACTATGAGAGCAATACTCTCAGAATTAACTCTTAAAGAATTCTTCTAGAGTCTTATGAGATATATTTTGTTACTTGGGATTGTTTACTTTATACCTAAAAAAAACCCATTAAAAGTAATCATTACCCATGACCTCAATTACCCATTCAAATATGTTTAACTCAACACTGTTTTTGTATCTTAATAAATAATAGGCTTTAGTTATAAATGAAGGATATTATAATGGCAGAATGAAATAATACCTGGAGCAATAACGCCTAATTTTCATACCCGTATGACTGTAGGTCAAAGGGTAAAATAAATTTGCCATTACGTTTGGGATGCAGAGAAGTAGGGAGGGGTAGATATAGACTCAAGTGTATGGATCGGATCAGAATCGAAAAAAAAAATCGATTAAGTTATTTATGTCCGTCCGTCCGTCCGTACGATAACTCAAAAACTAAAGAAGCTAGAATCTTGAAATTTTCGCAAATTCGTTTTTTTGCGATAGCTGTCATCGCTATTTAAATCCAGCCATTTTGGTATATAACTTCTTTTTTATATAAGCATTACTCTGTACCTGTTAAAGCTGGGTATCTGAAATTTTGCCAACAGTAGTTTAGTTTTATGGCCAAAGTTTCTGCAAAATTTGGTTGGTCTGGTGCAGTGAGCTCGAATAGCTGCCATGCCATACAATTTCTTATTTTATATCAGCATTACTCTGTACCTATTTAAGCTGGGTGTCTGAAATTTTGCCAAAAGTAGTTTAGTTTTATGGCCAAAGTTTCTTCAAAATTTGGTTGGTCTGCTACAGTGAGTTCGAGTACCTGCCATACCACTCCTTCTTTTATATGAGCATTCACTACACCTAATAAAACTGTTTGTTTGAAATTTCGGCAAAATTAATTAACCGGATGGTATAATGTTTATATTACGTTCATACGGGTATCCCAGAGTTGACATGACACAGTCGAAGACCAAGAGTTTAAAACCTGGTAAATTAAAATATAGAAATGTTTAAAACATGTTTATATAAATCTTTTAAAATAACAATATATTCGAATTGTGATAGGTTTCTTTAGGCTTTAATCCTCTTTAGAATAAGAAACACGACATGTTGCGAAATTTATCGAAATCAGACCGTATTGCTCAACTAAGCTCCATCAGGCTTTATTGCTCTAGGCTTTATTTCCCTGGCTCATTATAACACGAAACAAAAATTGAATAGAAAAAAAAAAATTAAATCCTTACCCAAAATGTCGTTTCTTTTGTTGATGTGATGCCAATTGACCTATTGTACGAAATGCTCTGTCACATACATTACATGTTAATGCTTCTTCTTTACATTTTGACCCCCATTTAAGATTACAGCAATGAAGTCACCAACATAAATAAATGAAACAACAAAATAAAATAAATTTTGTTAATATTATAAATTATATAAAATTGTTTGTATACATATATATGTATATAAATATATATATATTTCAATGAACTTTGATTAAAATGTCAATATTTTAATAGAAGACAAAAATTAAACAAAAGCCATAACCAAGGACATATCAAATACATCCGAAAAGATTCAAAAAGTTTCAATAAAGAACAAAACAACAAAAAAAAAAACAAAAAAAAAAAAAAAAAATACCATAATCTTCATCGTCTGGTGTTATGGTAATCGGTTGTAATCGGCTTAAATAATTTTCATCATTTGCTAATAAATTTTGTGGTTCACCTTGTTCATGTTGATTATGTTGATTCTTTTGTTTTTCTTGTTGTTGCTGTTGTTTTTGTTGTTGTTTTTTTTGTTGTTGGTCTTTTTGTTTATGTTTTTCTTTCCAACTGATTTCATCATTCAAATTAAAATCTAATGTTAATTGTTGTTCTAACAGATTTTCTTGGAAATTTTTTATATTAGAATGAGAATTAGATTTTCTTATTATTTGTAAATCATTAAAATCATCATTATCAGATGCTGGTGTACTTAATGTATCAATTTTTACTTTAAGTGATTTTAAATCTGAATCTGTATCAACAATAAGACGTCCGTATGCCTTTCGCTGTGGACGTTTCAATAATGATTTTTCTGTAAATAACAAAATGTAAAATGGTTATAAATATAGTAAAAATAATAAGATAAGTATTATTAAGAAAATTGGTAAAGTATGGAAATTAAAATATTAGAGCACGAAATTAGTAAATTTTTATTTTAAAAAAGTATTGAAAATTCAAATATAAGTTTTTAAACGTGTAGTAGAGTAGAATGTGTCAAATATAGGGTACTCGTATGAATGTAATATCGCCATTATATCATACGGTTTATTACTTTTGACAAAATTTTAAATGCATAACTAATTAAGCTTTCTTCGAACCTCTTCCACTATACCAACTTTATTTTATTCAGAAAGTGGCCATTAAAGGTAACTACTATTTACATAGAGTAATATTCAAATAAAAAAAACCTTTGTATGATAGATACTCGAACCCACTGCAGTTTTGCACAAACTTTGGCCATTTAATTAAACTATTTTTGGTAAAATTTCAGACACACAGCTTTAATAGGTATAGAGAAATGCGCTTATAAATTCCCTTTTGACTATAAGTCAAATAATACGGGTATAAAAAGTTGTTAAAACTAAATGTTCAAAAATTTATTCCTAAAATTATAAAAAAAAATTGAGTTTAATTTTAAAAGACAATAAAGGCAGGAAATATGACATTGCCGTCCCGTAATTTTGAGCTATGTTTAAAATTTTAAGTCTGCATGCTCATGCGAAAATTAGAATCTAGTGCACATAATATTTCAGATTTGTTTACCGGCGACAATTACACTCACTCAAATGTACCGGGCGGCATCACAAAAGATTATAGGACCCCATACTTGATAATGTTATAGAGCATAATAAAATTGATAATGCTGTTACAATAAATGAAGACAGGTATCGTATTATCCTTAATTATTTTGTGCGCCCTGTACGTTCCTATAATTGGTTCCAACAGTATGGAACAACAGCACTCACGGCCCATACCACAATTACCCTTCTAAGTGAAATTTTTAATGATCACATTATGTCAAGAAATACAGGATTCTATTTTAACTGCGCCAGTTTATTTTTCTATGATGTTATCTTAAAGAAGGAGTACATGTAAACAAGTTATTTATTTGTATTTTTTAGCTGAATATCAAGTCTTTTAATTTTTATATTCCTAGTTATTTAGGTTTTTTAAAATTTTTATTGGTAAAAATTTTGGAAGCTTTACTCGAAAATTATATGATCTGCTCTGATATTTTTAAGATTTTGATTTTGCATTGGCATCCCTTAAGTACTGATAAGTTTTTAAGTCTGTTAATGGTTTCCCAAAAAGGGTACAAGATCGTTAAAGAACTATACTGCTGTATATGTGAATCTGGCTTAAAAAGTAGTAGACTAATGATAGATAAAGCTTTGCTATCACTTCCCCCTGTATACATCTCGACAAAAGCAGTAATCTGTTATGATATCAATTATAATTCGAAAAAATAACATATTGACTTCTTTGTTCCATTCAATTTGCACTTTAATGAGGGTAATGAGCAACACCATAATGGCGATTGGTAACTTCATTTGATTTGGAATTGGTTAAACACAAAATCAATCTATTTATATAATAGCAAACAGAATTAATAAAATCCAAAAAAAAACCTATAATATACAATAATAATAAGAAAATTCTATTATTATTATTCTATATTTTCTATTCTATTATTAAGTAAAGAAATGCAAAACTACTTTAAATAACAAAAGTTGCATGAAATGCATTACAACCACAACTAATAAACTTTAAAATACCTTAAACTGACCTTCAGTTATTTCTTTAACTTTCTGACTATTGAAAATTTCAACACTTCATTGCATTATATTCGCCCTATTCATGCGTTCGTTTGCATGAATTTGGTAGAAACAATACATAAATCAATAATATTTTGAGTGTCGACCAACATATTAAAATAGCGCAACCCAGGGAACAGCTACAACCCTCTATTCTTTTAATTCATTATACCATAATTTTTGCTTAAAAGAAAAAAAAAAATGGCCCACTCTAATGGTCCGAGCGATGTCCAACTTTGCCAACTAACTTGACATATTACTTTACCATGTTTTAATTTTATAACTTTGTATCGCAGCGGCTCGAAAACGGGGCCGTAACATTTTGAAACTTCATATAAGTGCTTGATTTATTATAAAACTAATCGTGTGCAATTTTCATCTTCCTGGTATAATTACTTTTGAAGAAATTCATATTGGTTTAAATAAGTTGTGTGGCAGCTCCCCGAAGCTTTGGTCTGGTTTTAACCAAAAAGAATAGAAAAATTGAAAAATATTTTGTGAAAATTTCAAAACTGTAGCTCCTTTAATTTTTGAGTTATCGTGCTGACACACAAACGGACGGACGGACGTACTGACGGACACATAGCTATATCGACTTATTTTTCGATTCTGAGCCGATACGTACCCTTCACACTATATCTAACTCGTCTAGATCGATGCGTTACAAACGGAGGAGCAATTTTAATATACCCGATGTCATATATGTATGCACGGGTATAAAAATTCTTGAATACTTTTTACTGTCTTTTTCATTCAAATTTGCCACACAAATATTTGATTTTGCATATTGCCTTGGTTAAATTATATTCCAAATAAACAACTCATACTCATATTACAGTGCTGGAAATTAGAATAGCACCACTTGTTTTTTTTTTTTTTGACATTTTAACCATTAAAAAACTGATTTTTATTTCCCTATAAGAATAAACTCGGCGTAATATTAAGATCTCGTAGGCAGTTTTTTAGTTTAGAATTTTAAGCAAATCGGAGATGTTCCCTTAAAATTCAGAACCTTCCCAATAAAGAAATTCAGTAGTTCATCAATCGATGTCAACAAAACTTTTAAATTAACGGTAGCGGACATTACAGTCCTTGAATGGCAATCTACGAAGACAAATCTTAGCTCCATATAAAAACATTTGAGATTTCATAGAGTGAAGGATTTTCAAGCTTGTATACCAAACTTTTGCGTGTATCAACGAATTAGATAGTAAAATAATGTAAGTTTGAGAATTACTAGGTCTTAAACATTTTACCAATCTCATGAATTCAATACTTAATACAATTTATGAAAGGATACAGAAAAAAGTGGCAACAACAATTAGTAAAACTTAATACAAATGGAAAATAATTTTTCCTGAGGTACATATAAAGAATTTTAATATTTTAACAACAATATAATATTTATAAAATAACGGTTAATTAAACTTATTAAGATTTAACAAAATATTAAAGCACCTGTAAATTCATATCAAACCAGGTAGAGTTTTTCAAATAACTATGCTGATATTTGAAATTATTCCAAAATAATCAAATAAAATTATTTTAATTTCCAGCACTGTATAGAACACAATTATATTTCCAGTTTATTTTGTAATTTTAAAGTTGAACTTTTTAAAAGCTTTTATTGGAAAATCCTTTGCTCACGCAAATAAACAAAAAGAAAATTTAAATATAAATACCATGAGTAGATATTCAACTTTTATTTTTCATTTTGAATAAGAAACGTTATTTCAAATATATTTTAATAATATTTGTAATAATGTATGTATAAATATATTAAATGCATAAATTTACAGGATGTCTCACAAAAGCCATCAAATTCTAATATATAAAATATGAGTTGAATAAAGTCAAAACAAACAAATAGTCTTAAAGGTATAAATGAATTCATTTTTAACGGATCTTCAAATTATACAGTAAGATTAAAATTAAATTTCAAATGGAAACAGTGAAAAAGACATAAACAAACAGACCTTACTTTTGGCATCATAACTGTTTTAATATTTTTCTAAAAACTTGTCGTTAATTAAAGTGTAAATAAAATTTTTAAAGTACCGTTAGAACCTTTTATTGCCAAAACGTCAATTCAGAAACATGACGTTCATAATTTTTTTTAAATTGCCATTGTGCATTGTTCTTGAACATGACAGGCCGTGATTGCTTTATGGAGTAATATAAGTAAAATTTTCCTATTAACGGTTTTTCTTAAATCCAATGAAATCTTTATTTTTAAAAACGAAAAGATATTTTATTAAGTAAGGTGATTTTCAAGTGGAATGAAACAATTTAAAATTATTATAATGGCAACACTGAGAAATTATTTTTTGACATTTCTTATGTCATTTGTAAACGTCGTTTATTTTCTGATATGGTTCTTGAACAACTTGAAAATGATGAATATCATTTATCAGTACGTGAGGAGAACTCCTGAATGATGTTATTTTTCATATATAATGGAAACTCTGCTTTAACTTTTTGTTTTACACCCTGTAACTGATATTTTAAACAAATTTTAATTTTTAATAGAGAAACCTTATAATACAAAAATTTTAGAATAAATCACGTGCAAATATTATGTATTTTATATTTTAAATTATTTGTTTAACTGGAACTTGTAGTATCTTTTGAATTTATCGTTCAGTAACCACAGATAGATTAAGTTAAAGAAAATACTAATATACCTTGTGTGTTGCTGAAATAATAATCCATTAAATCCAAATTTTAAATTTTCGAGAAATTGAATTTAAGTTTTTTTTTGTAGGATTTTTAAATTAAGATACATTTGAAATTTAATAAAACGTGAATATGGAGTATTTTTTAGATTTTTTTTTAAGGAATAATATCATCAATAAAGTCGAGCTTGACATATTAGACAAAAATTTTTAACTCAGACAGATTTTGTAGTATGTACGGTTTTTTTGCAACGAAGAGCAAAATTTAATAGAATTTGTGGGTTATAGTTACATTTTACATAAGAAAGTTAGGTTACGGCCCACAGTATTCGTTTCATAACTTGAAACTTTCATTTGATTTATAGATTTGAGAAGTTCAAAAGATTCTATTAAATTTTTAGAGCCTTTTAAATTTCATACAACGAATTCATTCTTAATTTTGATATTTGCGATTTAATAATTTTGAGATAATTATTACATAAGTTTTCTTTTAAAAATTTTTTGTAAAACAAGTTCATTTAAAAGTTTCTTTGTCTAATCTGTTTTATCAAATTCAGAATTGGAAATTTCCAAGTATTTCCCAAATCGATCCCAAGGATTGTGGTTCAAAAATTTGTTTTCGGAAATTACAAGGGAAATTCAAAAAAATTCTTATTAAATGGAAATAATGTTTATTAGTAAATTTAATTAACTTAAGGTCTATCTTTAAGTATTCTTGGGAAATTTTTTTGTTTGATATTTTTCAGAAGAATATGAAATATGTCCCTTATGAAATGAATTCCTTTGTAGATTAAAATGTAAATAGATATAAATGCTTCTCTAAATTCCACATTGGATAGAAATGGAAATTATCCCCCACCGGCCCGGTATTACAGTGAAAGCTTATTAATTTCAATTTACTAGAACATGTATTTGCCTATAATATATTTATAAAAAAGGGCCAATTCTACAATGTTTGGACGAGCGCTTAGAGAATTGAGAGCTCCAGTTCTCATTTAAGAAATATAATTAATCTAAGCTCCTAGGCTTAATAGATATTGGATGAATCGTTTATGGAAAATAGACTTTATAGCAGTTGAGAAAATTTAAAAATTTGGCTGTCTTATAGCTTCAACAAAATTCGACAAAGAACTCCTAAAAAATCTAAGATACTTATTTGATTAAATTTTAATAAAAAAATTATTGGAAGCCAAATTAAAGATAAATATTTAATTCATTTTTCCTTGAATGGAAGGAACATTTAACAAATCGATTAAAAGGGATTCCTACCTATAAATCCTATAAATTCTTTTTAATTTGAATTTTCTAAGACAATTCATTTTTTTATACATACTTTACATGAACTTGTTTAGAAATATAAAATTTCTTTATCGTATAGTATATATGTCATGTTGAAAACATATACAAGCTCTAATCCTTAAAGTTGTCTAAATTATCTATAGATACTTTTTCTTTCACATGAAATCGTATAAAAATTAAAAATTATTTTGTAAGACACGTGGATTCACTGATAAAAGAAATAAGACAACATTTAAGTATAAAAGAAAATAAAACATTTTAGAAGATAAACAGAATATAAATAAAAAAAAAATTTTGATTAAAATTGAGGGGAGTTGGAAAATTCCAAATATTCTCTAAAAATATTTAAGAAAAATTGAAATTTGAAAATATAATATAAATTTATAAATATTATTCTGAGAATCGATTACTAAAGGAAGTCGAATCGACTAATATTTATTTAAATTAACTAAATTCTATTGAATAATTTTAGCAAACCTTAAAATATAAAAATTAAAGAAAACATGAGTTGTTAATTGGGCCTATGTGGTTGATATTTAAACAAGTCAATGTTTTGTTGTAGTGATTTGCCATTATATCTGAATTTTCAAGACAATTTAACATCAATTTGCATAAGTTTTCTTAAAGTTCAAAAGAAGTAGTTCGTTTGGAGAGCCAAATTAAATTAAATTATTATGATCATGCCATTGAGATTGAAATTATTCCCTTACTTGATTCTTGATTTATATCTTAATGTATAAATATCAAATTGTATAATCAAAGTTTGCTCTTATTCTTAAGAAACTTAAGAAAGCTGCTAATTATCATACCCGTTAACGCCCAATTAGCATATCAATTGTTTTGTAAGGTTTTATTAGTACACCATATATGAATACTTGAAACCGAAGAAATCGAAAATAGAAAAGTCTAAATATGAGATAGTGCAAGGTCTTATAACATATAAGAAACGTCTTAAATTTTCAATAGTCGCAATTCTATTTGTTATAACAATATTAAATTTGAATTATAAGGTATTTCTATATCTGTGAGTTATATTATTAAATTAAATTATTTGTTTATACTTATTTAGTATTTGTTTATGTGGTAATATCAATGTATTTTTTATTTAATATATTTAATTAATAATTATTGGTTAGGCCATTAATTTGAACCCAGTGGCGAATGGTGGCTGAGTCGATTTTGAAAACCATGGAACCGGGGCTTTTGAATTGAAATATTTGTACTCTTACCAATGTGCCACTCAGGCATTAATCAGATTTTATTATTTATTTTTAAATTTTAGCGTGAATATTTTCTTTTGTGATTTGTCAAAATACATTAAATTTAATACCAAATTAAGGAATAATATTTTTAACCGAAGAAATTGCGAATTCGATTCCCATACAGGTCAAAATACTTTTATATGCAAAAATAATTTTTCTTTATAAAATTTCCTTGGTAAACAAATATAGTTAAAATATAAAATATAATATGACAGATTGGTTTCTCATTCAATCCTTGATGGACATTAATATATCTTATCATTACTATTCATCCAATATACTGCGGAAATTGGTTACATACCTATCCCATTATTTTACTGGCACTACCAATGTACAGGGGGACGTTTTTTTTAAAGAGTAGGAATCTGGCACTACCAAAAGGCTCAATATTTGAAATGCACCTTGATGAAGTGCAATTGCTTAGGAAATAAAGAACAAAATTAATAATATTACTTATAAATTAATAGAAAGTTTTGTGAATAGAATGCACAACATATTGCAAGGTCTAAGTATTAGAACAGCACATGCTATCTTTCATGTAAAACAAAAAAGCATGTACCGATATTCTATTTTAATATTTATATAAAATTTCCTAGATAGTTAATTTGAATCTATTAGAACTCTTCCAAGGATTAGAAACACGTTAAAATAAAATGTCTGAGGATACATCAAAATTTTCAAAACTTTTTGTGTCTTTGTTATTAATCGTTTAAAATTTTTCCAACAAAATCTTTCACCAGTTATACAAAATAACTCTAAATTAGTTATTTTAAAACAAATGTTAAGTGATTCTTTGTAATAAAAATTAGATTTATTCTTCTTACTAATGGTGTCTTACTTCTTTAGAAGAAATCTTTCAAATATTTCATCATAATATTTAACCACATAATGAAGGAACTAAAAACAATTCAAAATCTCATTATAAATTTCAAATAGAAACTTTTCACATACAGAAAGTTTTCTTTGAAATTCAAAATCCAACTAAAAGTAGTTTTTAATTCTATTTTATAAATTTATTCTTAATTCTTTAAAATTTTATTTGTTCATACTATTAGTTTGTTCAAAATTTTCAAAAAGTTTTAAATTATTTTTATTTTATTTATATTTCTTTATAAAATTTCAATTTTCTAAATAAATAAAATTGAAAATAATTGAATTATAGAAATTTCAAAAGAAAAACAAAAAAAATTCAAATTGAAAATTTAAGAAAAATACTTTTAATTATTCGTATATTTATACAGATTAATTCATTCTGTTATACAATATATACAATATCATTCTGTTATACAATATAACTTAATATAACAATAGTAGTTATTTTCTATTTCCTCGAATTTTCCTTAAATTCGTTTTTTATTTTTTTATGCATTTCTTTCTATAACTTGTATTTTCCCGAATTAACTGTTAAATATAAATTAGAATATTTTATTTATATATATACAGGGTGTCCGGGACTCAAGTACGCGCAATACACTCAGTGATTGGGGGCATTAAAACAAACAAAAAATTGTACTGGAGGAGGGGGGGGTCTATTGTGGACCCTTTTCGAGATATGAGAGATTAAAAATTTAAGGAGACTTTTCATAAAAAAATCAATAACTTTTGAACAGCTTATTGTAGAGAGATAAAAAAAAATCCATTTTGTAGAGTAAGTTGCCAGCTTTAATTTTGTGGAATAATGATCCCCATATACCCAACAGTTACAAAGTTATGAAGGTTCAAAATGAAATGAAAGCTGACAACTTACTCTACAAAATGGATTTTTTTTATCTCTCTACAGTAAAAAGTTCGAAAGTTATTGATTTTTTTTTTAAAAGTCTCCTTAAATCTTTAATCTAAGGGTCCTTAATTTAAGGGTCCACAATAGACCCCCCTCCAGTACAATTTTTTGTTTGTTTTAATGCCCCCAATCACTGAGTGTAGTGCGCGTACTTGAGTCCCGGACACCTTGTATAATAAATATCAATATGTATATGTATATTTAAATCTTATATTCAAAAGAAAAGAAATTTATATTTTCATTGTCTGCAAAGATATTTAAAATAAAATTTTAATTCCTTTATTATTCCTTGTTGTTTTTTTTTTTTTTTGTATTTTATTATCCTTGAACAATAAAGGAATGATTAGTGTATCCATCCATTATATTTATTTTTAACCCTATTACTACCGATGACATGGAAATAAAATAAATGTGCTGTGAAATAAAAAAAAAATTTAATTCTTAATCAACTAGTGAGCTTTAACTAAGGACACTACGTTATTGTAAAGTAATTTTAAACAGCAAGGATTCAATTTTAAAATATAAAACAAATGGTTAAACTTAAAGTAATCACATGAGAAACAAAAGTGATTACAAATTGAAGGACGACGAACTGAAATGACTGAAATAAATGATTTTCTTTTACATTACTACTTTACGAGGAAACACAGGTTTTCTTTTTGCCTTGTAGTGAACAGTGTGTTTTCTATAACTTTGGAGATTTCACTCGAATGTCATACGGCTTAACTGTTTGTTAGTTTGCATTAACCTCAAATTTCATCTTTGTACCGTAGTACCCTAGTTTTATTCGGGAAGACCGAAAGTTGCCGCTTTAAACAACGATTAATGAACAGAGTTATCATTTTTCAAATACCCGTACAAGTTAAGTACCAGTTCTGATAGTGGAAAAAAATATTCAATGAAAAATAAGTATTGTTAGTGATACTGTAAATTATACAAGTACCAGTAATAATGCTACCAGTAATACCATTACTTACCAGTACCAACCTGTACTTTACCAGCACTTAATCAATACTATCAGTGTTTACTAGTACTTACAAGTATTGTGAGTTTTAACAGTCCTAACCATTACATTGTCAGTGCTTACAAGTACTTAACTAGTACTACAAGTATTTATCAATACTACCAATACTATCAGTACTTTCGGTCTTTTAATATAAATACTGGTTGATACTGTTAGTATTGGTTAATACCGGTAGAACTGCTTAAGAACTGGTAAGTACTCGTAATATACTTGTTACTAATAATAAAAACTAAACTTAATACTAATTGGTACTTGTATTTTTTCCAGCATCAGTAACAATACTTAAATTTTACTGAATATTTTAAACTGTACTGGTACGGGTTTATTTACTTAAGTTCTAGAGCACTGGAATTTTAATAGTTCTGTTAATGAATATCCACAGTTAGATGATGGTTCTAGGTATCTTAAAGATTTCACTATACCATACATAAGGATACTCTTTCACACATTTAACAAAACTTTTAACTTTTGAGTGTTTTTCATACTAAAAACAATGTTCCTAATGGTGAACTGTCTTTGTCTATGCATAAGCTTAAACTTTTACTGTGCCATCTTATAAAATTTATTTATACATATTTTTTTTTTTGGAAATAGTGGAAATTAATAACGGAAAATTTAATTTGGAAAGAATTACCAGAATTAAATTAAGTCACTCAGCACTTCTTGGGTTAAATTTTATAAATCATCACACAATATACCTTGATTGCTTTTTTAATCAAAAAAAAATTTGTAGTAAAATAAAATGTATTTTTTTATAAATATTCAATCAGATTTAAACACCTGAATCCATCTTAAATACAAAATTTTTGCAAATTTATAATATTTTATGATTAATATAATATTTAACTTGAGATCTCTTTACTTTTATGTGAAAAATTTGTGATAAAATAAAACTTAAATTCTAATTAAAAATTATAAAATTGAACAAAGAATATGAAAAATTAAATTGAAATAATTATTTTTTTTATAATAAAGGACATTTAAGGATCAAATTTCCATTAAAACTTTTTATTTATTTCATGGGCTCAAAAATTTCTAATCAGTACTTTATGTTTAATCGAAATATGATATTCAATTAAAGTCTTCAAAGTCTAATACATTAAGAAGGTACAACTTTCTTGTGTTTTGATTTCAAATTCTATAATAGGATGATTTATGAAACAAATTTTTTAATTCAAAATTTAAGTAAGATACATTATTTCGTCATATTTGAGTTGGAGGCATTTTAAATATTTTATATATTAAAGTTAAAGAAACAGGAAAGATACCTGAAATCTGTGAAACACATCAACTCACACATTTATTTCTGAGTTCTAACGAATTTGCAAAAATTTAACAGAGAAATATACATCTATTTATTTTAAATGTTCCGTTAAATCCTTAATTGAAATAATATTTCCATTTCTTTTCCTTTTCTATTATTACCATTCGCTGTAATAATGTACAAGGTACTCGATTGTTCATCTCAGTATTCCGTAACATTTCTTAGGGGGGAAAATCATGCCTTGGTGTCTTTTGTGGGAAACGAGGGAAACGTACTTACATAAACGAATAAACATAATAACATGGCGATAGGTGTCACGAGTGCACTAATATAATGCTTGGATAGAAGTCACCTGGAGTTTATTTCATTATAAACTTAAAGTAAAATTAAAGTGGGTATAGACAACCCTCTTAAACTTCCCCTTTTATTAAAACGATCGTAAGAAAAACGTTTAAATTGGAGGAAAAATATTTTAATATTGTTTCTTTTATATGTTTAAATATTTTTATAGTTTTATTTTTTTTTATGTGCTGTTCAACTGTTAGACAAATAAGGCTGTCTATATCATAGGTATGTGTTGGAACAGGTTGTCATATTAAATTCTTATTATTAGAATTGATCTTAATGAATCCAATATTTAATTTATTTAATATTATTAAATTTCTCAATTTCAATATTATTAATCATAGGTGAAGTATTTGATATTACATTAAAGGCTCTGATTGCATTAAAGGTGTTTTTGAACCTAACTCTTTACCTACTTAGAATGAAAAATATAGGAAATAATTTCTTAGTCTAATGCTTTCGAAAAGTATCAATTTGCTTCCGGACTGCATGGTAATTATCTGTTAAAAATTTAGCTTTATAAAAAACGCCCTAGATGATCATAATTCGCTATAGAATCAAATGATATGAACGTTCTAATGATTGCTATTCGCTTCAAAGTAAAGATTTAATTTTATTATACGTCTATAATGATAAGTGAGAAAAGGCCCATAATACAATCTAAAGCAAATAAGGTATTTGAAAAATAATTTCTATTGGCGTTCGCAATAAATCAGCTTACAATTTTATTTTGTTTTAGATTTAAAAAAACGCGGAAATAAATCCAAGATTGGTTGAATAAGCTTTTCTTCCTGCATAATATTGTTTGTATTGTAAGGTGTGTTAATATTTCTTAGCTAATATTATATGGGAGCTTTGGTTTTATATACTTTTATATGAACTTGCCTGTGTCTATGGGTTTACTTTTCATTCTGTCAGTTAGTGATATATTTATATTAGAAATCTGATCATAAATTTATAAGAATTGTATAGTTCAGTGATTAGCAAAGTGGCTTTGGATGTAAATAGATGTGAGTTCAATCCTCCTTACAAGGTAAAAAAAATAATAAGAAAAATTACAAATAAAATTAATTTATTTGGATATTTTCTTTAAAAATTTGTAACTTTAAAAACTAAAAAAGTGTTCATTTACTAAAAATTGATGGTAGATCTTTTGCATTTAAAAGTGTTTTAATATAAAAGTGAATTGCTGGAGTAAGAGTAACTGAAAGAAGAACTGTCTCTCATTTCAGCAATTTACTTTTATATTAAAACAATCATTCATACACATATAAAAAAGATACACACCCAAAAAAGTTTTCTGATTAACGCGTTTCACACAAAAGGGAACAACTTTTGTTAGGACAACTGAAATTCTATTTTGTTTTTTCATCAAGGAACTTATAACCTTTTCTTATATAGTATATATACTGTTTTACAGCAATGTACAACAATTTTTCATAAATGAAACATTTCATCATATTTATTATATCAAAAAATGTTTAATTAGGATGAAAAATTGTTGTATATTGCTGTAAAACAGTATATAATCGAAAACTATATGCACTTCTTTTGAATCACTTGAAATTTTTCTTTAAGCACCTTGTACTCAGAAATCAAATATTTAATTTTGTACAATAATGAGCTGTAGTTATATTTTGTCATCAACATGGAAGGAAACCGGAAGGATATGATACAAATAAGTGAAATTATAAAAAAAATTCATATATGAAAAACAAATAAAAATTATATATATATATATATTTTTGGATATATATATATTTATATTTTTTATTTAATAAAAATCAACTTTTATTATGAATTTTCTTTGGTGCTTTACTCAAATGTTGCCATGTTGTTTGAGTTTTA
This sequence comes from Dolichopus griseipennis, assembly GCA_963082915.1. Lineage (NCBI taxonomy): Eukaryota > Metazoa > Arthropoda > Insecta > Diptera > Dolichopodidae > Dolichopus > Dolichopus griseipennis. Next base: position 36,990,144 of record OY720441.1, on the reverse strand, counting down.
AATCTTTTCATTTGTTTTTGTTTTTTTAAAATTAAATTTAAACGTCTTCTAACATGACTTTTTTTTTTTATTTCTTATTTTTTTTTTTTATTTTGTTGTTTTCTGTTGTTTTTTTGTTTTTGTTTTTCGCTTTTTAGAAGGACAAATACAAGTAAAATAAAAATGAAAGCATGAGCAAATATAATATGTTGACAGAAAGTCATATAATTATTTGAAAAAAAAAAATAAGAAAACAAACAATATCAATTTTCTTGTACGTTGAGTTCTTGCTTAGGGTGATAATATTTTTTTTCATAATGAGGGGGTGTATTTGGATTCAAAGTATGGAAAATTCATAATAAAACAAAAATTAGTTTTAATGAAAATAAATTTGTATTGCGTTAGCAGTTCTTTTTGTTTCACTACTTAAATAAATTATGAATTTTAGTTTTCGTTTAGAATCATCAAATACATAATTTTTTTCCAAAATGTTTAGTTTACTAATAGCCAGAGCTGGTGTTTTTCAAGTACCAGTGATGATACTGAAAAAAATTTTAAGTAAAATTTATGTACTATTAACGGTACTTGTATTTTTTTAAGGACCAATAACCAGTGCGTATATCGTACTGAATATTTTTCAAGTAATGATACCAAAATACTAGAATTTCACCAGCTCTGCTAAAAGCCAAGTATTTTCGAGTCAAAATCCAAATCTTATCTGAAGTTTTATAATAAGAATTATTATTCATGATTAAGCCGTCACTAATGTTATATAATTGAATTTACAGTTGCTTTAATATTACTAATAGCACTTCATCTGAGAATTGTATTATGGAGTTATGGCTTACCTTTCTAAATCAAAACTCTAAGGGTCATAATTCCTCTAGGGAGTTATGACTCATTGGTATGAGTTTTAAGATCCTTAGAGACTTATCTCCCACTAAATGGCTCATAAGTCCTTAAGGAAATTATCAATCTGGGAGTTATCCCCACACCATTTTAAAACTGGTTAATTTACTGATTTATTTGTATATATCCGAGCATTCATTAATCTTAAATCCTAGCAGAATTCCGCTATTGCATAGGTGTCGCAGAAAACCAAACCAATTTTAAGAAGCTTTATTCTATGAACATCTATCGCAATGGAGAACTTTGTGTTAAATCTTTTAAGTGCAGAAACAAATTTTGTTCAAAATTCGGTTACAATCAATTTCTGTTTTCTTGTTATAGTCAACTCCAAATTCATTCCGTTTTTTAAATAATAACAAATAAAAAACCAAAAGTTTTTGAAATATTTTTTGGCGAAGTGGACCAAGGGAATCAGCTATAACCCCTGCGGTAATTTAATTGCTTAAAACTGTTAGAAATGTTGAATTCAGTAGCTCGCTCCTTCTACACCTTTCAAATTGAAAAATAACTGTACCGAAACGTGTTAACAAACCGAAAAAAGAGTGTTCTGATGATCATTTCCGCGAATGGAATTGTTTAGTTTCCTTTAGAAGACTTCAAAGAAACTCAGAAAAACAATACAACTACACAAATCATTCAAAATTTCGAAAAACGTTAAAATACTTATGTAACAAGTAATTTTTTAAACTGAAGTTTAAACTAAAACTGAAGGGTACTAGAAGTATTTTACAGCTACTCAAAATATTCGAAATTTAAATAAAAACGGTAAAATACTTAGTTGTTAATTTTTAAGAGAGTACCCGAGTGACAATTTTCAGACCTTTTAAATCTTATGTTCTTTAAAATTTTTTTCATATGAAATATTTAATTCGAAATTGGAATATTTTGCGGTTAGAAAATTTAAAACTTATGTTCTTTGAATTTTACTGAAGGGAGTTTGAAGGTGTAAGTAAAGCTTCTAGCCTTTCTTTTTATTTCAATAGCGCACTGAAAATTTCCTCAAAGTCTTTCGAGTAGTTTTCGAATTTATAAATAATATCTAGAGAGACATTTTTTTATTATTATTATTATTAATATTGTCTATTACGCAATTCGTACTCCTTTGATTAGTAAACGATTGACTAACCCATTATATCACTGAACAATATATTAGTTTTAAATTGCCCATTTTCCCACTATATCACTGAGGCGATTTTAATTTTTCATTAGAAATTTTTATTGTAAAACAAAGATAGCATACTTATAGGCTGATTATTACTTTCTTAAATTAACACTTTTTCTAATGTTTTTTACATTTATGTCTAACAGTTGCTTTTTTTATTAAATTTTTCTTTTAAAAAAACATTCAGAGACAACTTAGAATAAAACGTTATTTTTCTATCTCTTTCTAACACTTTGATAAAGTTCGTATAACTTACAAAGAAAATATATCGTTATTTTTTTATTGACTGTTATACAAGATGAATTTGTTGTTCATTTTTCTGATACGCTGATACATTTACAAAAATAACAAAACTGTTTATTGAACTGATTATTATTTAAAAAAAAAAAATAAGTGAAAAGGACGCTGAAAAATACAACCATTATATAGCTATATTGTATAAAAAAGGGTTGTAGGCTACAAAATCCTTTCAAAATTGATGCTATTTATTGATATAATATTGATATTGATAGAAATTTTTTTTTTTTTTTTTTTTTTTATTTATCTTTCATTTTCTTTTCAATTTAATACTTTGAAAACATTCATAATGAAAATGAAGGTTTGCTTTTTTTTCAGTTTTTGGATCAAATTTCCTGCTATGTATAATACTTATTGCGGAAAACTTTGGGTATTGAAAAATAAAACTTTTCATTTAAAAGATTTTTCTATAATAAAAATAAACAAAACGCTTATTCAATATTTCAAGTTTCTTACCAACCGCTTATATGAAATATAATAAGCGCACCAAAAATTAGAGCTTAAGATTTTTGCATATACGCATTACTGCGTTATGCAGAAACCCATAAAACTTTTTTTTTATGATATCCGTCTATGTGTATGTCTATATTAGTGTATTTATGTATATGCTAACGTGTACAACTTAAATGGCTGAATCGAATGTTTCCAAATTTCATACATAAGGTTTTGATGTTAATATCTTGAATTAATAATTTTTTGGAGAAAATCAGGTAACTTCAGGAAGCTCTAGGGTAAATTTTAGGTTCTTGTGAATATATTAACCAAAAATAGTTTAAAAAATTTATTAAATAAAGAGTTACAATTTTGACAAAGAAAGTCTTTTGAGCTGACGAACTTTAGAACCCATTTAATTAAATTTAAAAATGTTTTTGAAGTCCAAATTTCATATAATTTTTATCTATAATTTTTTAGATATGCTATTGTTGATGACGCATTTTTTTGACCACAATTCATGACCACAATTAAAACTAGAAAAAAATTATCGTCTCTCTATATGATAAATAATAAAATTATTATATATTATATGTATGTTTTGAAGTCTTTTAAAAATCTTGTTTTGATAAAAAGTTTTACAAGTCATATAGGCATAAAATCTATTAATGAAATTTTCCATTAAGCTTTTCCTGTAATAGTGGTTAGTTCGGTAGTGGACACAACATTTAATTTTTTATTTTGGCTAAAAAATAAAAAATGATTTAGAATTTATTTTTATTATTTTTTAGAATTTATGAAATATTTAATTCGATATTGGAATATTTTGCGGTTAGAAAATTTTTATAATAAAATGTATTTAGAACATTTATTGATTTTGTTTGTAGGTAATGAAATTTTTTGAATGTAATAAAAATTTATATTTTTTATATTATTATTTAAGTTGGCAAAAAAATGCGGAAGTTAAAGGTTATCTTTACTGCTAGACTTTGTGCGTCCCATTGCCAATATATGTACTTCTATTAACTTTTAAAATATTTTGTTTATATTTTTATATTTGTTTTTAGATATTTGATAACCCAAAGTGATTTTTTAAAGTAATGGTTAAGATGCCGACCTTTCAAGTGGATGGTGCTAGGTTTAAACTCGCGTTGAAACCCCCATATCTAATAAAGAAATATCTATAAAGAGTATAATTACATCGTAAATAATTTATATCCAAATATCAAATAAGGTTAAAAAAGAAATGTATATATTTATATGTATATATATGTGTTAAGTTTGTGTAGTTTGTGTATAATATACGGCGTACAAAATTTAGCATTTGTGTGTAATCTTATATAGCAGTCGATGAGTAATCAACAACTTAGTCAGCAGTAATGTATAAGAATTTGCAGCCTGGTTTAATGACTTTGTGAATGCTCTATACTCTTTAAAAGAGCAAAAACGGAATGCACTGTCCTTAGAAAGGCCATCAATATCTTAAAAAATCAGATGTTGAGCTGACTTAAATTAAAATATCTAGTATTGGAAACATAATAGAAACTGAAAAAGAGTAACCAAGATAAGTCCCATAAATAGGCAATTCGAACTTTTTATAATTTCATAGCTATATATTTAAATTCTCCTATAACTGCCTTCGAGTTTCCAAAGTAGAAGGTATACTTTTCAGAATATCTAAAATTAAAATCTTGTATGTAAAAAAACTTGCCTATAAAAAATAAACTTGCAGTTAACAAAATAAACTGTTTTGTAAAAGTTAGAACTATGGAAAAAGTTCTTAAAATCAGTACATTCCTTTCTTCAGTAAATTCGGGTTCTTTCTTAATTTGATCAAATGTCATAGGGGATGGTGTAGTTCAAATTAGCTGTCAAAGTTTTTGAAGAAAGTGATTACTTTACTTTTTGTACTATTGTACTATTACTTACATATTAAAATCACAATTATCTTAAGTTTTTAAATATTATAAAATAAATAAGTGGTTTAATTTTATGGACCTAATAGCTTAGCTATGAAAAATATTTTCATTTTTAATCAATAAAATTATCTTTACTTAACAAATAGCAAAAAACGGAAAACAAATAATCCATGGTATTAAAAAAAGAAGCACATTTTGTTAAAAAAAAAAGATTTACAAAGTTAAATAGCCTTAAGTTTAACATCATTCTCCGATTTATAAAAAAATTTGTATTTTTCATGGCGATAGAATTAAAAGTAATTTTTATTTTCGAAAATTAAAACCATCAGTTCAGTAAACTGAAAAATGTTTTAGACTATAGATTCTGTGCACCACTACCACTCCATGTTCAAAAACAAATTTATTAAATCCTAAAAATATTAGAAATTCAAAGCATAATTCTTAGTTATATAATCAAAGATTGAACAATCACAAAATTGCAAAAGTATAAATTTTAAAATTAAGATGGCAACTACCCATTTATAATGATTTATTTTTCAATTGGTATTTATTTACAGCAGTGTTCATAACTTTTAATGCCACATTTATAAAAAAAATCAAAGTTAATCTGAATATCGAAATCTCAAAAAAAAGTCTCAAAATTTCGTGCATAAAAATTTCGTTTTTTTTTAATCTCGCGTTTCCAAATCGAGTGTATTAAAATCTTGTGTCTGAAAATCTTGCGTTTCCGCAATGTTTTTTAAAAATTTCGCAATAAAATTTAAAACTTATTTCAATGCTTTGTTGTTGATGTATTATGTATTAGAAGGGGGTTTTTAAGGTTCAGTACAAAATAAGGATTCCAAAAATTTGTTTTCACGGAGTTTAGGGGCGCCAGAACCCGAATTATAAAAGGTTTGATGATCTGTAAAATAATAAGAAAAAAAAATTATGAGGATTTTAATTGTTGAATACAAAATTAGGCTTTTAATAAATTGCTTAGCGAAGCTATTAAACAATGAGATTTTTTAAGCCTTACACCCCAAATCAGGGCTCCAATAATTTAATCCATTATATTAAAATAATTTTTGCCTAACTCTGTATAGTTTTCAATGCTTGTGTTCCTTTATGAGGAGTAAAATACTCTTTTCTAGTCTTAACTATTCCCAGCTGCACAAGCTCTTGTAAAAGATTAAATAATTAAAAAATTTAAGGCAGATGACTTTAATATAAATTTTGTAATAATAGATGGATATTCGCTTTAATAGGTTATGTTAAATCATATTTTTTATTAGATAGCCAATAAGAACTTACATCTTCCATTTTAAAAAATCTTATTTATATATAATAAACTTTTAAAATGACAGATATAGTTTTATAATGTCAAATATATGTATGACAATTAATCTGATAATTATCTACTCCTGAAACAAAAATTAGCGTTTCTTTTGTAAATTACTCCCATTTACTTTTCATCTACTCTTTTTGCTAAAAGGAACGCATGCATTTTTGATATTAATTTTGGAGGCAAATTCTAGCTTCAGTTAATAATATACCTGTAGCGAGAGTTATTAATTAAAATAGCTATAGGACCTGGTTAACAGTATACAAAACAAATTCAACTTTTTATTTGCTAGATACGACTTTAATTCATCAAATTCTTGCTCTTGGTATAAACAGAAAAAAATTTTCAAATTCTTGTAACTTTAATTCGTGTTTAAAAAAAATTTTTTTTTATTTTTTTTTTATACCTTCTTTCTTGTAACTAAGAAATAAATTTTACAAAATGTTCAAATTCGAATTTATTTACTTGTAAGAGTTATAAATATTAAGAAATATTCAAGTAAATAAATTCTGAATTTGCACGAATTTTTTTTTTGTGTTTATTTTTTTATTTGAACATTTTTTCTTTTGTTTTGGTCGATTTCTTACATGAATTTACCGAATTTGTGAATGGATATAAATTACAACACTTTTTATATACACTGTATGTATATATAAAATATTTATTTAATATTATACACAATATAAATATATAATAAAAAAATAAATGATGGAAAAAATCAAGGGTTTTTAAAAAAGCACATTTCCAAAACTATACAATGGTTTATACTGAGATTTGGGTGAAAAATATGTATAAAAATAAATTAATGTTATTTCATCATTTCACTATTAATTATAAATAATAATGTAATCCATATATAACCGCAATTTAATCAAGAAAGCCTACTAGTAGCGAGTATCGAACTATAATGTTAACAAAGTTAGACATTAACATTATAGTTCGATACTCGCTAATAGTATCTTATAGTTCTAAAAATAAGAACTTTTAAGTTTTAAAGTTCAAATAGCCCTAAAATAAGAAAGGCTCCAATTTTTTTGGAAAACTTTGAAGAAACTGGTTCTTTCTTGCAAAAGAGTTTTGTGTAACGATAATTAAAGTACCGTACGGCAATCCTATATACATAGTTAAAATTTCTTCTCTCTATTTCAAACGGTTTAAAATTTTGTAAACAAACCGACAAACAAATGGACGTATAGGCACTTTTTTTTCAAAATTTTTCGAAAATGTGCTAAAAATTGGAAGAAATTTATTCAACTGTATATATTAATCATTATTCTGTTTAAAAAATATATTAAGTTCTAATGTAAGTATAATGTTAGTTTATTCTATTTAGATTTTCATTGCTTACATTTAAAATAATATGAAAATGATTATAACAGTAAATAATCTAATACATGGACACAGGATATTTTTATCATAAGGTTTTTTCTTTGTTCTGTGTGTGTGTTTTTGTGTGTATGTAGGGATAAATTATTTCCTTTAATATTTAGACAATTCAAAAATTATAGTTTTTAAATGTGTGTTTCTTGAATTAATTTAATTTCGGTTCGGTTGGTATAAATAGAGAAATAAAAATTAGGAATTTTTTTTTTAAATTAACGTCTATATATGTATATATACACATATATAATGTATATTTATATATATAAGATATAAATGTCGCAAAAGAAAATTTATTTCATTCATTTTTAGTTCTGTTTAGAAGTGTATAATTAATAGAGATAAGGAATAAAATTTTGTACAACTGTGGGATACTAAAGAAATACGTGAAAGTTTATTTTCTTTAAAGAAATTGATATGCTGCAATTTTATTGCATATCTAAATTGTGGATTTTTTTAAATTTAATTTTAGGGGATTTCATACATATAATTTAGTGATCCCCTGGTTTTGTGGACTTTTTTCGCGCAGTCTGATATACCGTGTTTTTAATATATACTGAGATAATAGCTTAAAATTTTGGTAGTTAGTCTCACGGTATCAGTATCGAAATTTCAAAATTAAAAACTGCAAAAATCAAAATCTTTAAATATCTATATTTCGAAAATCAAAATCTCGCAATATTAAGTTCTTGATTCCCATTCTAGGATACCTCCAATTTCATAATTTCACATATTCGTATATAATAAATATTCTGTAAAATGCGTATATTCTTGATTTTTAATTCAACTCTCTTGTAATTCTGAATTTTACGGTGTCATCTTGCTTAGAGTTGTCATTGGAAACAAATTTATTGGAGTAGAATATTTATTACCAGAAGAATAGATTTTTTGTATCTATTTCCTTTTTTAGATGCAGAATATGAGGTATAGAAATTTTGAAAAGCGGAATTATGTACTGTGTTGCATTATTTTTTTAAATTTCGAAATTTTGATTTTCAAGATTTTCATATTTCGAGATTTTAATTATTGAGATTTGATACTGATCCACACACCGTTTGAAATAAAACAAATTGTAAAGTATAAATTAATCTGATCAAATTCTGTAGCTACCACAACAACAGTGTAGATGAAACACTAATTTTAAGGCTAAAAATGTAATTGCCAATGAGTAAGGTATATTTCTTTAACATCTCATGAACTTACTTCAAGAACTACTCTTATTCTGTGTTGGATAACATTCAAACGAAAACGGGACCATTTAATACCCAAATATTTTTTCAAAAATGGAAATTTATTTTAATTTTATTGCCAAACCACATCAGAGATATACGCAATTATTTGAAACATATACAGAAAATTCATAAATATTTGGTTAAAAAAACAAAAATTAATTAAAAGTTAATGATTCAAATTCTGAAAAACAAAGCATAAGAAAATCAATTTAGGAGTTTTGTCTTTTTGACTTTAACGTATATAAACTATTCAAAATTCATTAAACAATTTGGAACAAAAATAAATAAAAGAGAAGTCGGTCAAAATATATGTATGATGAATTGTAAATACTAGTATAAGTTTTAATAACATTGCTTAGAATTAGTTCATTTGTTATAAAGTTAAATGTTCTCTGCGTCTGAACATTCTCAGACTATTTTTTTTCAGAAAACATAGTAGTATGCCTGTTCACACGATCTATGACAAACAAAGGGAACTTACTGATTAATTTATTTATTTATTTGTAGTACCAGACACTAGTAAATACTGCCTTATATTAAAATAGTCCTTTGCCTATTTGACATTTAAACTTCTTATTAAACTATTCGTTATAACCACACTATATTTTTTATTAGATATAGATAGGGTTTAAACCCCGAGACTTTCGATTGAAAAGCCGCCACTTTAATCCATGAGCTGTCGGTCAGACACTTTTGATATATGATAAATAATGTTGTCTTCGAGTTAAAACTTTTTCATGATAGCAATACTTTTCTTGTACTAAGTATTTGAAAAATAATTTACCAAGATTAATATTTAGATAAAAAATATAAAAAGAATTAATATTTCCAAATCAACAACCAGAAATAATGGGGCATATATATTTTTTTTAATTCTTATTTCATTGCAAATTCTTAGATAGTTATTTAAATAAGGTTAAGTATTCCTCAGTTCTTGTATTATGTATTTCTAATTTTAATTAACGTTTGATTGTGCTTTGCCTGAAATATTTGTCATACTACTGAAAAGTCCAGCTATAGCCAATTAAATTATGGTTTTTAGCTTTTTCAAGGATATTTGATGGAATTTTGATAAACAAATTTTAAAGTCCGGATGGCTTAATCAATGACTACAACTATTTCTGTAAAAATTTCAAGTTTCTAACAAAAGCAGTTCACAAGATATCAAGCAACACAAATTATGTAAATATTGAGTTTTACATAACTGTAAATTAAAGTACCGATGGTAACTCTATTTATTTGCTTTATGATATAGTAATAAATCATATAAAAGCAGCTGGGTCCAACAGTTTCTGTATTCAAAATATGTGTTGCAGAACTCTTTTTATAACAGTTTGAAAACTTTCTTAAATTTTAAGGCTTCGGGTGGGGCAAGAGAAAAAATTTCTACCATAATTTTTTTTTTTTTTAAATATCTATTTCAAGTTAAAATTCCGGTTCTTTATTTCAAACGCTGTAGAAGTTTGTAAATATACGGATGGAGGGAGTGAAACTATATTTGCCCATTTTTTCAAAATTTTTTAAATATATGGTATTAAATTAGAGGAAAAGTTTAGTTATAACTTTTCGAACATAGATCTTTTTGAAGCAACATTGGTTTAGATTTAAATCGATATACTTGTTTGTTACTAGCATTCTATAATGTATCTACTCAGCATGCTAAATTATGTACCCATTTATATGTACATAAAATTGTATAAAATAAATGTTGATTTTTAAATTGAGTTTTGCATTATATACCTAATTAAGTTGAGAAAAAATGTATTTTGTTTGGCTTCTATGGTGCATCGAACTCAGGTTTTGTACACCCAAAGCCACTTTGCCAACCTTTACACAATTTTTTTTCTCCATTTTTAACTTTTTTAAATAGAAAAATAATTAAAAAGAATTATGAGGGAAAGATGAGAGAAAGATGAGGGAAACTTTGAAATTATTTTGATTACATTGCTTGTAATCAATGCATAAATGCATCAATGCATCAAAGCGTACATTGGGCCTTCGCCGTTATTAAAGATTTTCACTGAAAATAATTAAGACTTACTACACAATGTTCCTGTTAAACATAGTCTTCTTAATTTTTATTTACAAAATGTTTTACTATTTATATAAAATTTTCAGAAAATATTCTGCGAGTTTTATAAACTGAAATGAACTAGTTCATAAACATTTAAATTAATTTAAAATAAAAAAAAAACTTATTAAATTTTTTAAATAAAATATTTTTTGGTCTGCTAATGATAATTTATGATATATTATATTCTAAAATAAAACACATCCAACAAAACATTAATATTTTATTCCAAAATTGAAACAATCAAATTGAACACATCCCACAAAATACATTTAATTGGATGCATTTGTTACACCTCATTTCCTAGACAAATATATTAATAATAATAATAATAATTATAATAATAATAATGATAAAAATTTTACTTTTACAATTAGAAGCCTTCTCTGCTTTAAAACTTTTAAAGGTTGTTTCGTTCAACTCAATTCACTACAAGTCTTCAACAAGAGTATTTTTATTTTTACAATATTTCTTTTTAATAAAAAATTAAAAGTTTTTCTATACATATCTTAAATTTATACAACCCCATTCATTTCAAAAAATGAATTATTTCAAATGCTCATCTGCATTGGGTACGAATATGCGAATTTAATCACCTGTGAAAAAAATTTATTTAGAAACTTTTTTATACCTTATAAAAAGATCTTAAAACATGTCAAAATTTGAAAAATGGTATTTTTATAACTGATATATAAATTTTATTCACATTGTTTGAAGTTTTGCAATATTATTTACTCTTTTATTATTCCTTTCAATTCTCTCACATTGTAAATGTCACAAAATGACAAATCTATGTCTAGTACACCTGTATAACTGTAAGTAAGAAGTTTTTTTTTTTTTATGAAAATTGATGTGTTGGATGTAATCAATCTTATTTTCCAACAATTAAAATTGAGTGACATTTTCTCTTTGGAAATTTATAAAGAAACATTTTTTTTTGTATTATTTGTATTTATTCAAATCGATTTTAGTGTACATCCCTATTTTTTCTGCGATATATTAGACATTAATTTCAATTAATTTGTGTAACTGTGACAGAACTCAAGAAATTTTATTAACAAAAACCCGATGAAACGTAAGTGTATTTTGAAATATCCGTATTTAACAAAATGTAACTTCGAAAATGTAATAATTTCTATGCATCGTTCGTATATAACACCACCATTTCATCGAAAAATCGATTAATTATTAGCAACGTTAAAATTTTCAATACAATTAAATTTCAATTAAATTTGCAAAAATTACCGGAGAAAATTAACAGTATGCGTATATTAAACATAACAATATATTAAACTAATTTAAAATTTAAAGTAAATCCCAGAAAGTTTATAAAAAATTATTTTACTCACGTTAGAAATACAAAGGAAGAAATCAAGACCAGAATAAGTTTGAAAGATGCGGTGACTCCAAAAGTTTAAAATATAGAACTTCAAATTGTATACTTATTCCTTTAATATTGAGCTTAAAATATACAAAAAGTAGAATAACAATTACACCTACACTTTACTGAAAGCAATGCATTAACAAAAAACCAACCAATTAAAACGGATTAGTTCAACTCGAGTTATCGAAGTAAATAATAAAAAAATATTACAATGATGTCGTAACATTTTAATGCAAATTAACCACGATAATAAAAAACTCAACTCTTTTAAAAAATAGATAAAAGGATTTTTTTAAATTTTCTCTTTGCGCTGAAATGTTTTTTTAATTTTCTTCATGGTTCCTGTTTTAGAAGAGTGTAGTAGAGTAGACTGTGTCAACTCTGGCATACCCTTGTGAAAGTAATATAAATATGATATCATTCGGTTAATTACTTTTGGCAAAATTTCAAACATACAGCTTTATTAGGTTGTATGGCATAAGTTGTATGGCAGGTATTCGAACCCTCTGCAGTAGACCAACCTAATTTTGCAGTAACTTGGGCCATAAAACTAAACTACTTTTGGCAAAATTTCAGACACCCAACTTCAATAGGTATAGAGTAATGCTCGTATAAAAAAAGAAGTTGTATGGCAAGTACTCGAAGCCGTTGACCAAAATGGCTGGATTTAAATAACGATGACGGCTATTTCATAAAACCCAATTTGTGAAAATTTCAAAATTCTAGCTCCTTTATTTTTTGTGTTTTCGTGCGGACGGACGGACGGACATACATAGCTAAATCGATTTATTTTTCGATTCTGATCCAAACCATACACTGGAGTCTATGTCTACCCCCCTCCTTCTCTGCGTCACAAACATAATGGCAAATTTAGTATACCCTTTTGGCTAATAGTCATACGGGTATATAGATAAATTCTGAGGTCTTGTAAAATACCCAGCTAACATAATATATATTGTCTCAGGATTTGCAATTACCTTAATATTATAGTTTCTACCGATAAAGGCACTGCGATAGATACGGATAAGCTACTTAAATTTTGCACGAATTGCTCCCTGAAGACTTTAGGAAGTGCGAAAACAACTATAACATCGGTGGAGCTGCAAAAATTTTATTCAACACTTGTGTAAAATCAGTACTCCTTATTTGCAGCGAGATGTGGCTAATAACAAAAAAATAGAAAGCCAAAGGGTTAATGACCGCAATATAGTCAAGTATAGGAATTATATGCTTCCAAGGGTAAAAACGAAGTTCCGCACGTTTGTAAGACGAGATTTATCAATAATATTTTATATTGTAAATTTTATTACAAAATATAGGCTGCCTAACTTCCTATCGTTAATATAATAAAAAAAATTTTTAAATAGTTAATTTAGCTATGACTTTATAACATATATATATATATATATATATATATATATCTGACTTTCAGCAAACCTAATAAGAAAAATCAATTCTTTTATATTTATTCTTTTTTATCCCAATATTCAAGGTTATGTATACATATATACCCAATCAGTGCATTAGTGCTTAACTTATGTTTTAGAATTTTATCAAGGGAAACATTTATTATAAAACCCTTTTAATAATTTACCCTTCAAAACGAATGTTAAAAAAAAAGAATAGATGGAAAAGAAAAGGCAAACTTTTTTTGAATGGGATTGAAAAGTTTACTGATTTTCTTTAAGAATAGGAGAAAAATGTACTAAAAATTCACAAAAAGCAGATGATGATTGCAACAAACCTTATGATATTTTAGAGTAAATGAGGTGTAAAACTGTAAAAATAAGGAGCATTAATTTATCAAAATTGACTCCTATTTAAAATTGTTATCGAAATTAGTTGAATAAAAATGAAGAAGTAAAGTTCAAAGATATCGCTATTATAGAAAGCTATTTCAGTTGTTGTGTGCAACTTCCCTAGGGTTGGAATTTAAATATTATAAGTTTATTGAACTTTCTTTATACCAAGCCATATTTGGAACGCATAACTGAGGTACGACAGTTATGGAATAAACTAATTGTATCGGTTGTTGGTTAATTTGTTTATTTATGTGTTTATTCGTTGGTTTATCCATTAGCACGATAACTCAAATGCAAAAGAACTAGGGTTTTGAAACTTTTCTACGGAGTAAATAGTAGGGTTAAATTTAATGTATAGACAACATACAAGATTTAGCCTAGATTTTCTTGTCAATACTTTTTTAAAATATTTTGAGCTTTAGACCATGTCAACGCTTTTTCCGCGTATCATCTGTGAATTTTCACCACTCAATAAAATCACACTTTTTTGGTAACCATCCCTGACCTAGTAAATGTATTTGCGACTTCGTGCATTTTGCATTTTCAATACATTGTATTTGGATTCATAAATTTTACATTGTATTATTTTCACATTGTTTCAAGTTGAAGTATTTTTTAACGACATTTAGATTTACGATATCACCCAAAGTCAACGTGGTTCCAAATTTAAAAAAAAGTTACATTTGTTTTCATAATTTTTAGATGAATTTTAATTTTTAAACAAACTTTTACTATTTTATTCTTTGACAGCATACAAACTTCAAACCTGTGAATCTCCGTTCAAAGCTGAATTTAAGCACATTTTTATTGTCAATTTTATTCGCCGTTCAGAGTTTTAAGTTTTAAACGGTTTCATACGTTTGTTTGACATGTACGGCGTCTGAGTGACATTGGCTGAGCGGCGAAGAAAACGGATTTTATGATTGTATGAAAAGTTTAGGAAATGGTATAATACAGCAAACGATAGTTGCATTTATATTAAACTCTGTAATGAGTTCACATGTGGATACCAACGCAAGGGAGTTAAGCAGGGAAACTCATTTTAATTTGTTTAATTTTAAATTTTTAAACAAAGAAGGGAGTTTTTATTTTATAAAGACTAAATGATTATTATAATATACCTATTTTGTTCAATTTTTTTTTAAACTAAATTTCAAATCAAAATATTTAAAAATTTTTATTTAAAAATTTTCTTTTGTCAGTCCTTGTAAGTTTAATTTTCTTTTCTCAGTCCGTTTATAGTTTTTTTATTGTAATTCCAATATTATTTAACATGCAAACATAGACTTTATACCGGATTTATAAGTCAAAAAGAACACGTACATTTCAGTCATGAATCAGAAATATATCACTATAATGTCTGTAATAAATATGATCAAAGGAATAAATCAATAAGAAATCACGCTATGACTACAGAATATGAAAAAAAAACGGATATTTATTTCAACTGAGTTTTTACTGATGATGCATCGTTCAGATGTTTTAAATATCGAAATAAGTTTTGGAACTTTGTAGGTAGTCAGAAGTTATAAGAAATTTTGAAAGATTTTATTAAATTTAATATAAAAAGTGTTCTCCTTTAAGCTCAGTAAAAATTTGTTTCAATATTTTGATAGGTATCAAGTGTAATTCTATTAAATAGTAGGCAATGCATCCAGACTTAACCAATAACTATTCGGCCTTAAATTTCTAACAAATATCTTCTTCAAAATTTTATAAATTATGACATACCTACATAACAACCATGTACCGCATAACATAAAATTAAAAGAAACTTATTCTTATAGTTATTTCGAAGAAAACAATGGTCTCAGGATGAACCCAGGATGAACCCATAGGGACAAATTAAAAATATGAAGGCTAAACCTATCAGGAAGGAAAATGAACAGCTATTTAAATAATATAAATTAAGTATTTTTAATTTGTCCACCAAATCAAATTTTTCTTCAAATTTGTCCCAATGTTTCCTCAACTTTTTCTAAAGTTCATTAGTTTTTTTATTCTCTCTTTTGAATAAAGTTGACTTTTTCACTTTTAGAAAAAACTTATACAATGAAATCCATCATCTTTTTTCAAATTTATTTCATTTTAAACTGATGTGTTTACAAATTAGATGACCTCATTATTATCAAAACTGTTGTTGTATATTCATAAAAGCAACAAAAAAAATACCATTTATTTTCTATTTAATATGAAAAATAAATCGTATTTTCCATCATATCTAGTAAATCATGTAGAAAATATCAATAAGAGTATTTAAATATTTACCGTTATTAAAATAACAGTAAATTAATAAAGGAAATAAAGGTGGAGTTTTTTTAATATACTGAAATATATTTGAATTCTACTACAAACTTTTGTTGACTACCTTTTTTAATCATGTCAGTCTGACTTCTGGTTCCCTTCTCATCATGTCAGTTCTGACTTCTGTCTTCTTTAAAAAATCTTTGTATTCGGTTTGAATTAAACTAATCAGTCACTCCACTCAAAATTTGAGTCTGATCAACTTGTGTAAAGTGTACGAATTTAAAATTTGATCTTTTGCTATAACCGAAGCGTCATAGAAATGACTAAATTCAATTTTTATAAAAAGTAAATTTTAATTAAAAGAAAATAGAGCAACGGCAACGTGGTGGTTAGAGTGCGCATGAAAGACCCAATTCCAGTGAATGTGAAAAATGAACTTTATTTGGTTTTCGATTCTATTCAACTACCATTCGCCATTCGGTTCAAATTAATAACTTAATCAGTAAATAATATATATAGCTTAAATAAAAAATGTATTAAAATAAGAATATAAACAAATACAAAATATAAATAAATAATTAAATTGAATAATATAACTCACAGATATAAAATACCGAATACCATGTAAGACGTTTCTACATGTTATAAAACCTAATACTATCTCATATCTTAATTGTATGTGGAATTAATTAAGATTTATTGTTTTCATATCTGTTCAACATATCTGTCCATACGGTATAGACAGGCTTCTTAGACTAACAATTAAACTATCAGCACTTAAATAAAAATTAAACCGAATTTGGCATATCAAACTTTTTTTCTGATGACAATAAGAGTTTTAATAATTTATTATTCGCACATTCTATACTGTATATATATTGAAAACGCAGAACAAAAGATTTTAATTTTCTGATTATTTTGACAATACAGTAAAATACGATTGCATATATAAAATACAGCACGAACACATAATTTTGTATAGATATGTGTAAAGTTTGAAATTAATTTTTGGAAAAGTTAAACGTAATTAACTTTGGAGCAATATAATTTAAAAAATAATTAAGTTGTTATTTTTAAAAATTTTCTTTTTATTAATATAGTTCGAATTTAAGGCGTTGAATATTATTTTGCCTGAAGTCAGTACCAGAGTCATTAACATAACAGAGAGAAAAAGTTCAAATAAATCGTTTTAGAACATAAAATTTTAAAAGAGGTTTATTTCTACATTGATTGCTAAAGGACCTAATATATTTTACATTTTTAAGGGGCCTCGGTGGCTTAGTGGGTAAACATTTGGCTTACTAACCAAGGTGGTGCGGGCTCGTTTGCTGTACTGTATGTGCTGTGTTTCCTGTATGAATTTTTTTAATTGAAAAAAATTATTGAAAAATAATTTTTCTCTACAAATCTCCATGGTGACCAAATATAATTTAAATATACAAATATATAATATAAAAAAAATAAATAAAAGATTTTCTTTTTTTGGAAGTATTTAAACAATTTAAAATAACATCATAATTCATTTACTTCCATTTATGATTCTTTGTAGTAATTTTCATTAGACTTTAAGACATTTATACATCAGTTTAAGATTCTCATACATTCAACATTTAAGAATCAGTTTAAGATGCTTATACATTCAATTTTCTGCTTAATTCCTTTGACAAAATCAAGAATTGAAAACAAATGTATAAAAGTCCCTTGAGTTTAATGTCAAGTTGTCAAAAAAAAAAAAATTTTAAGAACTAAAAACAAAAACTTTTATTAATTTATAACTTTTGAATAACTTTTAACGAATTCCATAGTTTATTCCCCTGGATTATAAATATTTCTATTCAATTCAAAAACTTTCGTTTTTCTTATAGAAAAATTTATACTTTGCTATCCAAGTCAAATCACCGAATTATTTTCCTATTTATAATTTTTTGTAAGGTTTCATACAAATCAAATAACTTCAACGGGAATTTTCACCAAAACCCTAACAAAGATTTTATTAAAACTGTTGAACATTCAGCTTGTACAATAAAAACATTGAACTTTCACTTTAATGATTTAAATTATTCAAAATATCAAATAAATATTAAAGGGGATGTTTTGAATTGATTTGAATTAAGTAATCCATTATGAAAACAGAAAATTATGCTCTAGAAGTTTAAACTTGTTATAGGGTTATATTAAGTTTCGATATATTTAGCAAGTCTGATAAGAGATAACAAAATAACCTCTTAAAAATTGTCTAATCTTAACGGTTTGTTTTGTTTATACAAGTGTTGATTCAAGCCATCAGAAATTGGTAAAACAATATAAATTCGATGTGTTAATTGATTTTAGCTCAGTCAAATAGAATCTCGTCAGTAAAATAAAATAAATTTGGTGGGTCCGTATTGAAAACTCGTAAATCGAAATGCTCTCATTTCAAAAGCCACTATTAGATACAACAAGAAGAATAACTGCCTTTTCCCCTATTTTCAAATCAATGATGAAAACAAGATTACCTAAAACCTGAGAAGGGAAGGGAAATCATATCTATCGGCTTCCTCGTGGTTCTCCCTGGTAACTGGTTGTATCAGGCTAACAGATAGAACGTACAGGGAGTAAGAAGGTGATAATATGTAGGAAGGCTTGGTAACATAGCTATCTAGACTCCTCCATGCATATAAAATTTTCGAAGCCACTGCGGATTGAGCTGTACTGGAATATTTTGAAAATCCTAAAACCAGGTAAAATTGCAGCGAAGTGCGCTTCAAGAAATAAGATACAAAGCGTAATAAAAAAGAAAAACTATTACATATACTATAGTGGGGCGAAGAGCTGTCATGATCGGTACAGATTTCTGTAGGAAGCCGAATATACAAATGGATTTGAAAATAAAGTTATTTGTTTATAAAAAAAAAAACTTTTTAAAAATCTTTTGTCATATTGTAGAATAAGTCAACTAACCGGAAATCAAGTTTCCTGTTGTCTAAAAATAGTGTAAAAAATTATAATTTTAATTAAAAAACAAAATGGACTAAGAGTTTGATTTGTAAAATTATAAGATACATTAAAACCAAAAATTATGCTTTTAGCAATTAAATTACTTACTTATTGCTTACAGATTTACACACAATAAAAAGTTAATATATTATACGAGTATGGTGCTTAAATGTTTCAACATATCAAAAAGTGAGATTTTCCACTCAAAAACAGTCTTCGTTTATTTTTGTTCTGAAATATTTTTAATTACTTTTATATAACTTGAAATAAAACAGAACAACTATTGTTTGTGCGCATTTGTTTCGAATTATGCTAAATTTAAAAAAAGCATCAGGTGAATCGGAAGTAACTAAGTTGTTATAATTTAATTCCAAGTGAATTTTATGATTTTGCGGAACAAAGAGACCACAAACATTTCCTTTAACTTCAAATTTTAAAATTTACTTGAAAAAGGAAGCCTTATTACAAAAATTCAATAGAAATTATTAATTATTGTTCAAAAACTAAAGGTTCTTACAAGATATTTGTTCAGTTCATTAAACCAAAGTTCCCTACCAAAATTAATTAGTAAGGAACTACTTTTCGTCAGAGTTTTGTTGTTAAAATTATTAAAAAATTAAGTATTTAATTGGTAAATGGTATTTTTTTAGTTTATTCTTTTTACTTCAATTGAATGCTTTGATTTTTAAACTGATACTGTTGCTATTTTAAGTGAAGATATTTGTAATTTAAATGAAAACATTTTTAAGTTAACCCGGCCATTTATTTTAAGTGAAGACTTAAGTTTTTTTTGAGTCAAGAAATTTTATTTATTTATTTATTTATGTACAGTCGCCTACCACATACAATATTATAAGTGAGCGAATCTACCTTTCCATTTCACGTGTGGCAGTAAAGTTTATTATATATTGTGGTATAAACTATTGCGATATCAATTATAAATTATATTTATTTATATTAGACGTTCTATTATTATCGTTCTATCTGTTTTTATTTAAACCCTAGACTTTCGATTAAAAGGCCGCCTCTCTAACCCCTGAACTATCAGTCAGATTGAAGAAATTTTATTTTAGCTAATTATCAACACAACACGAAAATTCGTTATATGTTTAAATTTAAGGAGAAATCACTTTTAATCACTCAAAATAAAGGAATTTAAATAAAAAAAAATAAATGGAATTAGAAGCTGAACCCTAAGGCAATAGAATACCAGAATAGTAAAGAATTCATAAATTCCAAAAAGGCTCTTCATCTTAAATAAAAATGTAATAATTTTAGGTAAAAATTATTTAATAAAACTAAGTTAAATTACAAAAGTTTTCAGTTAACGCAAAAAAGATTCATTAAGTGAAATATTAAAAAAATTAAAAAAAAAATATGATTATAATAACAATAGATACCTACCTATAATTTATTCCTGTTCCAAATTTAAGTTAAAAACTGTTTAAAAATCCATTAAATTTTAATTAAAAATTCCAAAATATTAAATCACAGAATTCCTTTAAAAGAAAGGTTCATAAATCGTCTCTGTTTGTTTAATTTTTCCTATACTAATTTTAATATTCATAGGATAAAATATTCTGAAACTACACTCTATTTAAATAGCAACTATATACAAGATATAGAAGTTGAAAGAATCCATATTTAATTTATGCATCATCAAATCATGAGAAAATCAACATTGTGAAAAAAATTTAATTTTGGATAAAAAAAAATGTTCTCTGAACTAATTTTATATTTTTAATAGAAGGGTTCCGAAACTCGTTCCGAAAAAGGCTGGTTAATTAAAAATAAATATTCTTTTCACATTGCAGGTGAGAATCAAACAACAGGTCCTGTACACAAAACAAAAAAAAAAGAGACCTTAGATTAAATCTACTTAGGTACCCTATTGTATA
The DNA here is from genome assembly GCA_963082915.1 of Dolichopus griseipennis. NCBI lineage: Eukaryota > Metazoa > Arthropoda > Insecta > Diptera > Dolichopodidae > Dolichopus > Dolichopus griseipennis. The sequence goes on along the minus strand of OY720441.1, from coordinate 36,969,132 downwards.
ATAAAACAATTTTTTTATTGTTCCAGAAAGGTGAAAAGGTATGAAATTGGTTCTGTTTCAATTAAAGAAGTGTAAAAATTTTTAAGATTTCTGTGGCAAAATAAACAGAAACCTACCATTGGTTGCTCTAATAATTTTTTCCTAAATTAAAAACTTAAAGAACTCTAAATTAGATACAATCTTTCAGAAAAATTACAGGAAACACCGTAAGACAGTTATTTGTTTCTTGTAAGAAAATATGAACGGATGGATTTTTAATTTTTAATTATTTCTTTAAGATTTTTTTGTTTTAATTTGGACCCAATAATCATAAGCTTACCATTTTCGTTTGTACCACCATTATTATTATGATTCATTTTGCCCGATGTATTGCTATTATTATTAAGTGAACTAAAGAAATTCACTGCTCCGGTTCTTCGAAGTATCCAATACATTTCCAATATTTATTTATTTATTTATTTATTTATTCAAAAATAAGTTCCTATATTAAAACTCAAAAACTGTTTTTAAATTCACAAGTTTATTTTTATAAAGCACCAGTTTCTTTTTTTAATTTATCATATTTTTAATATAATTCATAAATTACTTATATATTAAAATATTTTTTTAATTTAATTTCTTTATTAAATTTTTTTCTATTTTTAAAATTCCCATAAAAAAATTTACCAAATCAAAAAATTCATTTAAAGTTAACGGAACAATTTTTATACAATTTAATTTTCAAATATTTTTAAAGGACTTTAATAAATCCCGTTATTTGTTTTCTACCATCAGAATGATGTCAATCCAACAATGCACAAAATACTACTGACTTATTTTTGTTCACTTCAAAAAAAAAAAAAGAACAACAATTTTTAGACAGCAGTAACGGTAAATATTAAATAATATAAATTTAAGAATTTCTCTGTCTCTATTCTCTCTTGTTATTATTCGAATATATTTCGAAAAGAGTCGCGAAAAGAAATTTTTGAATTTCGAATATGAATAAACAAGTAAAAGATATGTATTTCCAAATTTCGAAAAAAAATATATTATTCAATAAAGGGATGATGATTTCTTTTGTTGATGTTAAAATGTTTTCAGTGCATATTGGAAACTTGTTCTTCTTTGAATTTTCTTGATATTTGTTGGCCTTAATTTCAGCGGAAAATTTGACTTATTTTAAAAATATGAAATTTTATGAATCGGTTTTATTATATGTTGTTAAAATTTTTGGAGAATATGTCAATTTTTCAATATGAATACCTTGAAAGTTGATTTGACGGATAATGTCAAGAATTTGATGGGAAATAACAGTTGTTGAAATTTAATTTAAGTTTTAGGGTTTTTAATTTTTAGAAATATCACTATAACTAGAATGCTTCAAAACTCCAAAGTTAACTACTAAAAATTTTTTATTCTAATATTAAAAATCGATATTTTATACAGCTTCAATTTGTTAAGCGGTCATATTTAAATTGGCTTCCTCATATATTCTACGCTAGCAAATGAAAACTTTTAAATTATCTTCCGTATTGATTCTTGTCATTGGCTTTCTAATGCGCTTAATTGCTTAGAAATTTGCTTTATAAAATACAGTTTTACATTTAATAATTTGCGATACAATATCGAATATAGAAATTTACCTTGAATTTATTATTGTAATATTTATAAAATTCATTTATTTGGATCAATAAGAAGTAGGCTTTTGTTCAATAAAATACTAGGTTTCCTTATTATGAAGGGAATAGCTCTAGTATTGATAGCAATTATTGTGGCGCTTCACTTCCAGTTTGATGCAAATTAATTGCGCGTTTGTTTGAAATTTCATTCGCAAATGTTGAAGTCAATAAAGGAGTTGTTTAATCCATATTTTTATTAATGATAAATACAAATAATGTGGAAACCAAAATTTTACCAAAGCTATAACCACTAGCTTTAAGGTTTTCACAGAGGAATTAGAAAACTTTTAGAAAAATAATTTAGAAAATTTAAATTGTTTATTAGACTTATCTACATTGTTTTCAGACGTTTAATTTTTTATGAATAAAATTTTGGATTCAATTCACTTAAAATGATTAGTTGAGTTATTTCTTGTAGAATTAAATTGTGAATTTGGAAGAATAGATAGATTTTAGTTCTAAAAGGTTTTCCGTACTAATTTACAAAATGTTTTCAAAAATTTTTCGATGGTTTTATATTTTAATAGTTATATTTATTCATAAAAGGTATAAATCGTTGGTGACTTTGTGTGAAAGCTCATCACGCCTAAACTAATCATCAAATTAATCATCTAGCTATTATTACCCAATTGATTCTGTACACCAAATTTGAACTATGGTCCTATATTTAGACTTTTCTGTTCAAAAATAAAAACTGTTCGGCCGTTTGATTTCAAATTTCGAATACGTGACGTTCCTTGAGAATTGAGTTGACACTTTTAACAGATTTGGAATTTTTTAACCCATACTATTACAATGATAGAAAAATCATTTTAAAAATTCTGGTTCTCTTATAAACAATATTATGTTTTGCGCTTTAATTTAAACTTATGTTACTCTCTAAAATTTTTGAACTTTTGCCCTTTAGTTACATTAATACTTGCCATATTTTTGGCGTCTGCTCTGATTTTTGCTATTTTTATTTTATAAAAAGAACACCTTGGTTACATTTTAAAATTCAATATTATTTCTATAACTAAACAAAAATTAAAATTATCTTTTAAAAAAATAAACAGTTTTTTGTTTGAAAAAAAAAGAAATTAAGCTTAAGGTTATTAGGAATTTATTTATTTATTTAAAAAGTTTTTTAATAATAATAACATGAATTAAAGTATTGTGATATTTTTTAGTTTGTTATCTATCGGCTTTTAAATTACTTTTTAAAGTAAAAAAATAAAAAAGATATCGATTAAACATTTTAAAGTTTTGTTAAATTTTTTTTTTTGATTTTGAAAAGTTATTTTTATTTATCATTAATACCTAGAAGGCAAGTTGGCTATTGTCATTCTTTTTTATTTAATCTTGACCTATTGTTATAAAACCTAAGAGGAGATCTTCCCAATAAATTTGTTTTCAGGGAAAATTTTGATATGTGTTAAATTAACCCAAGTCTACAGTATGTAGAACATGATAACAAAGTTTTAATTAAATATTGAAAATGCTTGTGCTATAGTAGTACTTGCTTCTCCCCAATATAGTATTAAAATAGCATTAAAAAATGTTCTTATGCTATAGTTGATTTATATATCAGGTTGACTAAAATATCGAAACAAACCATTTCTAGTTATCGACAATAAAACAAACTAAAAACTATAAAAAGTTTTTATGCCGTAATGGGTTAAGTAATCCAATAATTTTGCACTGTGATTCTTTTTGGTTAGATTTGAAGTTAATGGCCCAGTTATCGAGAGTTATTTCTTTCGAGAAAAACTATAATTGCCCTTGTCAACTTTTAGATACTCGTGCGAACCAAAATATATAATACATTATAATTTACGATATGAATTATAATTTTCAACCATCTCTTTTCAACTTATTTTATTTTCAAAGATATTTACTTTAGATTTAGTAATTTCCATGGCGACTACAATTAACGTTGTCGTTCAATTTCAATGGTAATAAATTTTCCAAAAATCTCTTTCAGAAGTGTAAAAACTCCAGCTCTAATGGTTTTTGAATTATCGAGCGGATGGACGGGCGGACAGACAGACACACATAGCTAGATCTATTTATGTACTTTTTGATACTGACCTTTAAAGCCTATATCGATTATACCTAGATAGATGCGTTATAAACTCGTGACCTTATTTATATGAACGTATATAAAAAGTTTTAGATTTTGCAACTTTAATATAAATATTTCTGCGAAGTTTAATATAATTCCGAAACACGATTTACATGTCAAATTTTTCATCAAAAAAGATTCCGGTATAAATTATTGTATAGGCCTGCTGTATTTTGAACGCTAATCTTTTCGGTTAAAAGGTCTGTTACCTAACTACTACATAACATTGTTCATTTATGACAATTAGACACAATATCAGATTACATATTATAAATTCATATATGTTGCCTCATATCACTTTAAGTATATATTTGTTGCCCCTAAAACTTTCAACTTAACCTAGAAATTAAAATAAATAAGCATACATGTTTAGACTAATTTTTTTTTTTCTAAAACCAAAATAAACATTTTCTAAATTAACTATAGTTAAGAAAAATATTTAAAAAAAAACTTCAAATCTAATAAATATATTGCTTAGCTACACAATGTATCTTAAAATGACAATAGAAATTGTTTTAAACTAAAATTAATACTGAGTCATTGTTGTACTATAAAAGTAATAAAATTTAAACAATATATTGTAATTTTGATATTGCAGCTCTTCCACCTCTTTTACCTTAAATAAAATTTGAATCTTTAAGTAACCACAGAAAACTATCAAATTTTTTTAATACTCGTAACATGTTTCCTAAGTAACCAGCAGATAACTTATACTGAGGGTTGCTTGCCAAAAATTTATTATATTACATCAACAAGTAATCTACATAAATTTAAATGTATACCTAAAGTTATTTACCCACTTGATTTTTCATTTATATTCTTTGTTTTTTTATGGTTTGTTATGAAAACAATGGGTTGAACCAAAAAAGTTTAATTAAAAATTTTTTTTTTATTTTAAACCCAAATGCAAAAAAAAAAGAATGAATGGGTAATATAGAAGGTTAAAACAAATTAAAAGTCAGTTGTTTTTTTTTTTTTTTTTTTGAAAGTCACGTGGAATAATAGAGTTCAGAAATACAATATTTTGTAATATATTCACTTTAATGTATGTAATTTTAATTATGCTACAATTGGGGTGTTGCATAATGTCAACCCGCATAAAGTCAATTGACATTATGCGTTTTTTTTTTAAAGTGCGTTATAGTCCGTCTAGAAAGACGGCTCTTGTTTCGCTATCTACACGTATCTATTTTTCAAACTAAGTTAAATGCATTTAATTATATGAAAATGTCTACAATAGACGCAGCTGTATCACAGCCATTACGCAGTCATAAAAAAAGTTGTTTAACTTTTAACTATCAAAAATATCAAATAATTGAACTTTGTAAAATAAAAAAATATATTGTCAGAATTAGAATTTATTAATAATTATAATTTTTTTTTCTATCTAGGGTTAAATAATATCAAATCATTATTCAAAATAGCTATACAATAAACTTTAAACTATTGAATATTTTTTAGTTCATGAAATTTGTAACAAAACAATGTCAAAAAACGCTGTTATGTACATTTCATCGTCGACACTCCTTTGTTGATTACGTAAGGAGAACGAAACGAGAGCGTCATTGTAGATAGGCTATAAAGCCAAAATCATTCAAAGAGTCAGTTGACATTGTGCACGTTGACATTATGCGACTCCCCCTGCTTCAATGAACGACTATCCACAAAAATAAAATCTCTTACGCTAAATATAAAACTTGTAACATTTAATGAGACGAGGAAGAGAGTAGTAGAGTAGACTGTGTCAACTCTGGGATACCCGTATGACCGTAACATATACATTATATCATCCGGTTAATTACTTTTGGCAAAATTTCAAACATTCAGCTTTATTAGGTGTAGAGTAATACTCATATAAAAGAAGGAGTTGTATGGCAGCTACTCGAACCCTTTGCAGTAGACCAACCAAATTTTGCAGTAACTTTGGCCATTACACTAAACTATTTTTGGCAAAATTTCAGAAACCCAGCTTCATTTGGTGTAGTGTAATCCTCATATAAAAGAAGGAGTTGTATGGCAGCTACTCGAACCCTCAGCAGTAGACCAACTAAATTTTGCAGTAACTTTGGCCATTACACTAAACTATTTTTTGCAAAATTTCAGACACCCAGCTTCATCAGGTGTAGTGTAAAGCTCATATAAAAGAAGGAGTTGTATGGCAGCTACTCGAACCCTCTGCAGTAGACCAACCAAATTTTGCAGTAACATTGGCCATTATACTAAACTACTTTTGGCAAAATTTCAGACACGCAGCTTCCATAGGTATAGAGTAATGCTCATATAAAATTAGAAGTTGTATGGCAGGTACTCGAACCCGTGGACCAAAATGGCTGAATTTAAAACTCGATTCCGTTTTTTGCATAAAAACGAATTTGTGAAAATTTCATAATCCTAGCTCCTTTACTTTTTGAGTTATCGTGATGACGGACGGACAGACGGACAGACGGACAGACAGACGGACGGACGGACGGACATACATAGCTAAATCGATTTATTTTTCGATTCTGATCCGATCCATACACTTGAGTCTATATCTACCCCCCCTCCTTCTCTGCGTCACAAACGTAATGGCAAATTTATTATACCCTTGGACTATATAGTCATACGGGTATAAAAACGACTATTCTTTTCATGTAAGCTGTTTTTTGTGACAAATTTTAAGTTTTTAATTGCAATTCAATTTCTAATTTGTAATTTTTAATTGCGAAATAAATTGCAATTCAAAGTGAATTTTTACTGGCCACAAACTATTCAGTCAGTCATTCAATGAGCCGTGGCTAATAAAAGTCTTAGCCATGGTAGACAAATGGTTTCTTATATACTTGTACATAGAAAATTGCATATTTTTTGGAGTGATTTATTTAAAACGCGTACATTGTTAAATTTTAAAATTAATATTTAACAGATCAAAACCCCTTTGTACCACTGAGGTCCTCAGATTCAAAAACTATTAATATGTAATTATTGCATAACTTCAGGAGTTTATCTCATATGCACTAAAAATCATATAGGATTTTGTGTTATTAGTAATACCATCACTTATGGATGTCATTTTGATTTGATACTGTTATAATTTTGAAATATACCTTTACCTTTTATTTTGTTTGTACAATATTTGATATTCGTTATATATTTGTCCTCAAGGGGGATTTTCTTGCAAATATGCCTTTAGATTGCCCTCCACTTAAGAAACTTCTGTTACCTTTGATTCGAATCTACTTTCCTTTGATTAATTAGGCGTGTCCTTAACGATTACACACTCAGTCTCCCTTAAAATTTTTTATTACATAAAATTTAATTAACAATTATTGCATAACTGTAGGAGTAATTTTTTTAATAAAAAAATAAAACAATAGTATATTCTTATTAACGGCAGAAATTGCAGTATAAATTTAAATTTTGTTTAATTTGCAAAATTTTAATAAAAAAAATAACCATCATTATTTAGATGTTTATTAAACTTGTTATTGTATATATATATGTTGTGTTTTAGGAATTGGGTTGGAAAAATTTACAAATAATGTAATCAAAAGTAAAACAAAATATTAATTTTTTGTGTATGCTGGGTTCAACGGTTTTTATATGTTTCATAAAACAAGGGATAAAAAAGAAATTGTGAATTTAATTTTAGTTGTTTTTGGTTAACTACAAAATTTGGAGCACATATGATGTTTTTTTTTTTATTTTAAGGAATAGGCTAAAATGACAATAACTTTTAAATTTATACAAAATTTTTAAAATGATTAAAATTATTGGGAAATTTTAAATTAAATAAAAAATAGAATATTTCGATATTGTTTCGAAATTGTTTCGATACCAAATTCACTTTAATATTTTTTTTTTTTTGAAGGTTTTCATTTACCATTATAAAAAACAGCTTAGTTTGATTTGAAATTACTAAAAAGTATGCCCTTGCAATTCGAACAAAGCAATCAGGGTGTTGAAGTTTAAAAATTTGTTAAATAGCTTGATTATTAGTCTATAGTTTAATAATTAATTGGTAATTGTCATACAAGTGTTCATCTAGGAAATTAAAACCCAATGTCCTGTTTCGAAAACATAAATCGATATTCTTGATTTTTATATACCAAAGAAAACTACAGGCAAGCGTGGAGGGTGTGCGCAGCTATAAGTTAAAATATGTTAACTTTAAAATTAGCAATTTTCATTAACAAAGGACGGCTGTTTATCAGAAATTTTTCTTAAAACGATTCAAAATATTTTGAACTTTAAAGAATAATTTTACCCTTAAAATGACAAGGGAAAATTTAATATGAGCATCAAACAAATCGTATTAAATATTTAAATGAATTAAGTTTCTACACGTGAATTTGAATTCAAATGTACGTAAGTCTAAAAAGTCGTATGTTTACGAATATTTTAAAAATAGCCTATAAGCATGCAATTTTATAAAATTTTATTTCGAAATAATAATTTACCAAAATCTTAGGGCTTCAGTTCCCCGTTCATTAATACTACTGTTCCGTTTTTACTACGGTTAGTAATATTTAAAAAATCGCCTATACGTATGCAATTTTATTTCGAAATATTAATTAAGGAAAGACATAGGGCTTCGGTGGAATATTTTTTAAAAATACCTGATGTCTCAACTAAGAGAATTCGGTTTCGTTCCCCGTGAAGTAATTTTTATTACCATTACCTCTTTACTATCGCATATATTAGTAGTATAATAAAATTACGAATGGTGGTATAATCTTCTTAGATAGATGATCCAAGTACAGGTATTCAATTTTAAAATATAATGTAATATTAAGGATATTCGAATATTGATTTTATTTTATTAAAATTTCCTTATTTCAATATTGCTATTTCTCACATTTATTATCAGAGGTTTAAAATATTGTCTCACAATTACTTTGTTAAATCTCTTATATTGTGCGTGAGCGTTTGCGGCATTAAGAAGGATATCATTTTTTTCATTAAAATCGATAATATTAAAGCTTCTTTCATTTAATCCTAATAATAACACCATATAAACACAATGATACAACTGGCCTGATCCATTTAAGTATCCAATTTGTAATACAGTAAATTCTTTTGTTTAAAAAAATTTTAATTTTTGGCAAACAGAGTCCTGTGTTTAATGAAACAACAGGAGTATGAAGGAGGGGATAAGCTTCCTTAATTTATTCAAAAAAAAAAATTTTTTTTATTACCGTTCTGCGGACATGGAATTAAATGGTCAGATTTTACTGTTAAAATTTAAAAGTAAAGTTTCATAATAGGAATGAAGTGTAGAATACAGGGTACAGAGTGCAGGATACAGAACATATGTACACACTATAGTGCAGTGTAATTAACTAAAGCGTTCTATATAATATAAATTATAATGAATTAATACTATGTCCAAATTACCCAGAACTGCAGTATTTTATATGGTGCAGGGTCAGTACTCCCAGGGTCATAAGTCCCTAAGGGACTTATGACCCTAGGGAGTTTTGACTCACCGTGGTGGGTCATAACTCCCTTTTACAGTTCTCAGCTTAAAAATTATTAGTAATATTAAAAAAAATACTAATTTTAATTATATAATATCAGTGACGGATACACATTTTAGGGTTTAATTCGAAATCAGAGTATTCCCTTTTTCCAAAATTAAGAAAACAACCACAATTTTACAAGTAAACTACATTTTTAAAGGCTATTTTGCAAAAATGTTAATCCTGACTTTCTAACCAAAGTCTCGCATACATGAATTCATAAATACTCTGGAGAAAGGGTAAACTTCGATTTTTAACAAACCCAAATATGCTTCCTAATATATAGTATTTCGCATAGATAAATATATAAATACATATTGTTGTACATCTAATATTTTACTTACATATATTTTTATATTATCATACTTTAAATTATAAAGATCAGAAAAGACTTTCAGAAATTATTTCAAAATTTCGACTTTCATATATTACACTCAATCACACAATTTAAGTTATATGATTTTATAACTCAAAATTTAAAAAAGGGAGTTATGACTCACTTAGTGGGTCATAAGTCCCTAAAGGAACTAATAATTTAATAAAGGGACTTATGACCCACTTGTAAAGGGACTTATGTCCCACCTAAAAATTTTTAAGTGGGTCATAAGTCCCTTAGGGACTTATGACCCTGGGAGTACTGACCCTGCACCATTTTATATTTACTTAATTACTTAAATAAGCAAAACAAACCACTGCCTTTCGATATATCACAGTAACATTTTTTTTTTTTAATATGTAACAACCAAAGGAAGGACTAATGAAGAAGCGTAAAAGGAAGGAATGAAAAAAACCGCAACTTGGTAAAACATGGTTCCCTTGTCATTTAATTTTTAAAATTTTTCTCCTCTTTATGGTTTGCTATACTTTTTTTATTGTCTTTTTTTGATTATGTTAATTTATTCATTATAAATGATCTGAGAGAAGCTGCCTATATAATTTTAATGTTGTGTCCTTTTTTCCAAATATTCAGGATATTTTTATTTTTTGTTATATTCAGAGGGTTTTATAGAGAGCGTTTTAAAGGGAGCCCTTTATTGGAAAGAATATTTAAAAAAAAATTTTTTATAAAAAAAAAACCCAAAGAAAAAACTTTGAAAATCCAAAATTATGCTTGGTAATTGCTATAAGACAAAAAAAATAAAAATTATTGCGAAAATAAAACAGTAAATTTGCGTGAATGTATGCAAAATGTGACCAAAAAACTAGAGAAAACAATACCAATAAAAACGAGGAAGAGTGTACTAGAGTAGACTGTGTCAACTCTGGGATACCCGTATGACCGTTATATAAACATTATATCATTATTATTATAAACATTAATTACTTTTGGCAAAATTTCAAACATATCAGATTTATTAGGTGTAGTGTAATGTTCTTTTAAAAAAAAGGAGTTGTATGGCAGCTACTCGAACTCTTGGCAGTAGAGCAACCAAATTTTGCAGTAACTTTGGCCATTACACTAAACTATTTTTGGCAAAATTTCAGACACCCAACTTCAATAGGTATAGAATAATGCTCATATAAAATAAGAAGTTGTATGGCAGCTACTCGAACCCTTTGCAGTAGACCAACCAAATTTTGCAGAAACTTTGGCTATAAAACTAAACTACTTTTGCCAAAATTTCAGACACGTAGCTGTAATAGGTACAGAGAAATACTCATATAAAAAAGGAAGTTGTATGGCAGCTACCCGAACCCATGGGCCAAAATGGCTGGATTTAAATAGCGATGACGGCTATTGCAAAAAAACGAATTTGCGAAAATTTCAAGATCCTAGCTCCTTTAGTTTTTGAGTTATCGTGCGGACGGACGGACAGACGGACAGACGGACGGACAGACGGACGGACAGACAGACGGACGGACATACATAGCTAAATCGATTATTTTTTCGATTCTGACCCGATCCATACACTTGAGTCTATATCTACCCGCCCTCCTTCTCTGCGTCACAAACGTAATGGCAAATTTATTATACCCTGTGACTATATAGTCATACGGGTATAAAAAAGGGTAAGTAATAAAAATGTTGAAATTTTTTTTTTTTATATAACCTTTTCTTTATTTCCTATAAAATTTAGTTCTTTTTTAAGGACAATAGGACAAAACCCATAAATTTATGTAGATTATTATTGAATATATGAGAGTTGGTCTAAAAATTTATGAAAATTATTTCTTGACTATGGAATGGAGCTTGATTATGGAATATTAAAATTGGAAGTTGTATATTAAACTAGTAGAGAAGCATGATACGGGACTACACATGGAGTAGTTATAAAGTGAAACTTTATCACAATCCACCACTTCAATTTTTGAGTCAGTTTGTTTTCGTCCCTGGTTTTATCCCTTTTGTCCCTGGAGATATATGATGGTTTAGTACCATATTAGATGGTTTATTAAAAGAGATCCGAATAATTTCCAAATATGATAACGCACTCGCCCTACACTTTACTTGCTTATATTCAATTTGAACTTCGCACCTCAATATATTCGCGGCAATTCGATTGAGAACCTCGTATGGAAGCTTCCCAAAAATGAGGTCGAAATTTTTCAAAACATCGAAATATTGGTTGCCATATAATATATATAATGATTTTAATTGCAAATATATGTACTTTAGTTCTAATAACTTCTGTGTCAACTACACTTTGTTCTTTCCTTAAAAATTTCAAAATTTAAAATCGAGTTTGCCATATTACTTTACTTGTCTACTTTTAATTTAAGCTTTGTTGTGTTATTAGTTCCAATGATAACTAAGCAGGATTCTTAATTTTGTATGGCAACTGCCCAAAAATGAGGCCTTAACATTTGAAACTTCATAGAAGTGTTTGCTCCATCATATAACTTATTGTGTGTAATTTTCATTCTCCCAGTGTTATTAGTTTTTAATAAATTCATATTGGTTCAAAATATTTGTATGGCTGTTACCCGAAGCCTCGGTCTAATTTTGACCAAAAACAATAGGCAGTCTATAAAATGTCTAAAAATGTTAATTTCAAAACTCTATCTCTTTAAGATTTAAAGTTATCTTGCTCACGAACGTACTCTTTTTTATTCTAAAACTTCAAATGCATAAAATTGGAAGTCTATGCCTCGAATCATTTAGTCAGAAAAACCAAAATGATGGGGTTCCTCTCTCAACCAATTTTGCACAAACAATACCATATTTTTTGAACGCCCAACAACTCTAGTTCTGATATGTTAGCCATATCGAAGAAAAAAGCTGCATATTTCGAATAATGGGAGTTCCGGATTTAAATGATTTTTAATGGTCATTCATTTAAAAATCTAAGAATATCAAATTTCTATTTGAAAATTAAAGTAGAAGTATTAAGAAGAGTATTGTATAGATATGTAGTATTACAGAAATCGTTTCTGAATTTTGAATAGTTATTTCAGTATGAGAGCTCGGAAACTTTTTAATTGCACTACGTATTAATATACAATATATAGGATTATCTTGGGATTTATAAGTTTCTGTTTTGATTATTAATAAGGAATAGAAAATTCATCTGGCATATGTTAAGTTTTCAATTTGAAATTATTTCGTAAAAAATATTTTAAATTTTTAAAATGTAAAGGTTCTTATTTTACATATAAATGCACATAGAATTTAAATTAAATTTTAATTATATAATTTTATGTCAAAATTTGTTTGTGTCAATAATTCTTTCGCTCCCTAAATTAAATGGCTTCACAATATTTGGATGTTAGCCTGTACCTTAAGAAAAATTGTGTTGAATATGATTTTATGAACATAGAATCTCTAATTCTTTTTTCGTATTTTTAAATTCAGCCAATTTTAAAACAGTTTTTTTGGAGTAAATTTTCTTTATGTACCATTCGCGAGTCGTAAGAGTTTTAACATCAAATAAGATCATATTTTATTTTATATTTTCCTTTATGTTAATACCCGCATGACTATAAGTCAAAAGAGTATACTAAATTTACGATTAGTTTGTGTCGCAGAGAGGGAGGGAGGATATATATTGACTCAAGTTTATGGATCGGATTAGAATCGAAAAATAAAGCGATTTGGCTATGTATATCCGTCCGCACGATAACTTAAAAACTAAAGGAGCTAGGACCTTGAAAAAAGATTCAGCTATTTTGGTCCATGGGTTCGGGTAGCTGCCATACAACTTCTTTTTTTATATGAGCATTACTCTGTACCTAATACTGCTGCGTATCTGAAATTTTGCAAAAGTAGTTTAGTTTTATGGCCAAAGTTACTGCAAAATTTGGTTGGTCTACTGCAGAGGGTTCGAGTAGCTGCCATACAACTTCTTTTTTTATATGAACATTACACTACACCTAATAAAGCTGGTACGTTTGAAATTTTGCTAAAACTAATTAACCGGATGATATAATGTATATGTTACGGTCTTGCGGATATCCCAGAGTTGACACAGTCTACTCTACTACTCTTCCTCGTTTTTTTCAAATTTTTTGAAACTCAACATGGTTTAGCAGTTCAGTTACAGTGGAGTGTGTTCAAAATAAATCTCTAAATAGAAACTATTTCGTTAATCTCAAGTTGTTGATTTTCTACCACCACAAAATTTGTTTCCCAATTCTTATGATTTATACCAATCCTTAAAAATACTTAAACCTTTATATCATTTCACCATTCTTACTCCTTACTCATTGTTCTTCGAAATCAGTGACGGGTCGAGGGGTTTTATGTAAGTAGAATTTCTCACCAACCATAGCTGTTTAGGTTTCCTTAGTTCCTTTTGAAGGTTTCATCCTAATATGAAGAAAATAAGATTAAGACTAAGTTAAACAGTTTTTTTATATATGTATATATACATATATTTAAAATAAAATGTCAAATGACTGTCAAAAAAGTTTTCAGTCATACATAAATTTTTAATTGATATTTTTGACTTTGAAAAAGTTAATTTGAAAAATTTCTTTATTATTTTCTTACAAAATGCTTTTAAATCACAAAAAAATCTTTTTAAATAATAAAAGTACATAAAATAATGCAATTTCTTAAGTGCACGTACAAAATAATAAAATATTTTATTTTTCAAAATATAATAACTTTTTTTTTTCATTTCATAAAATTTCTTTAAAATTCAATTAATGCAATTACAGCTTCAATCTTTCTTATTGTATTCCAAATGAGACCAATTACCAGAAAAATGCTATAATAAAATATTGTATTATGCTTTCTAATGAGTATTTAATTAGCTTTTTATTTTCATATTTATTTTTTAAAAATCGGAATACATTACCTTGGAAATTACTTGAGAGTAAATATGAAGATAGCTTCTACACTTCATAAAAACTAGGAGTTCATATTGAGAATAACTTAGTGTTAGGACTTAATAACTTATAACTACAATATCGCATAATCACGTTAAAAAATACTCGTATGTTCAAATTTAATTCCTTAAATTAGAAAATCTAAAAATGGTCTGCTTTAGAACAACGTCATATACAGACAAACTCCTTTATTTCTTGATACCGACACACGATATGTTGTATCCAATAAAAAAATGCTATTTATTGGTTGCACACACTTCCATCAAATGATACCGAATAATCCTTCTAATAATTTATTTCTAATAAGGCAGAAAATGCTTGTTTGGTCTTTAAATGTGAGTAGAACAGCCTCCAGAAACATTAACTAGTTAGAAAGAATACACCCGTAATTAATTTGAATTTTTATCATTGATAGTTTTAGAGATATGCTTGACATTTAGAGTTATGTGAACAACTCAAATTTTCTAAATGTAAAAGAGGCATAATCAGGGGTCCGGAACGAATCAAAATGAAAATGAAAAGTTCCGGAACGATATTTATTTCGATACAAAAACTTTTACTAATTTAAAAAATATAATTCTGGGACTTTATCCGAAATAACTTTCATTTTATAACTATGTTTTCCGATGTTTTGGTAGAAGCTAAATGCAGGATAAAAACTGAAAAAGATGGACTTGTAAACCCAAAAATGATGGTGTCACCATATTATTTCCCATTTTTAAATGTCTGTGGAAGAATTCGGAACTAAGTTTGGGAACCTGAACCCTGATTCCAAAGATACAAGAGCTGGAACCTTACTTTTATTTAAAATAAAATTGTTCCGAAAAGTTTTAGGTGCACCAATAACGTTTCGTACCAGATTGCTGGGTATAAAAAAGTTACAAAAAGATCGTTGCAGATCTATGGGTATACAAAATTCACAAAAAATAGTACTACAAATATTACAAAAGATAAAGACGTTTCAGATCGCTGGGACATCTATGTGCAAAAGTTCAAGTCTATTACATAAATTTCATCAGGATAACTTCATTAGTTTCTGCATTATCGTGAAAATCGATGGACGATCAAAAATATTTAATAATGTCCACATCTAATATTTCTCATTTTTATGGTTTCCACCACCATATTATAAAACTTAATGTACCCGAACAAAAATTTGGAATCTTACTTAGAATTTTACTATCTAAGTAAAAATGGTTAAAACTGAGAGACACTTTCTTCAATTTAAGGAACCGCTTTTAAATTTAAGAAAAACCTTTAAAATATGTTAAAATATAATTTTGGACCTTTAAATTTTGTATATTAATAAAAAATATAATTGAACAGGTATTCAAGTTACAGCTGTTTAAAAATAATAAAATTTTAATTTTCGAGCCCTTATAGCTCCTACACGGGTGGCGTGACAAAAGCATTTTGTTAATCGACTCCTATTAACTTCTAAGGTTCTAACTTCTTCCAGCTTGAAACTTTTAGAAGACTGTGTGGCAACCCTATACATTAGCCTTTTAAAAATTTAAAAAGCTTATAGAACCAGCTGTATTTTACTTTATATAACAATTTAACAATTTTTTTTCCGACTTTTGGGAGGCTGTAGATCCCTTACTGGTGGGGTTACAGAAAAAAGTTTTTCTATGAAATTATTTTGTTTTGCAATAACTATCCGTGGTTAAAATTTCTTTTCTCTATTTCAAACGATGTTAAAGGTTTTTTTCACATACGGACGGACGGACACACAGACGGAATGGCAGAATGAAGCTATATAGGCACATTTTTACAAAGTTTTTTGAAAATGTGCTAAAAAATAACTATGGAAAGAAGTAAAATTCTAGAAATTTTAGCTGTTAATAACTGTATCTTCATAAAAACAAAACAAAGTTATAAGCTATTTAAAAAAATGTAAATGATAACTTTGATGATAAAAAACATACTTTTAAAATTACCAAAGTTTGCCTTTGAATTGAAAAAAGAAAGTACATTATGAAAAGAATGAAAAACTAATAAAAAGAGCAAAAAGTTCTAGAACTCAGAATATCAATTAAAAGCAAAACTTAGTTGATTTTTTTTTAATTCTATGTTGTCTGTTGCTTTTATGATAATTTTCTTTAGTTGCTATGTTGTCTGTTGCTCCTTTGAAGACATCTTTAATGACTAAAAAAAAAAAATCGATTTTAATTTAAATTAAATGTCATGCTGTGAATTAAATTATGTTGCAAATTTCAAATATAAATTTACCATTTTTTTTTTTCTATTATGAAACTCTTTCTTTTAAGACAATTTAAATTAAGAGTTTAAATTGAGTGCTTTACTACAAGTTACTCAACAAGACACTAATTGAAGCTGGTACATACTGCAGACTTCAATAAAACAAATGCATCAAACCATGTATGTATTTAGGAATTTAAGTTTAAAATTTTTAAATTTTTTAAAGACTATGGACAATACAAAAAATATATTAAGAAAGTATTGTCAAATGTGTGATAGGGCTGAAGTTTGTTCGTGTCAGAGTTTTACAAATTTTCCATCTTAGTAATAATAAGCAAAATCGAAAGTTCAGTACTCCGAGGAACTTATAAAAGAAAAACAAATTTATTTGCAAATCCTTAGAACATGTTGATTAGACGCAAGTGTTAATCAAAAAATAAAAATATTAGATACATCCATGATCCCGATTAAATGAGAAACGCCATTTAGCATTTAAGGTTTATACCGCTTTTAAAATCTTTCAACGCATTAGTAACGGTACATATCTTAAAATTAATTAGTGCTAAATTTTTGCTCCGAAGTCCTATTAATGCGGATGACCTATTAAAACGTAGAAACAACACCAAAAATGGATTGTATAAAGCAAAGAATGGATTTTTTTGTAAGGTCTGAAAGGTCTGTTAATTATACCCGTGCATACATATATGACATCGGGTATATTAGATTTGCTCCTCCGTTTGTAACGCATCGATCTAGACGAGCTAGATATAGTGTCAAGGGTACGTATCGGCTCAGAATCGAAAAATGAGTCGATCTAGCTATGTCTGTCTGTCCGTCCGTCTGTGTGTCAGCACGATAACTCAAAAACTAAAAGAGCTACAGTTTTGAAATTTTCACAAAATATTTTTCAATCAATTTCTAGGTTCCCTATTTTTTTTGGTTAAGATCGGACCATAACTTTGGGTAGCTCTCGAACAACTAACTTTTTCAACTCCAACATTTTCATACAAAAATTTGAAATCTTGACATAAAATTATATGAATTAGTATTTAACATGAAATTATATGAATTTTGTTTTTTTGTTTTTTTGTTTTTTGTTTTTGTTACAAAAAGTAGATAACGATTTCGAGTTAGAATTTTATATGATTTAAATGATGCGTAGTTTATTTAAGATAAGCAAAAAAGAAGACAAAGATTTTTTTTAAGTAAATGGCTTATTGATATTGATAGATTGATAGATTATGAATATGATGATTATTATATGAATATGATTATATGAAGTTGATTTTGCTTAAGTTTAATATATTGGTGAATTAAAAATTAATTATAAGAGATAGAATTGAAGAATTAGAGCAAGAGTTTTGAAAATCACACAAATCAAATCAAAACATTTTTTGGATATTTTTGAGGTTCTTTTTGTTTAAGACCAGATCAAGGTTTTGGGGAGCTGCCACACAACTTCTTTGCACCAATATGAATTTCTTAGAAACTGATTATAGGTACTACGAGGATGAAAATTACACACTGTTAGTTATATAATGGATCGATCACTTATATGAAGTTTCAAAATGTTACGGACCCGTTTTCGGGCAGCTGCCATACAAAGTAATCAATTCGATAACTGTGAATCTAATGAAGCTACGAGGTTAAAATCAAAACTGGGCAGATAAAGTAATAGGACAAGTTAGTTGGCAAAGTTGGACATCACTCGGACCAACTTTTAGGGTGGGCTATTTTTTTTTTTTTTTTTTATGGGATAATAAGTTAATCAAAAATTATGGGATACCTAATAAGTTAAATTTTTTTTTAACTATTTTACTTTCTTATATTTTTTTTGTAATATTTATAAAAGCATAGGGAAAATAAATAACGGTTAGTGGGTATGCACGGGTATCTAAAAGTTGACAAGGGCAACTATAATCTTCCTCGTTTTTGTAAAGTCCTGATATTTTTTATTTACAATTTTGGCCCATCCAGGAAGTCGTTCTTCTTTTGACAAAAACAGCATTCATACCAAATTTCATTAAAATCTGTTGAGATTTTGATGAATTATTAGAATTTGAAGAAATTCCCAAAACTTCTAAACCTCATGATACTAGAATGAATTTGTAATTGCTACTCTTCAATGGTATCCACCAATAATTTTTGTACCAAATTTTATCAAAACCGGTTGAAATTAAGTGAATTATAATGCTCACAGGCTCACATACACGAACACACAAAAAATATTTTCGAATTTTTGCGTTGGAAACAGATTTGGTTAGGACAGAAGAAATTCTATTTTTATTTTCACCAAGGAACTTATAACCTTTTCTTCTATAGTATTGAAACTGAACAAAAGTTAAAAAGTGTAATCATATGTTACCATATATGATATTATTATAATGCTATAAATGTGTCTTTTGACTTCTATATATTTTGCGTAATGGACAAAAATCCAATTCAAAGTTTGAATTTTTAAAATTATCCTTTGTTTTTATATACTGTCATATCAATATGATGTCAATATTAATAAAATAAACTAAAATAATATTTCTGAACTTATAACTGAGATTAAAACTTTTGTAATATTATCAAAGCTATACAATTTCGATTCATAAGTTATTCACAAAACTATATTCATTCATATTAAAATAAGAAAATGAACTTGATTATAGCCAAAGATGAATATATTATAACTAATGCATTGTAAATTTTTTTAAATATTTTTAACTTTCTTCTACAGTTTTGTAAGAAATTTATATATGCAACTTCAATTTATAAGTTTTCCTTTTGACAAACAAAATAAAAAATAGAATATTATATTTTTTAACACTTTATTCATATTAAATTATTCTTTGCTTTTAAGCGCATTTCCAAAACCATTTCAAATTATGGTCTAATTATTGTCCGTATGCATTTCAGTCTATCCGGGTGCTTACACTTGACTGTTTGAAAACTGTCTATTTGGACATAAAATTCTATTTGGACACGTCAAACAACAGCTATTGTTAAAAATATTATACATGTATTATACATACAATATTGCCATACGGTTTTTTGATTTTAGCATAATGGGAAACTCAATGTCATAAAAATATATATACCTCATATCTTTCAAAAGGTTAAGGAGCTTTTTTAAAACGTGTTATATCAATTTCTGACAAGTGTATATACATATATTTTTGAAATAATAAACAACAATTAAAGTCCCAACATTATATTTTAAAATTTGTTTTACAGTTTTTCTTAATTATAAAGGACGTCAAATTTAATGAACGTCAAAAATTGAAGACATTGTTATGAAAATCTTATCTTAAGATAAGAAAATTATCAAGTTTTGAAGCCAGTTTTGGCACAAGTTCTGGACTGTGGAAATGTAGTTTGAATGTTTTGAAAATGGACAAATCTTGCAGATTCAATATAAGTTTCCTAAAAAAAACCTAAAAAAAAATGTGTTAAACAAAATTTATTCTGAAACATGGTTTAAAATTAAAAATGTGCTAAAAACTTTTATTTTTTTTCATTACTTGGTTCTTACACTATACAAATATCAAATTTCAAATAAGTTTTCATCACAATTTTTTTTTTTAAAGCGAATTGTTTTATTTTGAATATATTAAAACTGTACACAAAAGGGATTCATTTCAATTTTTATATATTTTTTATAACTTCATCTCTTTACTGAAAGAATCGCTTTATTATTTAGCATATATTATTGTCTTTTGTTTTTGGGAAAATTTATATAAAATAAATTTTTTAGTTTTATTTTCTTTATTTTTTTTTAGTTTTTGAAAGAGTTCAAATGTCTAGAAATTTCTTGTTTATGAACACAAACTACTATATATATATGAACTCTTTATTACATTTTATTTACTATGAATTTTCTTGAAGAGAAAATTCAATTGATTCAACTTGATTTTCCTTCTGAACTTTTTTTACATTTTCTAAAAATTTTACCTTTTATTAAAAAAAAAAAAAAAATTTTTACGGAAATAAGAGTCCATTTAATAAATAAGAGGAGCAAAATATATGAATCGACTACTAGAAAGATAGTGAAAAACTCTTCAAAAGAGCTGAAATATGGAGAGAATATTTTGGCATTATACTCTGAAGATAGTTATAAACTTTCAAACAAATTGTATGAATCAAGTTAGCGTCGCGATTCAAGAATTTGACATTTAAATCGTGCAAAGGAACATTAGAAAAAATTTTGTCAATGCTCAATAAAATGTATTCCAAAAAACTTTTAGAGATATGCAAGTTTTAATGGTTTTAATTGGTCATCATTATTAATAGCAATTCGGAGCAAAAATGTAACACTAATTAATTTTAAGATATGTACCGTTACTAAGGCGTTGAATAATTTTAAAAGCCCCTTCAAAATTTTAAAAAGATTGTGAAATGCGTCTAATTTATGAAATCTTTAGAGCTTAAAAAAAAGTGACACTTAACTTACAACAACAAAGTCACACTTAACTTACAACAGAGATAACAGAGTACAAAGAAAAGACAAACTTGGTTAAAAAGGATTGTAACCTTCAATGCAGACTGCAGTGTCAGAAAAAATAAAAGGAAAAAACTTTTTAAATAAAATTGCATTTCAAAAGAAGATGACTATTAAAGACAAAAATTGACTCATATATTCTTTTAAAGATTTCAATTTCACAAAATAAAAATAATTTATTAAAACTAATAAATTTTGTTATGAAATAAAAAGAAACTATAGAAAATAAAGCAAATAGGATATTCGATTCATTTGATATAAAATCAAAAAATAAATTCTGTTGTTTTTTTCATAAACTCACAACTTTACTCACATGGATAAAAAAATAACGAAATATATTGAATAGGTATTACAATAAGAGTTCAGTAAACCTTGAAAATATTAATTTATTTACCTATTTGAACTTTCATTGGAAAAACTAAAAATTGTACACAAAAAATTTAAAAAGAATACTCTGAACTATTTGAAACTAATTTATCTTCATAAAAATAAAAGTACTTAAAAAGAAAAATTTTAAAAAATTAATTTAAACATAAGAACAGCTAAGAAAGCGGAACTTGAAGAATTTTAGACAAAAACCAAGTTTGAGCGATCTTTATGCGTTTAAACTTTCGTTATTAACACGAAGTTATCAAATGACGCTACAGGTAAACGCAAAATTTACTTACTAAGATTGAAATGTATTCTGTAGAGCGTCCCTTTCGTATAAATCCAGTTAGTGGAAGAAACTTTTATTTTACAAATTGTAATATCCCGTGTAAAGTTAAGCTTAAGAATGGGTAGTGAATCCATGTAGTATTTATTATAAAGCTGGACGGAAGAGTAAATGGGTTCTAATAGCCTTAATATGTTTATTATAGCGCTAAGTGTTCAAGTATTGGGCAAAGAAGCCTGTCTATACCATAGGTACATGTTTGTATAGGGGTTATATTATACTCGTGTTATTAGAATTGATCGTAGTAAATTCCACATACAATTTAAACATGCGATAGTACTAAGCCTTATAATTTGTAATATATTGTAATAATTTTGTATTTGAATTAAAAGTACTTCTGTATCTGCGAGATATATTATTTAAATTAAATTATTTGTTTATATTTTGTATTGGTTTATATTGCTAATTAATGTATTTTTTTTATTTAAGATAATATATAATTTTTAATTATTGATTAAGCCATTAATTTGAATTCAATGGCGAATTGTAACTGAGTTGAGTCGAAAACTAGAAAGATTTTTTCTATTTTACTGGAATTCGATACACTAACTACTGCGCCACCCAGCCGTTAGCTATTAGCTGCCACCTTGCATTTAGGTAAATATTTTTAACAGGACATCAACTTTAGCTTCCTGTATATATAAAGTTTTAAACGTTGTGCTTCCAGTTGCTTAGGGCTGAAGCTCACTATCGGTTCAATTACACTAAAAAGTTTTTCTACAATAATTATTTTTTGAATAAACTTACTTTGTCACAGCATATTTATTCATATTTTTTTTTAATGTTTAGCATATTAAGAAATAGAAAGTTTCTCTTCTGCTTTTGTTTTTATTTGCAATTAATTAACTCTTAAAATTTAACTTTTTTTTTCATTTTCCTATCAGAGGAAACTTCAGAAGAAAAGTTAAACTTTATAATCTTGAATTTTAAAATACTAAACTAATTTTATAAAAGAAAATATTTAATCTTTATGTAATATGTATGTTATGTATTTTGCGATGTAATTATAAAAAATTTTAAATTTATTCACCCTTTGATTTAAAAATTAGTTTTGTAAAAAAATTATTTAATTATACCCGTATGACTATATAGTCTAAGGGTATAATAAATTTGCCATTACGTTTGTGACGCAGAGAAGGAGGGGGGGTAGATATAGACTCAAGTGTATGGATCGGATCAGAATCGAAAAATAAATCGATTTAGCTATGTATGTCCGTCCGTCTGTCCGTCTGTCCGTCCGTCTGTCCGTCCGTTCGTCTGTCCGCACGATAACTCAAAAACTAAAGTAGCTAGGATCTTCAAAATTTCGCAAATTCTTTTTTTTGCAATAGCCGTCATCGCTATTTAAATCCAGCCATTTTGGTCCATGGGTTCGGGTAGCTGCCATACAACTTATTTTTTTATATGAGCATTACTCTGTACCTATTACAGCTGCGTGTCTGAAATTTTGCCAAAAGTAGTTTAGTTTTATGGCCAAAGTTTCTGCAAAATTTGGTTGATCTAGTGGAGTGGGTTCGAGTAGCTGCCATACAACTTCTTTTTTTATATGAGCATTACTTTCCACCTAATGAAGCTGGGTGTTTGAATTTTTGCCAACAATTGTTTAGTGTAATGGCCAAAGTTTCTGCAAAATTTGGTTGGTCTGCTGCAGAGGGTTCGAGTAGCTGCCATACAACTCCTTATTTTATATGAGCATTACTCTCCACCTAATGAAGCTGGGTGTCTGAATTTTTGCCAAAAATTGTTTAGTGTAATGGCCAAAGTTTCTGCAAAATTTGGTTGGTCTACGACAGAGGGTTCGAGTAGCTGCCATACAACTCTTTATTTTATATAAGTATTCCACTACACTTAATAAAGCCAAAAGTAATTAACGGGATGATATTATAATGTATATGGTACGGTCATACGGGTATCCCAGAGTTGACATAGTCTACTCTACTACACTCTTCCTCGTTTTTTTTATAAAGTTTGTT
Source organism: Dolichopus griseipennis (assembly GCA_963082915.1). Taxonomy (NCBI): domain Eukaryota; kingdom Metazoa; phylum Arthropoda; class Insecta; order Diptera; family Dolichopodidae; genus Dolichopus; species Dolichopus griseipennis. The sequence goes on along the minus strand of OY720441.1, from coordinate 36,945,219 downwards.
TCCACTAACTTTTAATTTATCACAATATGTTAATTCGTAAATCATGGGGGATCCGAATTAGTTTGAGGGTTTTAAATATTAAAAAACTTAAGAATTTTTTATTTAAAGATGTAATTTAAAAAGTTTTTGTAATAAGGGTATTCCGTTATTTTTAGAGCTAGAATAATCATGAATTTAAAATCATTTCCATCAGTGTTCCTGCTCATTGCCTCAATCAGTAAAAACCATCGAAATTTTAAAATAAGCTTTTGTAGACTTATTTTAAATCTTTGGCACATTTTCAAATAAAATTTAAAAAAAAAGTGCTTAAATAACTTCACTTGATTCGTCTGACCGTCCATCCATGTGTTAACATAACTCAATTTTAAAAACCACTTATAAAAGGGTTTTAATTAAGGAAAGGGTTTTAAAAGATCCCTTATGCATGACCCTTTCTAAAGCATTTGTATTAGAGGGGAATATTGAGAGGGCTGAGATCTTAAAATATAAGTATAAGTCTTTAAGGAAAGCTTTTCAATATGACAGTTCCATTAAGAGCTGTAAAGGGTAAAAATTTTAAAAATTTGCGATTTTAAATATCTGTAGCTCAAATCAAAAAATTTAGATTTTGATTGACATATTTATACCCGTATGACTATAAGTTAAAAGAGTATTACAAATTTGCCATTACGATATAGACTTAGAGGTATTGATCGGATTAGAATTTAAAAGTAAATTGATCTTGCTATGTATGTCCGTCCGCATGATACCTCAAAAAATAAAGGAGCTAGGATTCTGAAAGTTGCAGAAATTCGTTTTTATGCAATAGCTGTCACCACTTTTGAACTAGTTGGCTCCGCGGATTCGACTAGCTGCTATAAAACCCCTTTTAATACCCGTGCATACATATATGACATCAGTTATATTAAAATTGCTCCTCCGTTTGTAACGCATCGATCAAGAAGAGCTAGATATAGTGTCAAGGGTACGTATCGGCTCAGAGTCGAAAAATAAGTCGATCTAGCTATGTGTATCTGTCCGTCAGTCTGTGCGTCCGTCTGTCCAAAACTCAAAAACTAAAGGAGCTACAAAGAGCTAAAAACTTAAGGACGAAATTACACATGGTTAGTTATATAATGAATCGAGCACTTATATGCACGGGAATCTAAAAGATGACAAGGGTAACTATAATCTTCCTCGTTTTTATTTGATATTAAATTGTTCAACGTTAATTCAATTTTTATTTTACAATCGATATAAATTTTTTGAGAAAAAATATCGAAATAGAGATACGAAAAATAAGAGTAATAAAATACGTAATTTTTCTTTTTTTTTCTTTCCTCCGCTTCAGAAAAACTTTTAAGTTTCCTGCAAAATATATTTTCTTGAACTTTCCCAAAAGAATCTTTAGTGGAAAACTATAAGAACGTGTTTCAAAAAAAATTTTTTAAAAATTGTTTTTATCTTAACACTATTTTATATCTAAAATTTTTTCTGTCCTTGAAAAATTTTTATAAAATCCATTAAAATGGTTTTCAGGTGTTGAAAACAAATAGTTAGATAAAAAAACTTCAACTTGCAGATATTTTTTTAATACATCTCGCAGTTAAGATATTTTTAAAATAGAATAATGTGTTAGTGTTTACGTTTAAGTGAAATTTATGATAACATCTCATAACGTCTTTGTCAGCTCATACCATCAGATGCACTGTTTGTAATATGTATCAGTAATAAATATAAATTTTTTTAATATACATTGTTTATATGATATATAAAATTTAATGTACCTATAAAAATACATAATATTTATTTTGTATATGATAAATTTATGCTACTAAATTTTCAGACGATTCAACATAGTTTCTTTGGGGAAAATTATAAAATATTATTTCTATAGATCTAGCAACAATTTATATACCCACACGAACATAATTCTAAAAGCATACAAAATAATAATAAATTTTCCATTAGGTTTGTAGCACTTCAAAAGAGACGATATAGTCTTAGGCGATCAAGCCTGTCTGTCAGATCGGAATCGAAAGCTAAATCGATTTCTAGCTATGTGTGCTCGCATGAGAATTCAAAAACTAAAGAGCTAGGATTTTAAAATTTTCACAAATTTGTTTTCATATAACATGCCTTCTTTGCTATTGCTTAATTGTTCAGCGGCCTCGAGAATTTGTCAAACAAATTTTATTCCCTATTACTTTGTTTTTAAATTTGCAAAAATGTTAAAGTTTTAAAGCAATAACAAGATCCTTCATACAACTTCTTTTTTTTAAATGCATTGGTACTCAGAATCTAATTGAGTTTGTTGGTAAAAATTTATCAAAATTTATTTAGTTTTATGGCTAACGTCTTCTCAAAATTTTGTTTGGTAAATGTAAAGGGATTCGAATAGTTGTCATACAATCTCATTAAGTTGTATATCAAAAGATAAATTTTATCAAAAGAGGTTAAGATTTTTGATGCTAATTGCAAGATGCAACACCTTCTGAACAATTTGGCTTGTATTGGACGTTAGTTTCTCTGCATTTTTACATATTTTCTGTCTGAGGCAAATAGAAGTATATAGCCTTATATTAAAATCAAATACTTACTTTCATAAATTAATTAAATTATTTTACAAATTTATAAATACTAATTTTTTATTTATTCACTATATTCATCGTAATTCATAATTTGTTTGGAAACACATGTCTGACTTATAACCCAAGAGCTTATTCTCTTACACGTTATTATTATATTCGGGATTTTTTATATAACGCTTAATAAGATCCATCAGCTTTTATAAAATATTTATCTTTCCAAGTTCTTATAATACTAGTAAATATAATAGTAGATTTAAATGCATAGTTAAAATCACAAAACCACGATTAGATTTTTTTTCTGAATCTATATTAATAAACTATCAAGTACAAAGTTTATACATTAAAAAATAATCAAAGTTAAATTTAAACTGAGGTAATTCAATTTATTTTAGTTGTTTGTAAAGTTTATGAAAACAGACGTTATCTCGAAAAAAATTTTTAAACTCATTCTTAGTTTTTTTATTCTAACTTAATTTGGAAAAAAAGTCACTAAATTGAAAAAGTTTGAATAAAAAGGCATCCATTATTTTTTTTTAAACTATTAAAGTTTTCCAATTTGCTCAGAATTTATGTAAATAAAATAAAAGAAAGCAAAAAGTCTAAAATAAAATATTTTAGATAAGTTTATTTTAACAAAATGTTAGAATGTTTTGACTGATCAAATCGATAAATTAAACAGTTAAAATTCAAAAATATTTTAACTGTTATAATGGAGTAGGTATCGAATCTAGTTCAAGCACTGAAGAAGTCTGCATGTCGTAAACTAAATACTTGTAATTGTAGGTGACATGTCACAGCACCCTTTGTCATAAGTCCCTTATGACATTTTGTAAAATAACACAAAGTGACATAAGTCCCTTAAAAAAGTCATAAGTCCCTAAGGGAGCTGTGACATGTCACCTAATTGTAATATGGTGACCTAATTGTAATATGTAATTGTTGTATATTAAATTCTGTAAAAAGTATGTATGTTTTAATATTACAATGAGAACAAGTGAAAGTTAAGTCAAAATAAAATAAAATAAAAACAAATATTTTTTTCAATATATACTTTTATTAAAGTAGTACTAGCTCCCTAAAATGTAGAAAATAAAAAATTGAAGGTAGATCTTGAGGATTTGTTACTGTGTTAATATTAAAGTCAATTGCTGGTATAAGAAACAGTTCTTTTAATGTTTGAAAACTTTTAAGCAATTTTCATTAACCAAAAATTTATGGTAGATCTTTTGCATTTAAAAGTGTTTTAATATAAAAGTAAATTGCTGGATTAGGACTATCTGAAAGAAGAACTGTCACCATTTCAGCAATTTACCTTTATACTAAAACGAAAATATTAATGAAAATTGTCAACATTTTAAGGAGTATCGAACTCAGATCTATTTGCACTCTCAGCCACTTTGCTAACCACTGAACCATACAATTCTTATAAATTATGGTCAGATTTCTAATATAAATGTATCACTAACTGACAGAATGAAAAATAAAGCCATAGACACAGGTAAGTACATATAAAAGTATATAATAAAACTTATTTATTTAAGTACAGTTCCCTACCACAATCAATTAGATAAGTGATTAAAACTGCCTTTTGTTTTCAGGTGTGACAGTTGAATATATTTTATATTACGATATAAATTATAAATTATATTTTTGAGCCATTGGTCAGATTCAAAATAAAAATGATGTTAAAATATCAAACTGTAACACTTATGATTTCTTTTAATTAAGGTGAAAAAAGATGGTGTAACATGTATGTTCGTGTAACTAATTTTTCAATGTGTAGTAATTTTTTTGTGTTATGCGTATGTTCGTAAAATGTTAAAAAGTTGTTGACATATTTGTGTGTGGTTGGCAATTTTCGCGTAGCATTTGAATTTTTCAAATAAAACGTAAATTTTATTTATGTTTTATTTTAAATAATTACCGTGCACGCATTCCAACCATTTTGAATCAAATAAAAACTGAATTTGGGCCCAACATTTACGTGTATGGTAAAAATCAAATGTTCCCCTAATATGCAACGCCATCTATATGAGCATATTGTTTATATAAAAAATATTTACTGTTTTTTAATGTCTATTGTCTAAATAAAAAAAATTTTGTAATCCAAATTTTTATTTGTATCTTTTTTATTTTGACGTATGAATCTATTTTTAATTTTGATTAAATAAATAAATATTATGCATATGCTTACGAGTTTATAATATTTAGAAAACCCATTTTGTTTTATTTATACACATTACAGCATAAATTGCATTGTATAAAATACTGCATATTGGTTTTAGGGCTTCTATCTACTTCATTGTGAAATTAATTGTTAAAAATTCTGTAAAAATAAAATAATTAAATATTAAAATACATTATTTTTGTATAGAAATAATATTTATTTTAATTACTTTTATATGTAAGCACATAATTTAACTTGTGGTCAATTGATTTTAATCTGTTTATGAAAGGTATATGGTTTATAATTTAAATTTAATCTGTTTTTATTTTTATGAGGTTTATATTTTACGCAAAATTTTGATAGAATTTTGCACAAACATTTAAACAAAAGATTTCAAAAAATTTAATTATAATTTTTTTTTTTGAATTTGTTACATTTTAAATTTAGCATATTTTCAGTTTTTCATTGAAAAGACCAAAAAAACTGCAACAATAAAAACTTTAATTCTGACTTATTTTTAAACTTTTTAAAATGTCAAATAGAAAAATGTCAAATTTCTTTAAAAAGAAGACAAATCGACCGCAGTGTTACAAACTACATTAGTCCAATTATTTTGCTTGTATATAAGTATGTTTCGGTAGTTTAAATAAAGTTAAAAGTTGACCATGACTAATTTTAAGTTAATTTTATTATCAGCACGTGATGACCAATTAGTTAAAAGCTACATTCTAAAATTCTAATAATAACTCAACACATTTAATTATTTCAGTTTATTGTCCCAAAAGTTTCGAATAATTTTAACAAGTGAACAATAATATTTAAATTATAACGTGCAGAGCATAATTGAATATACAATCTATTATTGTGCGTTTGACTGAAATGTACATACACATTGCACTTGTAATATTGATATCGCAAAAATAAAATTCTTAAAATAAAAAAATGTATTTGATTACGAAAAATTAAAAGTTATTTTACAGAATTTGATAAGCACAGTTCTGATAGAGTTAAGTAGCTACACCATAACCTTCTGAGCACAGTAAGCGCAGCCAACAATTTGAAATTCTACTTCAAAAGTTAAACATATGGAAAATAATTCAAATCCACACAAAGAAAGTAACAACAAAGTTTTAACGCAGCCTTGTCGCAAAAGTTAATCAACTTTTAACTTCTGTGCTACTTTGACAGATTGTCTATGTGTCAGCAATTCAGATCTTTAAGTATATTTCAAAATGTGTCAAAGGTTTTTCTTAATTTTAAAGGGTGCCAAAGCTCAAGCCCCCGCAAATTTGAAAAAAGCCCTATATTTAAATTAGTATAACAAGAGTTCTGTTAAATCTATTTTCAATATAAAAAAAATGAGAGCTGCTTTTATAGGCTTCACAAAAATACATCGCTAAACTGTATAGGGTTGCCATACTGTACTAAAATTTACCATTATGAAAAACTCAATTTTTGCAAAATTTTTGGCCCCACATATCTTCTAAACGGTTCAAGCTAGGATCTTGAAATTTTGTCATTACATTTTAACATATGTTAAAGGTTTTTCTTAAATTTGAAAGGGCTTCTTTAAATTGAAGAAATTGTCTCTTGGTTTTAACCATTTTTACTTAAATAATAAAATTCTTTGTAAAATCCCAAAAATTTGAATGGAGTTCATAATTAATTTCCTAGAACCTATAAAAATGTAAGGGTGGGAACAGGAGGGGGTGAGCAGATCCGTCTTAAGTTTGCTAAGCAAAAATTTGGGAACTTTAACCATTGAAGGGCTCCTAGGTGTTCAAAATTAAAACTTATATGTTTTTATAAAACAGTAACTTATTCACCAGTGTATGTTTTTCCAAAATTAAACGGTAACATTGAAGCTCCAGAATTATATTTCGAACTTATTAAAAGGTTTTCTTGAGTGCATTGGGGTTATATTCTAAGTATTTCACAATAAATTGATGAAAAAATAAATTATAATATTATCATTTATTTTTATAATATATTTTTATAAAAATAAATGATAAAATCCTCAGTAAGAAACCCTATATAATTTTTGAAAATGTGCTTTTGAAAACCCCTTGGTTTTTTTCCTCACTTGTTTTTATTTAACCGCACATTTTCTTATATGTGAAGAAATGTAAAAATTTTGACGTTAGTTATTTTTATTTTAAAAAATCGGATTTCTTTATCGAAATTTATAAATTCTAATTGCCTGCTTTATCTTCTCTTTCTATTCAAAATGAAAGCAATTACTAAAAAAACAAAATCGGAAAAGTATATAAAGCTCAAAATAACAAAAGCATCTTAAGATAGTAAAAAACGAAAAGCACAAAATGAATGAAATTTTCAAGGTTAACTTGTGTTTTATACATCCAATAATAGAATTAAATGTTTTTCTTTTAAAATCGTTTTTTATAACATTATAATTTTTTTATACATTCAATTTAACTGTACATTATTCAATTTACTAAAACAATTTAATTTTTTTGAAATCCACAGTTCAATAATTTTATAGCGCGTGTACAGTCGCTTACTTAATATTACTTATCATTTTATGATCAAAGGCGAAAACCATTAAAAAAAGAAATACAAAATTTAAAAAATAATGATTAAAGGGTTCAATGAGTCTGCTTAAAAATTTTAAAACTATGGTTAATGAAGGATGTAAAAGGACGGAGGACATTAAATTTTGTCTAACACGTGGACTTTAGTATAGAATATAAAATAAAATTTATTAAAAACTTTTAAAAAATAAAAACATTAAAAAAATAAAATTATAAATTATTAAATTTCGAAATTTTAGAAGACAAAATCTTTTTGATGATTTTGATCATGGAATACCTTGATAAATTCTTATATGGATTGGCAATCCAAAACAACCATCCAGGTTAAATGAACATCTAAACAAAACCATATTTAATTTTTAGAATAAGACTACATGAAAAATACCCAAAGGAAAGACATTTAATTCAATAAAACCATATGAAAAATATTTTATCATCAATGTAATAACTCTTACAAAAAAAATTATCTAAACAATACATTTTATTGGTATTCGACTGTTTGAAAAACATCCAAAACTATGAACATTTAAAATAATTTAAATTCATAAAAAGATTAAATTTTTTTTTGTTTGTTCTTTTTTTTTAATAAAAATAAATAAAATATTTTTTGGCCTGCTTATGATAATTTATGATATTTTATTTTCTAAAGTAAAACACATCCAACAAAACATTAATATTTTATTTTTTTATAATTAAACACATCCAACAAAACACATTTAATTGAATGTGTTTGTTACACCTCATTTCCTGAATAAATATATTAATGAGAGAAGGAAATAACTCCCATAGATTGTCAAATTAAATATTAAAATTAGTGTAATAAATCAAGCAAGAGTTTAAGAGTTTGATACAAAATTAGACAATCATGTTTTGTTCAGAATAATTAGAATTTAAATGTGATATGCGTTGTTGCTTTAAAGTTGGTGCCGAAATGAAATTTTTTTCTGGAAATTTTTATAAAACTTTATTTTCGTAAAATTTTAGAAAAAAACGAAAATATTTGAAATTTAACTATTTGAAAGGGTGCGTGAAATAAAATCCAATAAAATATTATGAAATAAGCCCCAAAAAAATTAAGTTATTCCAACTATTGGAATTTATTCCAAAATAAAAGAACTTTTAAACTTAAATATAAGGAATGGGAGTTATTTTATGAAGTTTTAGGTAACAAACTAGGGATATTATAGTTCACACAATTCACAGTTATTGTATTGACAACTTTGTATGGCAGCTCCCCGAAAATGAAGCCGTAACATTTTGAAATTTTATATAGATTCATGTTTATATAACTAACCGTGTATAATTTTCATGCTTCTACTGTTATTAGTTTTCAAGAGATTCATATTGGTTCAAAAATCTGTATGGTAACTCCCCGAAAATGGAGCCGTAGTATTATATAAATAACCGAGTGTAATTTTCATTCTCCCAGCGTTATTAGCTTTGAAGAAATTCATATTGGTCCGAAAACCTTGATCCAAGAACAATAGGGAACCTGGAAATTGTCTAAAAATTACTTTGTGTGAATTTTAAAACTCTAGCCTTTTTAGTTTTTGAGTTATCTTGCTGACACGAATAACAATCGATTTATTTTTCGATGCTAATCCGATATGTACCTTTGACACTATGTCTAGATCGTCTAGATCAATCCTAGAAAAGCAATTTTAATATTCTTGTGGTCTTCTTTGTATGCACGGGTATAAAAATTTAAGTCTCAGTAGTAAATTTTTAACTGTAAGTAAATTAAAACACCTTTTCTTATCAAATTGCGATTAATAAAACATGTTCAACATTGTTGATGTGTAATTTTAAGGATATTTGGAACAATGAGAACTTATTATCGAATAATATTTTCAATTTGATGTGTTCAATATTTTTAAAACATTCAATATATTGATATACATATACCCTTATATCTATTGTATATACCCTTTTCAATAAATCTTTTATTATGTTGCCATTATATACTTGGCCATTAAAATTTGTTACTGTTAAATACGAATCAATCATTATTTACATTATTTAGTTTTATGTGTGCATGAACCAAATATATTATATGCTAAATGTATATTAGTTAATTTAATAGATTACCTTTCATATATAATGGAGTTATATTGATTGATCACATTTAAATTTAATTATAAAGAATCTAAAATTTCTATACTATTTGGTTGAAAATTTTTCAATTCCCAGATTTATATTTTTTAACTAAACTCACAGTGGTATAATGGTAAGAAGAACATTTCAATAAGCGGAAATAACTTTATGTTAAGGAGCAAAAGAGGAGGTAATAAAACCCAAAATTATCTGATAATTCGACGTGGTTCTATTTTCAATCATTACTGTGTTACGGGAGAAGCTACCACAGAAAAATTCAATACATCATTAAAATTAAAAAAAAAAATGATTTCTGGAGAATCCGCATTTTTTCGGAAATGAGTAAATCCCAAATATTTTTGTGTTCAATGTTTGTATGTTTTGTTATGAGAACGATTTTGACCGATTTAGTTGAAGTTTAGTTCGATTGCTTTCTTTGTCAATAGTAAGGTTAAGTTCGTAGATTGGTCAAATTAAACCACGGGATCGGAAGCTCCCATATAAAACACCAAACTTTTCGAGAAAGCTTGTATTCTTACCATTGGAATAAGATAAATTTAATGAGGAGTTTCGGAAATGTGAAGTTCTAACAATTCATCAAAATCTTAGCCAATTTTAATGAAATTTGGTATGAATACTTTTTTTGCCAAAAGAAAGAACGACTTCCCAGACGAGCCAAATTTAACCATGGAATTTTGGGGCTCCCATATAAAAAAACTAAACTTAAAGGAAAGCTGTGGTTTTAACCATCGAGCTCAAATCTGATGCATGATTATTTTTTAGTACCTATATTATCATGTCTATCATAAATTAATTCCAGTGTTACCGCAAAATTAGTTTTAATATATTAACACAAGGCTTGTGTTTTTAATGCGTTTAATCTCCCATTACTTTGGTTGCGCACAGTATCTTTCGATGACTTTCACCCTACTTACCACCAGAAAAAAATATATGTATGTATATATAAATTCAATACCAACCATATTATGCAAAAAAGAAAAGCTTAATACAGTCCATCTTGGATTTATTTCTACGTTTTTAGCTACATAGCTGTAAATATTACAGGCATGAATTATAAAACATCACTTTAAAGGAAATACAGTTATTTTTATTTAAAAATTGTAAATTTCCTTACAAACTAACACCTATAAAGCATTAAATTTTTTTCTAACTTAAAAGTTTCAGAATAAATCTCTGTCATACTTAACCTTCTTTCAAATTTCAAAAGTTTAATAATTTATTGATTTATTAATTAAACTTTTTATTTAAAATAATGCCAAGCTGATTTTTAATTTTACATAATTTATGTTTTAAGGAATACATTTTATTGATTCATCGAGAATCAAAATTCCCTAGCTTACTGAGCCTTCCTGGAGTTTCAAACTTAAACTTAAAACACAAGCTAAATATTTTTAAAATTGGAATTATTTCTAAAAAATTTGTTTTATTTAAAGTTTGTACAAAACAACAACCAAAGACAATTAAACATGTAAATAAAACTGAAATTAATTTATGAAAGTATGTACAATTTTCTATACTTTAACTGTTTAAGGGCGTTTAGATCTGATTGTTACATGTTATCTAATTAGCATTTTTATTGTATAATAAAATTATCTTAATGAAATCTAAAATCTTTTTTAATTGTTCACTAATCGCCCTCCATGTAAGTGTATTTTATCACGCAATGACAAAATTGTATAAAAGATTATAAATTAAACACGTTAAAAATTTTATTTCATTCAAACATTTAATATATACTCGTGGGATCAATTCTTCAAATTTACTTTGTCGGTTCCTTATTGTTTTTAGTTAAAATTGGATTTTACGTCTTCAGAAATCAGGTAGCTGCCACAGCAATTTTTAAACTGAGCTTGTATAAAATATATATATAACTAATTAAACTATTAAGCAATAAGGTAAACAAAAGCTCAGATCACCCTATGTAAACCTAAATGTAGCTGTCATAGAGTTTACTGGATTTGCTGGCATAGGGAACCAGAGTACATATCTTTTCAACTAGAAAGATTAGAAGATTGAAAATTTAAATCTTAAGAAATTGAATTTTATTATCTGGTAGGAGATGTGAGGGACTGAATCTATGTTAATGAATAGGTGATTTTAAAAATCAAATAATATTCTTCAACTAAGATTATTAGGTATTCTTCAAAAATGACAATATTAGATTTAGATATGGTTATGAAAGCCCATAAGCTCAGCTAGGCCTTCCGACACTTAAACGAATATTCTATATAGCACAGGGGTAAAGATACTGTTATTGTTTAAAAAGTTAGCGAAATAACTTTGAAGGCAGTTATATCTCGGAAACCTTTGGAAATAATCCACCCTCTACACAACAATTCTTAGTTCGTTACGAACTTCTCTTTCACTCCCGTATTTCGTGACCTCTGAGTTCCGGACACCCCATATATCTTTTCTAAACTGTACTCATAAAAACTAAATTCTTCATTTTACTTAATAAAATTAAATATATTAAAAATTAAGACAAATTTTTATTTTATTTTTAAATTTTACCACCAACCTTACAAAAACATAAACAAATAACGGAATTTTTTAAAGCTTTAATAATTTTTTTTATAAATTTAATTCTTTATAACGCCAATTAAATATATGCATGTACAAAAAATGTCCTTAGGTTATTTCACACAATTTAAATAAACATAAAAATGTACATATATGTTTACTTAATATGTGTAGAAATTAATTTTTAATAAAATGTATGTTATATATATGGATATAATAAATGCAATCTTTTATGTTATATATGAATGTTGTACAAACTCGAAGTGTCAATACATCTAATTGGATAAGTGCCTCTTCAAAGAAAATAACCTGAAAACGAGCAAGACTGTAGTAGAGTAGACTGTGTAAACTTTGGGATACCCGTAGAACGTAATATAAACATTAAATCATCCGGTTTATTACTTTTGGCAAAATTTCATTTTAGCTTTATTACGTATAAAGTAATACTTATGTGAAATATTATGTTGTAAGGCAACTACTCGAACCCACGGCAATAGACTTACCAAATTTTTCAGAAATTTAAATAAAACTAAACTATTTTTGGCAAAATTTCAGAAACCCATCTTCATTAGGTGTAGAGTAATGCTCATAGTAAACAAGGAGTTCTATGGCAGCTACTTGAGCCCAATGCAGTAGACTAACCAAATTTTGCAGAAACTTTAAACATAATACAAAACTATTTTTAGAAAAATTTCAGAAACCCAGCTTCAATAGGTATAGAGTAATGCTCATATAAAAGAAGAAGTTGTATGGCAGCTACCCGAACTCATGGACAAAAATGACTGGATTTAAATGGCGATGCGAAAATCTCAAGATCCTCGCTCCTTTAGTTTTTGAGTTATCGTGTGGACGGACATACATAGCTAAATCGATTTATTTTTCTATTCTGATCCGATCCATACACTTGAGTCCATATCTATCCCCCTCCTTCTCTGCGTCACAAACGTAATGGCAAATTTATTATACCCTTTGACGTATAGTCGGGTTCGAATCCTAGTGGAAGTTGAAAAACTTTTCTAATTTTGACTCGACTCCGTTGGGTTTGCCTTTGGGATTAAATTAATGGCTTATGCAATAATTAATAATTATATAACTTTAATAAAAATTAATTAATATAACAATATAAACAAATACAAAATATAAACAAATAATTTAATTGAATATAACTCGCAGATATAGGATACGATATAACTCAAATACAAAATATTACAATATAAACAAAAAATAGAAATATCTATTGGTAATCTAAGGCTTTTCTAAATGTTGTATTATTTCGTTTGCAGTAAAAGAGAAATCAGTGTAGTATAGGCATATTCATATTTCTTTATTTAATAAGTGAATATCTTAAGCTATAGGAAAAACTATAGCCTTGTCACTGACACAGCACATATTTGTTGTATTTTATTTGCTGCAATTTACCTTCACCATATAAAATTACTGAAAATTTAAATATATATGAAAATAAATCGATGCTGTATATTTAAGATGGTTAGAATTAGAATTTAATAACGTGTATATCTTCTTAATTTTAAATAGTTAATTTAATTTTTGGATGTCAAAAGGGTGGCAAACCCCTATTTTTAAAATTCACTTCTTTTTTTCACAATAAAATCTAAGATAAATAAATTAAAATAAAATTAACATATTTAGTTTGTAAAACTTAAAAACAAAATGCTGTTTGTCAAGGTGTTTTTTAAAAACTTTTAATAATTCTTTAAATTGTTTATAATGTTTCTAAACAGAAAATGTCAAAAATTATTAAAAACAAAATGAGAATCTAAGCGCAAAAATATTAATGATATGCAAATGAATTCTAGTAAATTCTTAATTTTTACTGTAACTTCCCATTCCATATAAAGATTTGTATAACATTATACACCATATATTATAGTAAATATTTTTTACAACTTGTTTACAACTTATTATAAAAATTGCCTACCTTTAGATGTTAAGTCTAATATGTTTTGAACTAATTACCATCTTTACTCCATTGGGTAACAAAGTGGTTGGGGTTAAATTTGTTCTACAACTGTTTTGCGCAATTTACTTAATTTAAGAAAAAATTAAGCTCATGTTCTAATTATAATACATGCATGAATATGGCTCAAACGTGACTCACTTTTGCGACGATGTAAAAGGCAAGGAGAGTCTCAAAATGAAAATGTGTCCACTTTAGTATAGCAAACACTTATCAAACATTTTATTGAAATTGCTTTGAATTTTTTAGTTACTAATCCCTAAATTTTATTTCCTAAGCTTAAAATCCATCAAAAAATCCCTGGTTTTCTAAGCTCATTTAAATTGCACTGCAGTTAGTATTCAAATTTTTTTTTGAATGCGAATTAAAAAATTAAAAAAAAAATATTTTTAAAACATAAAGGCTAAATTAAAAATTTGATATATTCGTGTATGTAAAAAAAAAAGCATTTATAATTTTTTTTAATATTTTAATTAAAACTAATTTAAATATCAAAGAAAAGAAATGAATACTAAAACAGTTCAAAACAAAACAAAGCTGTCAATAATATCAAAAAATTTTCGAAAATGCACCGCATTTATAGGTATTATAAAAATAAAACAATTTTAAATCAAAATTTGTATTTTACCCTTGAAATACCTTCCGATGAGAATAGACATCTTAAACAGAGCTATAAGAAGCTATAAGCGAAATTCCAGATAATTAGAAAGTTCCGTTAATTCAAGTCAAAACTTAGGTCTTCAAAATTGAATGGTCTACTGTCGAAGGTTCGAGTAGCTGCCATACAACTCCTTCTTTTATATGAGCATTACACTATACCTAATGAAGCTGGGTGCCGAAAATTTTGCAAAATTTGGTTAGTCTACTGCAGAGCTACACTACACCAAAAGCTGTATATTTGAAATTTTGCCAAAAGTAATTAATTGGATGATATAATGTTTATATTACGGTCATACGAGTATCCCAGATTTGACACAGTCTACTCTATTACATTCTTCCTCGTTTTATTTCACTTTGAAAAGAGTTGAAGTTTTGCAACGAGGATTGTCATATATTTATACAATCTATTCATCAGCCAATCATGACTGGCAGATGAATCACCGAATGAATACAAACAATGTTGAATGGAATGAAACTAAAGGTTAAAGCTTTAAAATTAATTTTTTCGGAAAAAATGTTAAAAATAAACCGTTATTTCATATTCTAAACATAATCCTTACAATACATTCATGAACTTAACATTAAGTCTCCTATGTGTAAACACTTTCATTAAATTTTTAATGTCAGACTATCTTTAACTTCATTTCAACATTAATCATGTTCAACTTTTTTGCTGTAATTTGCATCTTAATTTTCTTATGCACCAAAAACAGAAAAAAACTCCCAAATGTATTCTCTCATTAACATTTTGTTAATCCTGATCCTGAATATAAAATAAAAAAAATTCAGCAAAAAAAAAAATGTTTATAAGTTAGTTAAAATCCAGAAAACTTTGCATTGCAATGTTCATTTCCTCTAATTAAAAATTGTAAGAGTAAAAAATAAACATGGTTTTCAAACCTCTCTTTGGAATAAGGTAAATGACAAAACTTTTATTCGTATATTTTCGTTTTTTAACTGTTTCATTTCTTTGTAACTTTCCTTACTATTCTCTGGTTTCTAGTTTGTTTCTGATGTTTAAATGTGGTAATGTTAACACATTACAACCACCTGGTAAATGAATGCAGTACATGTACAATAGTAGTAAAAAAGATTAAAATTATTTAAATTTTAATCCTGATAAAAATAATTTACATACAGATATAATTTTTAAAGGAATCTTTATCTGTAATAATGAGATAGGTTAAAGCAAATGATACAAGAGGATGGTATATTAATTATATGTGTTCCAACTTAATTTTACGGATGAAATAATTCTGCATTACGTTTGTGATGTTGTGAAACCGATCCAATGGTACTAGAATCAATTGTGTGAATGGTACTTTCATGGACACCAAATCTATGTACCAAATATTAACAAATTACAACGGTTAGAACTCAGTACTTCTCAAAAAGTTTTTTGTTTTTGTATAAGAGCCTCTCGATCCCTTTGTCTGATTGAACCCAGCTGCATAACCTTATTATTGACCAAGAAAGAATTGGTACCAAATTTCATCAAATTCGATTGAAATTTACGCGAATATCGTATCTACAGATAAACACACACACACTATGTCAATAGATTCAGACAAATTTGGTTGTTTATCTGTCTATAACAAAATACTCTATTCAAATTGCTTGGTCTAATAAAATTGGTTCGAATAGCTGTCATACAACTGTTAAATATTTTAACGTGATTAAATAAAAAAAAAAACAAAATATGTATACATATTTGACGGTTTCCCAGAATTGACACAGTCAACTCTACACTCTTCCTCGTTTTTTATACCCGTATCACTATAAGTCAAAAGGGTTTACTAAATTTTCTATTACGTTTGTGGCGCAGAGAGGGAAGGGGGGTAGATATAGACTCAAGTTTATGGATCGGATCTGAATCCAAAAATTAATCGATTTTGCTATGTATAACTATGTCCTATAACTATGTCGAGCTAGGATAGCCGTACGGGTATCCCAGAGTTGACACAGTCTACTCTACTACACTCTTCCTCGTTTTTTTTGCATTTCAATTCCGAGGTTATTCCCAGCGGGTTTTTTAACAGCAATGAATTCTGAAAACATTAAAACAGAGAAAAAAAACAAAGTAAAAGGAAGAAACTTTTATGTTTTATATCATTTTTTATGTAATCCTTTTTATTTTCACATATACATAAGTATACACATCAATATATGTTGTGTACATATATCGTAATGTGAATTAGTGGTAACGTAAACCTTGTCTGTGTATTATTGCGTCTGAAAGTTAAATTTTTAATTTATATTTCAGTTTAAAAATGTTGTGTTGTTTGTATAAAGGAATATTTGTGCTAAAATTTATTTTGCAGATTCATAAAATTAGTTTTAAAATTCTCATTTATTTACATTTCTTTTTTTATGTTAAAAATCTTGAAACTTTAGTATATTTATTTTCACTTTAAAAATCAGTGTGTGACTGCCTGGTATCGCTGCCACAGGCAACACAACGAAACACTCAACAAAAAACTTGTTTTTTGAAATGTCAAATATAGTGTAAATTAGCAGCTGTAAGGGTATTCTAAATGCTGTTTTAATGAAAATTATAATTTTATTAACATATAATGCTATATATTTTGATTCTATAATACAATTTGTATTATAACTTTAGCAATAGAATTATAATAAACTGCAGGAAGTATGCTAAAACATTTTTTTTATTTATTTTAGGTGGTAACTGTTTAACTGTTTGGGCTAATAATCCGGTTTATGCAGTAGATACGTTGGAATTTTGGAACAAGCAATGGACTCCACATACAACTTAAATATGAGATAATACTAGACCTTATAACATATAAAAACGGCTTAGATTTTTAATGAATATAATTTTTGCACAATGTATTGTAATAATATTTTATTTGAATAAGGTATTTCTGTATCTGCGAGTTATATTACTCAATTAATTTATTTGTTTATATTGTAATATTAATGTATATTTTTATTGAAGAGATATAATTATTAATTATTGATTAAGCCATTATTTTGAAAGCAACAGTGAAGGGTAGCTGAGTCGAAAACTATATTTAAAAATTTTTTTCGACCTTTACTAGAATTTGAGCCCGGGACTCTCAAATTAAAATAATAATTTATTTAGAAGTATTTGTGTTGTTGTTGTTTGGACGGGGGGAAAGCAAGTCTCCCTTACACCTAGGCCTTGCGGCCCGTTGTGCACCCCTCATTAAATATTTTCTATTTATTTATAACTACTATATTATTTATTTTGTTTATATTATATATTTGTATATTTATATTATATTTGGTCACCATGGGGATTCGTAAAGAAAAATTATTTTTCAATAATTTTTTTTAATTAAATATTGTATGACCTGACCGGGAATCGAACCCGGACCCCCTCGGTTAATAAGCCAAATGCTTACCCACTGCACCACCGAGGCCCCTTTAGAAGTATTTAGTCTTTTAAAATAAAACAAATTCCTTAATGTAATTACTAAATTGTGCGATAATATTGCATTAAAGATATTTTTTGTGGAAAAATTCCATGAAGCTGAATATAGATATTATTAAATTCTAAATTAGAATTTCATATGACAGATGATATTAGTTTATTATCATTAAGACCCTTATATCAATCTTATTTGAAAACCGTCAGAGTTGCATAGACGTTAATTTTTACCGTATTTTTTGTTTTAAAATTTCATTGTAAAAAAAATGTGTGAGAAATATTTTTTTGAAATATGTCTTGTCTTATATTTAGAAATTATATTCTATAATATAAGACAAGACATATTTCAAACTTAGAAAAAATGAAAAAATTAAGAAGTTAGATTTGTACTTAGATGTCCTTGAAACTGGGACAATTAATTCCGAGAAAAAGAATAATGAACATCAAATAAAAGTGAGATTAGTAAAAAGAAGTGAATCGAATACTCTTTTCGTCTATTCATTTTTTAGATATTTGTAAATTTAAAATTTAAAATTAGATTTAAATGTTTGAATTTTCATAAAAAGAAATTAAAGTTTTGAATTTGAAATTATGATCAGACAGGGTTGGGAATTGAAGATCTGCCAGATATTTTTATCTATTATTAATTCATTTGAATTTTGTTTTGGTTATTGTTACTGTGGCTCCGCGTAACTGCCTAATCTGCGGTCTAACTGCTTAACAGTTAGAATAACATAAGTCTGTCTATCATAGATAAATTTTTGGAACAGGAGGGAAGCAAATACATACGATTTTCCATTCTCCTTCCATCTTTCACTCTCTTTTAATTGAAATTATGCGTATGTATGTGTTACTCGAACGACTGGATCTGCACCTATCTTAGGGCATCCAATATGTTTCAGTTGTATAGATGCATGTTTACTACATCATCTCATAAATATTTCTTAAAACTTAAATTTTTATTACTCTTTCATCCCTTTCACTTGTAAACAATCTTGGTTGTTATTATAGTATAATATTTTTCCAAATTTTCGGAAAAGTTAAATATTAGCATTTTTCTTCACAATTTCCTCTTAATTTCTCTACAGTTTTTAATTTGTTGATACTTTTCTTTTCCCAATACATGTTGAATGTCGAAATGCGTTTCAGTTAAAATATTTACATAATTTGTTTTAATATGTCATCAAGTAATTCAAAATTTTTTTTCATTGTTTTATTGTTTTTTATTAGTTTTAAAAGTAAATAATCTGTTATTGATATAAAAATTCGTAACAAAATACTGTAAAACAGAATAATTCTTATAAAAAGATAGAAAAAAGCCTACATATATTATAACAAGTTGTCGAATATAATAGACATAAATTCAGAAAAACAAACACACTGTATGTTCATTCGTCCGTTCATCCGTGATTTTAAAAATCTTTTTCACCGTTAGAAATAAAGAAATAAAATTTTACTACAGATGCGTATTCCAAAAAAAAAATTTATTTTATTAAACAAATTTTTTCTTTAGCCCCACTCGTTACAGCGCTACTTCCTTCCAAAGTTCGAAAATGTTCTAATTCTCAACTGTTATAAAAGCAAAAGTTCTGTTAGGTAAGCAATTTTTTAAAAAGCACTTTAAGGGTTTTTGTATATATCCGACAGGTATATAGGACTACAGGGACAATATTCGGTCAGTTCGAATTGAATAAACCCTTGAAATGCGTTGTCAACACTCACTATTTGGTTGTGATTTGACTGTTATTTTCGAAATATTTTTTTAAAAAAAAATTGCAAATTTCATTAATGAAATACTAATGACATTTAAGTCAAGATGTAGGAGGATATTTAATTTATAATTATTTCAGTAAAAAGAAAAGTGCGCAGCTTTTTGAAAATTGTAAAAGTTTGAAATTTAACTTTTAAATCTAGACTTATTTAAACTTAAAGACAAATAGGGACATTTTGAAAATGCAAATAGTGAACAACCAACAACATAATTTTGGATTAGTTAAGAAATAACTTAACTATATAAGATTAAAGATGTTTAAGATCAAAGAAAATGTATATTAATAAATAAATAACAGTCATATAAGGATACTTATATGGACAATATAATCCCCATACATTTATTACTAATTATGGTACATATACGATCTAAACATTATTGTCCATTTCTACATATAATTAGGACCTTTAATATACTTCACAAACATAACGGAAAAATAACTACAACCCTATTTAAGATTCCATAGCAACAGTTTATAACGGCACAACAGCTATGAATATTGTATAAACAGCACGTTTATATTGCTGAAAACAACAAACGTTTTAATAAAATTAATTAATTAAAATACAATTATAAAATAATAGATCAATTAAATATATATTATATTAGACATATCTTGATTTATAATGAATTTTTTTTTATTCGTATCTATAGTAAATGCAAAAGCTATTAATTCACAATATAATTCACAATATTGTTTGATATCGTGACTCGTGACTAAATGTCAAAAACAAAATATTACACCAGTTCTTGTACTTTTGTGTTTAAATAAAATTCAAAACAAAAACACTTTAATACTTGTAGAATAAATAGTAGGATGGTTAACTTAACCAATATTTAAGATACGTTTATAGGTATTTACTTCGAAAATTATTATTCTATTTTACCTTTAAGATATATTTAAAATATATTTTATATGCTAAATATTTTGTTTATCAAAAATTTGCGTGCTTAATTTAATATTCAAAAATCATTTCTGTTTATCAGTATAACCAAATTTGTATGTATGTACGTAGATATTTTGTGTGACACAATTTGGTTTTTACAAAAATGTAAGAATATCGATTTTAAAATAAATAAAACGTAAAGAACATATTTAATATTATTTATATGTTTTAAATAAAACTTATGTTAATTCAAATTTTAAATGGAATTTTCGAACACTGTTGTTATGGTAGTCAGTTTTATCTCAAGATTTAAAACTAAAGATACATTTTTATTTTATAAACACATACAGAATTTTGAACTACATTCTAGTTAAAATATTTAATTTGTTTTAGTATATATTATATCTTACAGTAATTTCACGTTTTTATCCATGGCATATTGCTTTTTATGACAAAAAATGTGTAACAAAATACTGTAAAACGTAATACTACTCAAATGTGACATTAAAAAATGTCCATATAATAATTTTAGAATTCATTGAGTTCTTAAACATTAGAAAGATACGATTTAAGGAAAAACAAATACAAAATATTTCAAAGGACTAAAAAAGCAATTTAATTAATTTGTAAAAGTTTACAAGCAGCATTTGAAGTCTAACTTATATATATACATATAGAGTCTGAAATCTTGATCCTTATAATTTTGCACTTCAGAAAATATGACTTTCTCAATTTCAGCTTCGTAATACATCTAGCGGTGAAGATATGAAACAATTAGGAGCTCTCAGTTTTATTAATGTTAAAAAATTAAAACTGATTTTACGTGTATGGCACAGAATCAATTCCAATGTGGGAGCAACTCCAGATTTCAACAAAAAACTACAAGGAACCGCCTACTTTCGTTCATAAACACTCAAAGCACTCAAAACGTGTATGGCGCAGAATCAATTGAAAAGTGGGAGCAACTCCAGATTTCAATAAAAAACGGGTACATGCAATAAGGCCAAATGAAATAAAGCCAATTGATTTTATTTCATAATCATATTTGAAATAAAGCCAAAAACCGAATTTTTAAATTTTGGTCTTATTTCAATATGAATTTAAGCCAATTTGTTTTTATTTCAAAATTGTAATTTTTTTTTTAATTGCAAACAATTGAATTGTTATTTTTCAGAAATTTTGTAAAAATTACATTTGTTATTGGTTGTATTCAAAAACAGGGTTGTATTGTACGCTTTCTCCAGAATACTTATATATATATGTGTACGTAAGATTCTGAATTAGGATGGATTTTTGGGTTGGATTCAAAATCAGGGTATTCCCCTTTTACAGAATATTATATATATGTGGATATGTGAGATTTTAAATTAAGAGAGATTTTAGACTTGGACTCATAATCATTGTTGCCGCTTTTCCCAGATTATTTATATATGGTATATATGTGGCATTCTTATTTAAGGGGGTTTTAGAGTTGTGTATGTGGAAAAAAGGGTTGTGTAATATTCTGGAAAACACTGTAATAATATTTTGATTTATCTCATGTTTAAAATATTTTTGGCTTTATTTCTTAATAATTTTGGCATTATTTCTTTTTCAAAAATTTTAAAAATAAAATGAAGTCAAAAATTTAAAAATCATGATTTTGGTTTTATTTCAAATGTGATATTGAAATAAAGCCAAAAAAGTGCAATTTGCCTTTATTTCATTTGGCCTTATTGCATGTACCCTAAAAAACTATAAAGAACCGGCAAACTTGTTTGAAAAATATTTTGTTTTATTTAATAAAATAAACTGTTTAATTTTTAAAATGGTCGTTATGACAAAAGAAGAGACGGTTGGAAAAAGGTAGCAAATCAATTGACTTGACGAATTTTATTTGATTCATGCACTTCAAAATTTTTGATATACCTGAGAATATCATCTGTACACGGGTATAAAAAAAAATAATAAGTGAACAGTTAATAAATTGCAGGAAAACAGTACATATATGAATTTTATTATATGTTTTAAGGTAAATTACGGTAAACACAATTATGGTTTTGGTATTTCTGGATATTAATTTTATAAAAAAATTAAATTTAAAATTTAAATCCTTAAAATGTATTAAAGCGATTTAAAATGCAAAATTTAATATTATATAATATATATATATATATATATTGTGCTGATATATCAGATTAAAATATTTAAAAATTAAATAAAATTAACATATGAAAGATTTTATTATATTTATAAAAGTTGATGCTGCTACACATCAACTTTCGAACTATATAATAATGTCAGAACTATTTTGATCAATATGCGTATGGTGTAAAAATATTATGAGTGTACTGCGGTTCTTAAATTGTTCAGATTTATATTATAGCTAATTTATTTTGACTTTAAATAACCATGTTCGAAATTCAAAGATCACGAAGAGCGGAGGTGATAGAGATGTTCATAAAGAACAAAAAAATGTTCTGGATCACGATACGGAGATCAAATATCACGATACGACGATAAACCAAATCTGACTTGGATATTTGCGAATTTCTTTGTCACAGATAATAAAACGGTATTTCGTCATATAAGAACGAAAAATTGTCTTGAGCTAGCTTTGTAAATTATGAAGGTGCAGTGATTTTTAAATTCCGTAAAATATTTCAAAGAATACACTCAAGTCAGACGACCAAACTACTCTTGGAGGTCATTATTGAATTACCGAGAAAGAAATCACAGATAATAATTGAATTGAATTAGCCATTCAGCTACCCTTGAAATAGTATTTAGAAAGTATAATCATAGACAATTAGCGAGTAGCTTTGAATATTTTATAATATTTAATCTTTCTATTATTTTTGAGTTATAATTTTCGAATTCAAAGACTTTTCAAAATTTTCGAGATTATTATTCATACAAAGAAGGTTATATAGGACTAAACTTCAACAGGAAACGGAAGAGATAGTTTTACTTGTTTTATGGAAAGATTTCAAAGTCCAAATTAAAATAAAGGAAGAGCAAAGTCTTGAGTTTGAACTGTAAGAAATTAAAGGTTTTTCCTTCAATTTAATATTTAAACTTTTAGAAGTTCTTTTTTACAAAGCCCTCTTCTTTTTAAATTAGTAAAATCAACACTTACTGAAATTTTGCAGATTAAAAATATTTTTAGAATTCGATATAATTTAATATCAAAACATTACGATTGAATTTAATAAATTGATAGATTTTACAATTTATTGATAACAAAACAAAACTATAAATAAAAGAAATATTCAAAAACATGCAAAATGGGAATAAATAAAACCTATGTCACAAGATAAGTGTATCATAAAGTGAGATTAAAAATAAAAATTTGTAAAATGTAAAATACTTGGAAATTGTATAATAAATCGTTTAAGTTCCTCAATAATGATACAGGAAATTTTATAGAATATAAAAACCCTGCTATTTGAATCCAATAATACACTTTAAAATCTACTTTTATGCTAAATATGATTTCCATGTCAATGACATTATGACAAATCAAATTTTTATTTTTTTGTTAAATTTAAAGCTTTAAGTTTAAAGGAGGAAGACACAAAATCTCCAACCTTGAAATTATTTTTAGATATTTTTTTTTTTATTTTCCTTTTCTCTATACACATACAAATACATAAAGATATAATATATACATATATTAGGTATAGTTACTCATAAAGAAAACCTTTGAATATCCTTAGATTAAATGAAGTGTAAAATTTTATGTTAGTATTTAGACCGTTTTTTTTTCTCCCCCATATACTCGTAGCTACACGTTTTGTTGCTTGGATCAACTTTAATGTCTCTTAAAATTTAATAAATCCTTACAATACAAAACAATGAACCGAATAATTTTATGAGACCTTAAATAAAAAACTAAAACCACAAAATAAATTTCATAAAATTATATATATATCCATTTTTCATAATAATCATAATAAAATCCTTGAATCAAAAAAAAAAATGTCCTTTTTTTTCTGCCAAAGATATGGTTTATTATTTTTTGAGTTTATCCTTCAATTTAATTTGGAAAAATTATTTTAAGGCAAGTTATATTTAAGAATTAAACTTAAATATGTTTATTGCTAAGATCAATGTAGAACCTCCAATTTTGAGACTCAGCTCTCTCTCTCTCTCTTAGACGCATCCAAAGTGCACGAGGTTTTCCAAGTCAATTTTGTTTCGAATGATTCAATCTAAAAGCACTTCTGATCTTACAATTAAAGTTTGACAATAAATGAAGTAGCTATATTAGTATATATTAAGCTTAAATGGAAATCAAGAATTTCGGTTAATGTAGAGTTATCTAGAAATTTTGAAGAAAAGAAGAAATAAAATGAAATCTTGTCGAATCCCAGCATTTATTTTAAAAGACTACTATGTAAAACTGACAGCAATGATTCCAGTAAAAATCGTCAATCAATGTATTAAAGAGATTAAACTAATCAATGGACTGACATCTACTTAGAAAATTAAGATGCCTGCATTTATGATTGTATTATTTAGTTCCTGTGACATGATAAGAAATGACTTTTTAAATTCCGCGAAAGTTAGAACCTGAGATTTAACGAAACGTTAATCATTTGGTGTTAAACTTTGTTTAGATGCCAATTAAAATATCGCCTATTACAAAGTTTTATAAATATTTCATCAATTTAAATAATCTCAAAAAAGCTTAAATTAACTCCCAAATTTAATCGAATCATTCGGCCAGCGGCGTCGTGTTTAGGACATGGGCTTTTCAATCGTAGGGTCACCGACTCAAACCCAGATCACATTATATATAAAATGAGGAAGAGTGTTGTAGAGTAGACTGTGTCAACTCTTGGATACCCGTATGACCGTAATATAAACATTATATCATCCGGCTAACTGCTTTTGACAAAATTTAAAACATCCACATTTTTATACCCGTATGAATATAGGTCAAAGTTTATAATAAATTTATATTAGATATAGACTCAAGCGTATGGATCGGATCAGAATCAAAAAAAAAATCGAAAGTTTCTGCAAAATTTGGTCGGTCTGCTGCAGTGAGTTCGAATAGCTGCCATACAACTTCTTATTTTATGTGAGCATTACTCTATATCTATTAAAGCTTGGTGTCTGAAAATTTTCCAAAAGTAATTAATGTTTATAATAATAATATAATGTTTATATAACTGTCATACGGGTATCCCAGAGTTGACACTGTCTACTCGAACACACTCTTCCTCGTTTATGTATAAAGTAATGCTCATGTGAAATATGAAGTTGTATGGAAACTACTGGATCCCAATGCAGTAAACTAACCAAATTTTGCACAAAATTTGGCCATAAAACTAAACAATTTTTGGCAAAATTTCAGACACGCAGCTTCATTAGATGTAGAGTAATGCTCTTATAAAACAAGGAGTTGTATGGCAACTACTCAAACCCACTGCAAAAGACCAACCAAATTTTGCAAAAACGAAACCCTTTTTGGCAAAATTTTAGACACGCAGCTTCATTAGATGTAGAGTAATGCTCATATAAAAGAAAGAGTTGTATGGCAGCTAGCTCCTTTATTTTTTGAGTTATTCTGGTGACGGACGGACTGACGGACATACATAAATAAATCGATTTGCTATTCGATTCTGATCCGATCCACACCTTTGAGTCAATATCTACCCCTCCTACAAAAATAATGACAAATTTAGTATACCCTTTAGACTTATAGTCATATAGGTATAAAAATCAAATTCATAATTTATATCAGAATATCACATTGATGAGGTAGGAGATTGAACATCAGTAAATGAATAAAAATTAATGCAATTACAACTTCAACTTTAATTTCAAATAACCTTTTCTTTTCAGTGGTAGCCAATTTCTTTTATAAATTGCTTGATGTACCTTCAAATGGTTAATACAAATACAAAGAAAAGATTAGATAAACAGTTATTTCAAGAAAGAACGAATAATGAATGCTGAACAAAGGCTATTGAGATGCACATCATATAAATACATATATATCATTCGAATTTCATGACAGATCTACAACTTCTACTCCTTTCCTTTCCTTTTTAACTAAAAACTTTCGAATGGAACTATATGTTTTTGATGCACTCCTTTGCTCTTTTATGGGGTTGTCAAATTTACTTATCTTTAAATTTATATTCCGTAAAATTTTCCAAAAAATAAAAAACTCTTTGGTATTATTTTTAGCAGTAATATTTTCAAAAACAATTTGATTCCCAACAGTAATATTATTTACTTTGGTAGGTTTTTAGCACATTTTCAAAAAATTTTGTAAAAATGTGCCTATATAGCTTCACTCTGTCCGTCCGTCCGTCCGTCCGTCCCTTTTTACCTACGATTGACAAAAAAATACCAGGAATGGATAGGTATTGCAATAAAAATAATTTAATGTTCAAACTTTTTTTTGTAGCCCCCCCCGTTACGGAGTTACAGCCCCACAAAGTTGAAAAAAGCCCCATATTTAAACAGTTATAATTAGAGTTCTATAAGGTATATCTCCAACCTGAAAACGGTAACAGACAGCTGCTTTTATAAGCTTTACACATTTTTAAAAACCAATTGTATAGGGTTACCATACGGTACTAAAATTTACCGTTATTCAAAACTAAGTTTTACAAAATTTTTGATCCCTCATAACTTCGGAACGGCTAAATCTAGAAACTTGAAATTTTGGGAAAAGTTAGATCCTTAGAAATAAGTAAGAGTCAGTTAACAAAATTTTTTTGTCACGGCCCCTCTTTAGGAGCTGTAAGGGGTCGAAAATTGAAATTTTGCTAAAAATTTAGCTTTTAAACACCTATAACTTGAATACCTGTCAAAATTTTTTTTTATTTGTATACAAAATTGAAAGCTCAAAAATGAAAGTTTCAATTAGTGTCAAAGGTTTTTCTTAATTTTGACTTTGTCCGTCCGTCCGTATGTTTACAAAAACTTTTACACCGTTTGAAATAGAGTAAAGAAATTTTAACCACGGGTAGATATTACAAAAAAATTAATTTCGTAGAAGAAATTTTTTCTGTAGCCCACCCGTTACGGAGCTACAGCCCCCCAAATTTGGAAAAAGCCCTATTTTTAAATTATTATAACAAGAGTTTTGTTAAGTGTATTTTCAATCTGAAAACGGCAAAAGATAGCTGGTTTTATAAGCTTTACAAAAATATAAGGCTAAAATGTATAGGGTTACCATACGGTACTAAAATTTAACATTAAGCTAAACTCAACTTTTGCAAAATTTTTGGCCCCATATATCTTCTAAACAGTTCAACCTAGGCTCTTGATATTTTGGGAGAAGTTAGGTCCTCCAAAATTAATAGGAGTCGGTTAACAAAATTTTTTTGTCACGCGCCCTGTTTAGGAGCTATAAGGGCTCGAAAATTGAAATTTTGCTATTTTCAACCACCTGTAACTTTAACACCTGTTCAAATTTTTTTTTACAAATATGCAAAATTTACAGCTGCAGCATTATATTTCAACATCCGTTAAAGGTTTTTCTTAAATTTGAAAGTGTCTCTTTAAATTGAAGAAATTGTTTCTTAGTCTTAACCATTTTTGGTTAGATAATAATATTCTAGGTAAAATTCCAAATTTTGTTGGAGTTCCAAATTGATTTCCTAGAACCGGAAAAAAATGGAAGGGTGAACACAGGAGGGGGTGAGCAGATCCATCATAAGTTTGCTAAGCAAAAATCTGGGAACCTTCCCCATTGAAGGGCTACTAGGTCTTCAAAATTAAAACTTTTATGTTCTTATAAAACAGTAACTTATTCACCAGTGTAAGTTTTTCCAAAATTAAACGTTAACATTGAAGCTCCAACATTATATTTTGCACTTATTAACAGGTTTTCTTGAATGCATTGGGGTTGTATTCTAAGTATTTCACTATTAGTCATATAATTAATTATTAATGAAATAACAAAATTATAATATTATCATAATATATATTTTTATAAAAATAAATGATAAAATACTCAGTAAGAAACCGTATATAATTTTGAAAATGTGCTTTTTAAAAACCCTTGGTTTTTTTCCCTCACTTGTTTTGTTTAATTTAAGTACCTTTTGTCCAATGAAATACTCTTCAGTTTATATTCTTCCTATCAAAGTTCTTATTTCATTATTATCGTGTAATGTTATATGTTGGTGTTTTTATTAATAGTTCATTTACAGTTATACTATAGTGCTCTCTTGTGGTATCTAATTCAGAGAACTTTCTCAATTGAGTGTTTCTTTTATTAAGCTTTTAGGTTTTTATTTTTTTGTAAGTATACAATACAAGAAAATAAAACAATAGTCATCTTTATTGTAATACTTGTAACAAAATCCTTATCATGTAATCCAAGATGAACAAAAATATGTGTACATAATTTAAAAAGAGGATATAAAAGCAATTCAAGTTTCTAATCTCACAAGTTCTATGTTTCCTGTTATTGTTTTTGAATGTCAATACAGTTCTTAGCACATTTCCAAAAAATTTTGTAAAAATGTGCCTATATAGCTTCACTCTGTCCGTCCGTATGTTTACAAAAACTTTTACACCGTTTGAAATAGAGTAAATAAATTTTAACCATGGGTAGGTATTGCAAAAAAAATAATTTCGTAGAAGAATTTTTTTCTGTAGCCCCACCAAAGTAGGAAAAAGCCCTATATTTAAATTGTTATAACAAGAGTTCTGTTAGGTGTATTTTCAATCCGAAAACGGCAAAAGATTGGTTTTAAAAAATTTATCGGCAAATAGGCAAATGTTTAGGGTTGCCATACGGTACTAAAATTGAACATTACGCAAAACTAAATTTTTGCAAAATTTTTGGCCCCACATATCTTCCAAACGTTTCAAGCTAGGGTCTTGCTCAAATCCTCAGAAATTAGTAGGCGTTGGTTAACAAATTTTTTTTGTCATGTCCCCTGTTTAGCAGCTATAAGGGCTCGAAAATTGAAATTGTGCTATTTTTAAACACCTGTAACTTGAATACCTGTTTAAATATTTTTTCCTTAATATACAAAATTTAAAGGTCCAACATAATATTTTAACATAGGTATGTTAAAAGATTTTCTTAAATTTGAAAGGGGTTCTTTAAATTGAAGAAAGTGTCTGTCAGTTTTAACCATTTTTGCTTAAATAGTAAAATTCTAAGTAAAATTCCAAATTTTGGTAGAATTCACAATTTAATTCCATGACCTTAGAAAAGTTGGGGGAAGGGGAGTAGTGAGGATTAGATCCTTGAGAAATTGGGCCACCTTCCCCATAGAGGGGCTATTAGGACTTACAAATTAAAAAATTTACTGTTTTTATAAGTAGGCAGTAACTTAGTCACCAATGTATATATTTCCTAAATTAAACGTTAAAATTGAAGCTTCAACATTATATTCCGATAAAATACTCAGTATGAAACACTATATTATTTTGAACGTGCTTTTTTAAAAATCCTTGGTCTTTTACATCACTTGTTTTTTTTTGTAGTCTATATGTATTTAGTTGTAATGAAATTACATTTTAAAGTATTACGAAATTGACTGAAACATGAATGTAATAGAAGTCTTTATTGTTTGGTAGGAATCAAAAAAACCGTTCTGAATATTTAAAGAACTTGTTGTCAAAATAGAAAAAATAGAAAAATTTCGAGGGAAGAAGTATTATAACACTTTTTAAATATTGTAGTAATTTAAAAAACTCGAAATTTTTTAAGTAGAAAATTTTAAATATTTTTCCTTGGTAAAAATGGTGATATTTTAATCTGTTTTGGATTTCTTGAGGAATTCTTTGTTCTAGCTTCAAAAAACTAAATAAAACCGATCACAATGGATCCGTACAGCTCAATGCGGCACATTATGCTGCTGCTCGATAAAGCACAGCTTATTAACCAGAGTTTAGTCTGATTGTTTGTTGTTTAATTTAAAAGTCCTTATAAGATGAACTACTTTTAATTTTTAGTTCATATTTTATATATCCAAGGCTTAGATTAATTTAGAATATTTGGTCAAATGCATAAAATTGAGATGGAACTCAAATTTGTTTGCAACAATTATGTCAAATTTTCACTTGCCAGCATCGCAGTTGTGTAATAGGTTTAAACCATACCTAAAGATTTTTATTTTAATTTTAAGTTAAGTATCTGCTGCAATTGTCGTTAAGACGAAGCTCACCTCCAAAACTAATGGATCTGGAAGTTTTCATGTAATCTGTACCCCCTTGAAAAACCTTTTTTGGTGCGAGTTTTGAAAATTATCAATCTCTTAATTTAGTTCAGATATATATTTACGCTTCATTTAAATTACTGAGTCTTCGTAAATTAAAATTTACAAGAACATTGTTAAATTGAATTCCTGTTACATTGAGTCATAAAAGCTCAATTTGTATATAAGAGCGTCGGAAATATAAGGAGTAAGGACACACATGAACTCTTCTTTGTAAAAGGTTGGCATTTAGTTAAGATTTTAATTAAAAAGTAATATTCATATAGTTTTCTATGCGGCTGAGCGAAATTTTTCCAAATTTCATATAAAAGATTTTTATTTTAATATTTTGAATTAATAAGTTTTTGGAAAAAATCACGTTGCTCCTTGGGGTTTAACGGTTTTCGCAAATAATTTGGAATACAAAAATAGTACAAAAAAATTTATTAAATTATAAAAGTTGTTACACAAATAAAGAGCTACAGCTTTTTAATACGACGAACTTTAGTGCCCCCTTAAATAAGTTTTTCTGACCATAGCCTTCGTCTCCTCTATTCTCCTCGTTTTTACCTCGAAATAAACTAAACTTTTAAACAAACTTTTGATTTGGCTTCTTTTACTTTAAGTCAAATTTCCGACAATTATAATTTAAATAAAATATCTGCTTGTGTTGAACTTCCCAAAGTTTTATCTTCATTTTTCGCTTTTAATTTTAAAATCGGAAGCATTTGAAATTATTTCTATTCTTATCATGAAAATTAAAAACTTTTTATGAAATTTTATTTATATATTATAAGTAAATAGAACTTCAGACGATTTAAACTTTTATAAGAATTTTATTTTTATCAAATTGGAAACAGGAAAACAAATTCTTTATAATGATTTATGTACAAAAAATTATGAATTTATTTATACTCGGTTTGAATGTAAGTAACATTGGCACATGCCACAGGCACATTATCTCGAATACGAGTATTTACCTTTTCATAATAAAAAGCATTATTTACTAATCTTTCGTTTATATAACACATGTACACCCAAGATAATTAATTAAAATAGCATCCATTGAAAACTTTTACAAGGATGAAGGAAGTACCGAACATTAAAAATTGCAAATTGAATCTACGTCTTAAAATAAAGAGAATCTAAAAATTGAATAACTTGACCAGGATCTTATTACACCAACCCCTTATCTATATATATATATAAAAGCGAAAGTTTGTTGTTTTGTTTGTATGTTACGAATAGAATCCTAAGCTGCCCAGTCGATTCTCATGAAAATTTGTATATAGGGGTTTTTGGGTACGGAAAGAAATCGTGGGCCAAAAAATTTTCTCTAACGGACCGCCAAGTTGGGGTGTGGTGCAAGTATTTAAACTTTTTTGTTCTAAAATAAAAACGGTTTGACCAATTGACTTCAAGTTTTGTATACGTGATGCTCCTTGAGAATTGAGTTGACACTATTAGCAGTTTTGGTAATTTGTTAACCCGTGTCAACCCGATGGCTGATCAAAAAAAATGTTGGGTTCAAATTTTGTCCGATTTTCGAAATACTGCTTTGGCTAAAAAAAAAAGCCTCAAAAAAAATTTTGTTTAGTTCCATTAACCCATTGCGGCGCAACGGCTTTTTATAGGTTTTTTCAATACTTTACCCTTAATTAGAAACGGTTCGACCGATTTTTTTCTTGAGAATTGGGTTGACACTATTAACAGATTTGGAATTTGTTAGTCAAAAAAAATTTTTGGAAGCAAATATAGTCTAATTTTGCGAAATACGACTTTGGCTAAACAGAAGACGCCTTGATGCTGCATGTCTTAGGTAAACATACGGCGGGAAGCTCGTAATTATCTTTGTTCTTGCAGCGTAAGTTGCAGTAGTTTTTACTCGTTGCCAATTTTTAAACAATTTCTTCAGAGCAATTAAAATTGTCCTTAATATTTTGATCCAACGTTAATGATAACGTTATGTGTATCTTTTGTAATACTATCTGTGAAATTATATAAGGTGCTCAGAATCAAGGTGGCCTAGCACTCTTTAATAAAATTTGGTATTGTTTTTTTGTCTAAGCCACTTTTCTTATTATACCATTTGTGACGCAGAGAAGGAGGTAGGTAGATATAGACTCAATGGTATGGATCGGATTAGAATCGAAAAGGAAATCGATCTAGCTATGTATGTTCGCCCGCACGATAACTCAAAAAATAAGAGAGCTAGGATTTTGAAGTTTTCGGAAATTCATTTTCATGCAATAGCCGTAATCGCTATTGAAATCTAACCATTTTGCTCCATGGGTTCGAGTAGCTGCCATACAACTTCATTTTTTTTATAAAAACAACTCTATACATGGTTAAGCTGGTTACTTGAATATTGCCGAGAGTAGTTAAGTTTTAGGGCCAAAACTTATGTAAAATTTGGTTGGTCTATAACTACAGTGGATTCAGGTGTTTGCTATACAACTTCATATTTTATATGAACTACTACTCTATACCAAATAAAGGTGGATGTTTGAAACTTTGTCAACAATAGTTAACTCTGAATAAAATAAAGTTGGTGTAGTGGAAGAAGTTTGAAAAGCTGCCTTTCAACTTGTATTTTCTTATCTTATTTCAAATGATATAATGTCGATATTACGTTCATACGGATATCCCAGAGTTGACACAGTCTACTCTACTACGCTCTTCCTTGTTTTTTTTAAGTGTCAAAGTGGCCTAACATTGGCAACTTTTCTTTTAATTTTTGACGGGTTTGCCTAATCTGTTTCACGATGTGATGGATTTGACTAATCTAGTTCTCGATGTGATGGGTTTGACTAATTTAGTCCTCATACGAAATTAGACAGTTTAGTGTTCAAATTACAATCATTGACATGTTTTCTTTCATATTACTTTTCAAGATATATAAATATATATTAAAAGTATTTGGATCTGCATCCCTCTTATCAAATTCATCAAAAAATCATTCTTAGATGTTCTTTTCAATCATATGTACCTAAGTTATTTAGCCTGCAGTCAATATGAAAATAATGAAAATGATAGACGATAGTATTATAAATATTAGTATTTATTATTTAACCAACGAATAAAAGATATTACATTAATTAATTTTATGTTGATTTGATTACAAAAACAAATCATAATAACTTATATCATTAAACTTAGTTATTAAAATTATTTTGAATATTTGTTTTGCCAGAAGTAGAGTATACTTAACATTATCTAATACTTGAACTAATTGTAATTTGCTAAATAAATACTATATTATAATGCACAGATTTCTAATAACTTATGCATATATTTAAATCAATATTATTATAAGATAAAATGTACATTTGTAAGTAAATCATAGAAGATGTTCATTAAAGAGATTTTAAAATAATATAGTAATCCTAATTACTTATGTCTTGTATAGTTTTTAATATAATTACCAAATTGAAAATCTGAAATATGATGTTGTATTAATACTAAAACTTATATATATTATTAATATTAAAACTTATTCATATATATCTAATTTATTTTGAAATAATTTTTGAAATATAAATATTTTAATTAACACTAATTCAAATAAGTATTTGGCATTTGCATAGTAAAAGTAAACATACATTTAAAACCATTTCTAAATATTTATGTAGCTGTTTGTTATAATTGAATAAAATTGTGGTTATCTTATGGTTCTTAGAATTTATTTTACTCTATTTTTTGAAAATTCATCCAAAAATTATTTACCTACTTCAGGTATGAGAGAATAAAAACAAATAATTATTAATTATTTTAATATCAATCAAAATAAGGGATGAAAAAAACCAAGGGTTTTCAAAAAATTACATTTTCAAAATTATATTATAAGTGTTTCATACTTAGTATTTTATCGGAATATAATGTTGAAGCTTCAGTGTAAACATTTAATTTAGGAAATATATACACTGGTCACTAAGTAACTGCTTACTTACAATTTAATTTTTAATTTTTAAGTCCTAATAGTCCCTATATAAATTATATTATAAGTGTTTCATACTTAGTATTTTATCGGAATATAATGTTGAAGCTTCAGTGTAAACGTTTAATTTAGAAAATATATACACTGGTCACTAAGTAACTGCTCACTTACAATTTAAGTTTTAGGTCCTAATAGCCCCTCTATAGGACAGGTTAATACTCACTATGTAAACGATGTAAAAGTTTTTGTAAACATACGGACAAACGGACAGATGGACGGACAGAGTGAAACT
Source organism: Dolichopus griseipennis (assembly GCA_963082915.1). Lineage (NCBI taxonomy): Eukaryota > Metazoa > Arthropoda > Insecta > Diptera > Dolichopodidae > Dolichopus > Dolichopus griseipennis. Next base: position 36,910,192 of record OY720441.1, on the reverse strand, counting down.
ATGTAGGCACATTTTTGCAAAATCTTTTGAAATTGTGCTAAAAATTATGATATTGACCACAAAATACAAAATTTTAGTTTTAGCATCCTTAAATTTAACCACTGACTGTGTAGCTTAAGGTTAGTATTTTCTGTGATTAAATATTTCCATTTCATTGATGTAATTTTCTTGAATTTTTTTGATTTAGTAAATTAAAACATTCAAATTTTATAAATTGTATGTATTAAAGAATTTTTTTTAAAACGATTTTATAAAAATTCACTTGAAACTTTTTATATTTATCAATAATACACAGAAATACCAATTCAGTTAACATTTTCGTCAGAAACCCACCTACCTCAACTCAATTGTCAAGGAGCATCTCGTTTAGAATGAATATAAAAACAAAAGTTAAATAGATGTAATGTCAAATAATAACAAATGTCAAATAAAAATTAAGTAAATCAAAACAGTTTGGTGAAAATTGAAGCAATTAGATATAGTGAAATAAAATTGTATCAATATTCATGTTGTTCTGTGTTCTTATGAATAAAGTAAGCCTCGTATGCATCCAACTTTGACTTCTTATATACAGTTTTAATTAAGTTTAGTTCAAGTCTTAATAATATGTTCTATAAATCTGATTCCAATTTTTCTCTTTATTTGACTATAATTAAATAATCAAGGGGTATTCGAGAATCTTGTGGTATAACGGGTTTTCAAAAAACCTCTAATCAAAGCATTTACGTAATTTTTGTATATGTTTTTAAAACTTTGTTTTTTAACAGGCCAGCTCTGTGGTACTTCCGATGAATAAATTTTTTTTTTAACTTCTTCTTTTGTGTCTCAACAGCTCCGTGAAAAATTTGACGTACTCCGATAAGGAAAATATTTTCTATCTCCCGTCGGACCGAGCTAGGTTAACAAATTTGTAGGTTTTTATAATAGATAACAAAGAAGTGCATAAACCATGATCCGACGGATATATGTAAAAATTATAGCATTTAATGCTTCTCATTTATCAATGAATGTTAAAGTAATTGTTACTACAAAATAATTATATTTATTAAAGTTCAAAATTATGTCTTACTTCTATATTTTACAGTACAACTTTTAAAAACTTAAAACATCAGTAATTACTTCATATTTAATAAGTTTACACTATACTCAGGCTTTTTTATTTCCATTAAAAATTTTAAATTTTATTCAATATTCAACAATTGCAATTAAAACATCACCCCACTAATCCTACAACACTTTTAAATAATTCGAGTTTCGACAGATGTCGTTATTTTCATTAAAAATTTTATTTCGATTTCCATTAAAACAATAATTGAAACTTTTATCCAAAAAAAACCTGAGACATAAAATTAACAATCAAAATTTTAAAAATTTCTAATTAAAAAATATATAATCAAAAATTATTATACATAATGTAATAAAATAAATAAATAAAATGCCATCTTAATAAGCCTTTAAAAAAAATGCCTTCCCTCAGTTCAAAAAAAAAAAAAAATAAACATCTTATGTCCTCCTAAACCATTAAGAAAAGAAATTTAACATATTGTATTGCACAAAAAAAAATTTGGAAGCTCATAAAAATACTCAAATTATTCTCAATATTTTTTTTTTTTTGTGTTACCTTTTTTTTTTAATACTTTTTTCAAAATTTAATGATAATTTTAAGCACCCTTTAAAAGTACCAATTTTTACAATAGACCTCAACATAAAAACACAAACACAACTGAAGAATAATCCTTTATCCTTAAAAATATCCCCAGAGAATATTATTATATTTATTTATCACTTCAACCATAAAATGGCTATAAATTTTATAATTCTTATTTTTTATTTTGGGATTCTTTGGATTTTCAAATTCCCAAAATGTCCTTTTTATTTCTATAATACCAACCTATGTCTTATATTACCTTTATAAATCTGAACTGACGAACCAAATAAAAGAAAATGTATAATTATATATATTTTTGTATCTAAGAAAAGGCTTTAAAACCCTTTCACCTGTATTCTAAAAAAAAAAATTACGAATAATATGAGAAAAATAAAAATCATATGGTCCTACTGTAGAATTTCTTTTATTTTGTTGTCTGGTAGTTCCAATAACACTGGTTTTATTAGGTAAGAATTTGATAATAGCTTTTCATTGAGACATAAATATATACATATATATATATACATTAAAGATTCATTTGTATATATATAATAGTATTGTTTGAAACCACAGTTAAATAAAATTCAATATGATATGTTATGTATATAAGGGTAGCTGGGTGTCAGATTAAATAAAATTTGTAGCTTACCCAAAAAAAAACAAGTTAAGATACAAAATTACTCTCTCTCTTTAAAAATTATTTCTTAATTTTATCTAAAGATAAATTTTTTTAATTTTAAAGATTTTCGACATTAAGATCCGATTTAAATAGAAAATACATATGATATAAATACTTTGATTACTTTAAGTTCTTATGATTTAATTTTAATAGCAATTTTTAATTTTAGTATATCTTAAAAATATGAACTTGATTTATAAATGTTGTAAATAATTAATAAAAAATGCTAGTATAACTCTATTAAAAATGGCTGGGCCTCAAAGTTATTAGAACGCAAGGATCTTTTATTCAAGAGTTCCAAATTTGAAACAAAAGTAAAAGCACTAATTTGCCTAAAATGACCTGTTATAAGTACTATATCATGTATTAAACAAATGTTGAATTTCGAAAACTAACCTTAATAATACAATATAATATGTTCGGTACCTTCCATCTATTCCAAAATGTACCTATGGTATAAATAGGCTTGTTAGCCTAAGAGTCGAACATTTTTTAATTATTTAACCACTCTTGTCACATGCAGAAATTACACAGTACCACCAAATCGTAAGGACTCTTTCAGAAACGTTTGGAAAAAATTCTATTTGAAAATATTGTATAATACTATTCGTATTTAAAAATGTCGCAAATATTCATTGTAATAGTTGGCTTACTTAAAGTATATTTTCACATTACATTACATTTTATTTTCACATTGGCAAGATGAGTCATTCATTCTTAAAGGTCAATATTTGATCATTTAACTAATACAGTTTCTCGCAAATTCTATAAATTTTCTGGAAAAGGGCAATATTCTGATTTCTAAACCAACTCTGGCGGAGATTTATGATTTATAGCATTTTCCGATTAAATGAAACAATTTTACGGTTAAATGAAACAATTTTGCAATAGAATGAAACCTTTTTCCAATAGATTGAAACCTTTTTCAAAATAAATGAAATTTTTTTAAAAATAAATGAAACCTTTTTCAAAGTAAATGAAACCTCTTTCAAAATAAATGAAACTTTTTTCAAACTAAATGAAACTAAAAAAATTTCAAATACATTTTATTGTTAAAAATTAAAAATTAATTCAAATATTATACATTATATTGTGGACCATACCAGAAGTATTTATTCCCGCAATTAGTGAAATGTTTCGTCCCCTTATAGTAGGCACCACAATATGTGCTCTAGTACCGGCTCTAGAGCGGGCATGTGATCTGCGGAGATGGAGATTGAAATCGCATTCATCAATGAAAATTAATTTCTCTCTTTGTTGCGGTGCCCACTGGGTAAATTCTGTTGCATAAATTTTTCTTAATGCTATTGTTCGTTCACTATTCATCCTGTCTAATTCAATTGAAGCCATTTTTAACGTTATTTTTAATTCCCTTAAACTATTAAAAATCGTTGTCTGCGATATCACCACATTTTGTTCTTCGAGCTATTTTGTTTTTATATTTTTAAGGGTTATGAGTTAGTGTACAAATTTGCTGTAGAAGGTTTTTTAAATCAATTAGGTTTGGGTGATGAAGATCGTTTTCTTATGGAAGGAAATGTGGAAGTTGAAGAATTACAATCAGGTGTAACGTTAATTGATGAAGGAACTATTGACAATGTTTGTCTATGGTATGTTTTAAGTGGCAGTCTTTCAGTTCTACAATGGAGTGAAGAAATTTCTAAAAACAAAAATAAAAAGATTAATTATAAAGAAATAATAGAAAATGTTTTAAAAAGTTTCAAAAAAATAAAACAAAGCCATAGAAAATATTGAAATGTTAGAGACGGGAGAAAAATAGAAAAAAAAAAATAACTTGATTTTTTTTTTAATTTTGTTTTGATTATGAGTTGGCAACTATAATTTAACTCATATGAAACATCTCCCTTTTTTTTCATTTATTTTGTATAGGTACAATAAGTTAGATGCAAAACAAATATAAAAGTGTAATTCATTTAATTTTAATATGTAATGTTAATTTTAATATATTATGTGAATTCATTCATTCAAAAGTGTAATTCATTTAATTTTAATATGTAATGTTAATTTTTTTTTTAATAAAAAAAAATTCTAATGAAAAACAAATACAATGTAAATTTTGTAAACAAAATCACCTGTACGGTAAATGTCCAGCTTTTGGTAAGTTATGCCGTAAATGTGGTAAACATAATCACTATGCCATTGCTTGTCATACTAAAGTAGTAAATGAAATTTATAATACAGATAATAATACATATAAAGAAGAATTTGTGTATATACATAGTATTGATTATCTGACGCAGTCTAATATTTTGATTTGGAGATAAATCCAAATGTTTTATAGGGGTATTTCGGTATTCGAGTAACGAAAACCAATAATCATTTTTATTTGATTTTTTTAGTATATTTTTTGAAATTTTCACTGCGCTTTCAGATAAACCATTGGACTGAGGGTACAAAGGGCTACTATTAGTTATCTTAATATCTAAGTTTTTCATATACTTTTTAAATTCAAAGCTTCCGAATGGTACATTATCTGCGATTATTTCTCTCGGAAAGCCAAATGTTGCAAAGATAGGTTTCAGTGACGAAATAATGCAATCAGCTGTCTTTCTACCTATTTTAATAATTTCAATGTATTTTGTGTAATAGTCTATTATTGTTAGAAAATCTTTACCTTCAAACTCAAATATATCCATACCAATTTTTACAAAAGGACTTTGAGGAATTTCATGCGACAATAAAGGTTCTCGCCTTTGATTCGGTTGAAATTTCTGACAAATACTACAATTCTCTATCATATTCTCAATTTCCGTCATTAGTCCAGTCCAGTAAATGATTTGTCGAGCACGGGATTTAGTCTTTTCCATTCCGAAATGGGCTTTATGTAAGGTTTCCAACATTTCCTTTCTCAATGAAATTGGCACTAAGATTCTCTCATCAAAAAATATTATACCATTTTCTACCAACAAATTTTCCTTAAACTTCCAATAATTTTTTATATTATCTGGTAGTTGTCGTTTGTTATTTGGCCAACCCTCCATTAAAACTTTTTTTAGGCTGGATAGTATTGGGTCTTTTTCAGTTTCATTTTTAAATATCTCTAACTTTTCGTCTGATACGTTAATTGAATGAACTAAACCATCTAAGTCATCTACTGTAGCATTATTATCTTCTTTTTTAAAATATCTGGATAATAAATCCGCTATAAACATAAATTGTCCTGGCAAGTACTCTAAATTTATTTTATATTTCCATAATTTCAATTTCATACGTTGAAGCCGACCGGATGGAATTTTATTCATATCTTTTCTCATTATCCCTAACAGTGGTTTATGGTCGGTTTGAACAGTAAAATTCCTTCCATAAACCCAGTTGTGAAATTTTTCACAAGCAAAGCAGATGGCTAGCATCTCTTTCTCTATCTGTGCGTATCCTATCTCCGTATCTGTTAAACTTTTTGATGCAAACGAGATCGGCATACCCTGTTGCAATAAGCAACATCCAACTCCGTTCTTACTGGCATCTGTTTGTATCGTTATTTCTAAATTTGGGTTGAATGGCTTCAACTTCGGAGCCTCTATAATTAATTTTTTAATATCATTTAAACACTTGGAATGAGCTGGAAGCCATTCAAATATAACATTTTTTTTTAACAATTCCCGAATGGGGGTAGAAACTTCTGCTAAATTTGGTATTGCCTTCTGTAAATAATTTACTAATCCTAATAGTTTTTGTACATCTTTTTTATTTTCCGGTATACTAATATGTTCTATTGCTTTTATCCGATCTGGGTCAAACGAGACACCCTGTTCTGATATAATGTGACCTAAAAATTTAACCTGTCGATCACAGTATTGAAACTTATCCTTATTGAATTTAATATTTTTCTCTCTCGCACGTTTCATTACTTCATTTAAGATTTCATCATGCTGTTCAATCGTATCCGCATATATTAAAATATCATCTATATAGATAATTACACCCTCTATTCCTTCGAAATTTTTCTCATTATATTTCTGAAATGCTTCTGGAGCTATTTTAACTCCAAAAGGTAACCTACGGAACCTATAACATCCAAAGGGTGAACTAAACGTACAAAGAGTGCTTGATTTTTCATCTAACTTAATTTGGAAAAATCCTTCTTTGTTATCTAAAACACTAAAATATTTCTTTCCAGATATTTTACCAATAATATCTTCAAATTTGGGAATTAAAAAACACTCATCTTTAATATTTTTATTAAGATTTTGCGGATCTAAACAGAGTCTAATTTTCCCATTAGACTTCTCAACAACAACTAGGTTTGAGACCCATTCTGAAGGCTTATTTACTTTTTCTATAACCTGTAAATTTTCTAGTCTATCTAGTTCCGACTTTAAGGGCTTCAACAAGCTAAGTGGGACCCGTCTAGGAGGATTTACTACTGGCGTAGCATTTTCTTTTAAATCAATTCTAAAATTATTCACAAAACAGCCTAATCCTATAAAATTATCTTTATAATCATTCAACACTTTCATTTTACCTGATTGTATATTATCAAGCCTTTGAATTAATTTTAATTTCAAGCAACTATTTAAACCTAATATAGGTATATAGTCACCAACAACAACAACAAATTTTTCGACACTAACTTCATTTTTTGCATAACATTCTAATTCAATTTCTCCTACTAAGTTTAATTTACTACCACCATAAGCAATTAACCTTAAATCAGTTTTATTTAATTTTACCTCTTTAAAATATTTTAACAACGAAACCGGTAACACATTTATTTCCGCTCCTGTATCCAATTTAAATTTAATAATCTTGTTATTAATCAAAATATTTTCGAACCACGATTTATTAGACTGCGTCAGATAATCAATACTATGTATATACACAAATTCTTCTTTATATGTATTATTATCTGTATTATAAATTTCATTTACTACTTTAGTATGACAAGCAATGGCATAGTGATTATGTTTACCACATTTACGGCATAACTTACCAAAAGCTGGACATTTACCGTACAGGTGATTTTGTTTACAAAATTTACATTGTATTTGTTTTTCATTAGAATTTTTTTTTATTTTAGCAAAATTTTTATTTATATTATTTTCAAATTTAGTTTTATTTTTATTATTATCAAATTTAGTTTTATTTTTATTAAATAAATTTACTTTGTTACCTTCAATTGTATGTATCTCTGATGTTAATGTAGATTCATTCTTTTTAATTTGCATATTTTTATATTGCAAATTACATATCTCGTCAGCACGTGCCATTTCTATAGCCTTATCAACTGTAAGACCATCCACCTGAAGCATTCTTTTTTGAAGTTTTTTATCATATACACCTAGTACAATTTTATCCCTCAACATGCGATCTTCTTGTTGTTCGTAACCACAGGTCTTAACTAATTTTTTTAAGTCCATTAAAAATATATCAAAATTTTCGGACTGACGTTGTTCTCTGCCCCAAAAAATGAAACTTTCATACATTTCATTTTTTTTCGGTAGGCAAAAGTCTTCGAAAGCTTTGAAAACTGTTGTATATACTTTTTTTTCCTCTTCTTTTAGGTTGAGTGATGTATGAAATGTCTCCGTGGCTCTATTTCCAGCTGAATTTAGGAAAATGCCTATTTTAGCACCGTCCTTTTTACTGTCCAAGTCAATGGCAGCTGCAAACTGCTCCCAGTTTTGTTTGAATATACGCCAGTTCTCGGCCAAGTTATTTCCATCGAGGTTTAAATCATTAATTTTTTTTAAAAAGTCCATCCTTTCTTCCCGTACACGTATTACTTCCACTTTTACTCCTTTTCTTGGACGGCCGCGTGGTCTATTAGTTTTTTGTAAGTTTTTTAGGTTATCCCTATCCTGGAATAATCCCATACAATTTTAAATAAATTTTATAGAATACAATTCTATAATTTTTTTTTTTTTTTTATAATTTATTTTTTACTTTTAATTATTTTATTTTTAATTATAATTTATTTCTATAGGATTTCAAATTACAAAACCGACTGCGCCATGTTTTATATATATATATATTCAAAAGTCAGCTCGTTTTCTTTTATCAACTTTATTCAACCATTCTCACTTAAGAACTCCCTTATTACTTACATTCTGGTACATACATATTTTATTACATCTACTATGTACTAGATTATATTTATTACGTTACCAACAGCAATTGTACATTTGTGTTAACATAATTGAGTTGGCAACTATAATTTAACTCATATGAAACAATGCTCGGATTTTGTTCTACAATATTGCTTCAATCTTTTCAAGAATATGAGGTGTTACTCTTTTTGTACGGTTTCCACCACGTTTTTTTTCAATTAGAACTTCATTATTTTTTTGGTAACGGGAGATTATGGTTTTGGCGGTGTTCACATTTATTGATGTCAAGTTAGAAGCCTCAGAAATGGTTTTACCTTCTTCATACAATTTTTGGAAAAGAAGTTTCTTATCTCTTGTTATTTTTGAATATTTTCCTACAGTTCTCCGTCCTCGTTGTATATTGGATCTTCGCCTAACAGGATTTTTATCGTTTACATTTCCCTCTCGTTGTATATTGGATCTTCGCCTAACTGAACTTTCATCGTTCACATTTCCCTCTAAATATTTTTGGCTCGGTTGCTTCAAAAATTAATAAATAACAAATAAAAACAATTAATTCCCCCCTTTCTTAAAAAAAAAAAAAATTAAAATTACAAAATTAATTATTTTTTATGTATTCTTTTAAATTATATGATTTATTGGATAATAATTTTTTTGGCTAAAAACAAATAATTGTAATACCGTTACCCATAAAAATTTTAATTTATTATTAGTGCTACTAATAATGAATGACATGAAATGCAACATTGTAAACATACAAGAATGCTTTAAATAATAATTAAAATTAGAGTGGCCATTATATTTTGTTTAAACATTTGAATGTTAATAAACATTTTATTTGAAATTTTTTTTGTTTAATTTTTGTAAATAATAATCTAAATTTTTGAATTAATTTTTAATTTTTAACAATAAAATGTATTTGAAATTTTTTTAGTTTCATTTAGTTTGAAAAAAGTTTCATTTATTTTGAAAGAGGTTTCATTTACTTTGAAAAATGTTTCATTTATTTTTAAAAAAGTTTCATTTATTTTGAAAAAGGTTTCAATCTATTGGAAAAAGGTTTCATTTTAATGAGAAATAGTTTCATTCTATTGCAAAATTGTTTCATTTAATCGTAAAATTGTTTCATTTAATCGGAAAATGCTATACATAGTCTTAACATTTTTTAACCAAAAACAACATTTCTGTGTAATTTTATATTAGATATTAAAAAATTAGCTGGAAGTACTGGTTTGAAGGTATCAGGGGCTGCCACCCCCATAACCACCTAATTTTAATTATTGTAGTTAGTTTTTGCATTCAAAACTAAAATCAAAAACTAAAGACTAAATAGTCAACAAATAATATTCAATGTAATGGAATAAATTATTGGAGCCCCAGTTTTTTTTCATACATCTGCATCATAGCATTTATTATTTAAATTTATTATAACCCCCGTTATACAACCCCAGGAATTGAATATTAGCTGCTCCCAAACCTCGAAATACAAGTTTTTAGAACCCAGATTTTGTCCGCGACCTTAAAACTCCTTCTAATTTGTCTTGATGCATAATACGTCAAAAACAAAAGTTTTAAATAATTTTGAGATACAAGATTTTAAGACAAGAGATTTTGACACCCGGAATTTTGAAACGCGAGATTTTGAGACACAATATTTCATTTCACGAGATTTCAATACGCTCCCGTTCCAAAAATATTTTACGTGCTAATTTTTCTTCCTTATCTTACATTTTGTCAGTTTAGCTTTTTTTTCTGAAATTTTGTCAAGAGCAACTTTCTTTTGACTAAACCATTAATAGTTCAATTTTGATTATTACAAATCATAGCTTTTTCACATATTCCTTAATCTTTTTCATTTCTGATTCAAAAAAAAAATAGGAAAACTTTAAAAAAAAATTTGTATTCAAATCTCACTTTTAAATAATATTGATATTTTAAAAACAAAAGAAAAAGGATTTGGCACACATTAGCACTCATTTATAATGCACATGGAAGGAAAAGCCTAAGGAAAAATTTAAATGAAAATTTCAAACTTCATTTTGAATAAAATAACACAAAAAAAAATTTTATCATCATTATGCAAATCCCTATTTTAAAAAATTTTCCCGAACTTATGTCAAAAATAAAAATTTTTAGAATTTTCTAAAACTCATGTTAAAAAACAAAAATATAAAAATTTACATAAAACAAGTAAAGAAACAGTCAGTCGGTGCAACCGACTTAGAAATACCCTACACCTATTTGGTTAAAATTTAAGGACATATCCGTAAGTCATTTTAACACCATAGAAGCTGTTATTAATTTGATCGTAAGACATAGCTAACCAAATTAACTGTATAATACTAAAAACATTTTCTAATTACCCTATCTATTAAAAAATACCACAAATTCTTACTAATTTATCTATTTAAAAATATTAAAAAACAAACAAACTTGAAATAAATGAAAATATATTTATTCCAATTCAATTAAAAAATGAAAAAATTCTTATTATTAAATTTTGTGATAAAAAGATAATCAAAGCATAATACTTATATTTAATAATCCAAATTTTTAAAAATTGCAATTATTTTAAATGGTTAGTTTATATACCTAATAGAAAAGCTTATAAACGCAAAATATGCAATAAATGTATTTCTAAAATACAATTAAAAATTTACACCTTTTCATATAATTCATTTAAATATAAAAATAAATTTTACATAAATGCAGCAAGTACCTTTGAACATAGCTGAACCACTACAATTAAGTCTAGATTTCGGAGACACGTAGGACATAGGAAATATATTCTTTGGCTTCGAAATGAAACTCGACCACAACCAATTCCCATGGTACTTTCATTACTAGTAACCTACTGTTAAATTTCATCAAAATACCGGCATTATTTTTTGAGTTATGGTGTTTGTAAGATATATGTTTGTTAGTCCTTGAACTTTTCAAGGGTTCCAGGACCCGAAATTATGGTACGATTTCGCCCATATGCAGTCCCGTCATACTTTCAATACAAGTTAACCCTTGTACACAATTGGAACGCTCTATCTTAATTTTAAGTTACTAGTTTTATTAATTTCGATGATAAGCTTTTACACATTGGGGGGTCTAAGAGAGGTTCTGAACCACCACTCCAATTGTGGCAAATTGGAAGCTTCTACATTTGTTTCAAGTTACTATCTTTATTAATTTCGAAAATATGCTTTAAGGCTCTAAGAACTGCGTGGCTGGTCCCCGACCTACTACTCCAATAGGGCCCAAATTTCAAAGACACTTACGAAATGGGAAGGGACACCCTGATACCAAATTTGGAGGTTCTACCTTCATTGGTTTCGGAATTATGCTCGTTTGGCCTAAATTCGATCAAAAAGTTCTAGGTTCCGAACCCATGGTCCAATCCCGACCTTACGCAATTCCCGAAGTACTTTCATTACTAGTAACCTACAGCACAAATTTGATGAAGATAGCGTCATTAGTTGTTGAGTTATCGTGATTTTTTATATTTGTTCGTTAGCCCTGAAACCGATTAAAAGGTCCAGAATCCGAACCCATAGGCCGATTTCGCCCATATGCAATCCCCGCCGTACTTTCAGTCCTAGTAACCTACAGTTAAAATTTGATCAAGATAGCTCCATTATTTTTTGAGTTATCGTGCCTACGGACGGACGGACGGACGGACATGGCTATATCGACTAAGGCGGTCACGCTGATCACAAATATATATACTTTTCCATATCTAGCCCGCTTCGTTTAGGTGGTTACAAACACCATACCAAAGTTAATATACCCCTTTACCTATTCTATAGGTGTAGGGTATAAAAAGATAATCAAAGCATAATATATTTAATAATCTAAATTTTTAAAAATTGCAATTATTTTAAATGGTTAGTTTATATACCTAATAGAAAAGCTTATAAACGCAAAATATGCAATAAATGTATTTCTAAAATACAATTAAAAATTTACACCTTTTCATATAATTCATTTAAATATAAAAATAAATTTTACATAAATACAGCAAGTATCTTTGAACATAGCTGAACGACTACAATTAAGTCTAGAATTCGGAGACACATAGGACATAGGAAATATATTCTTTGGCTTCGAAATTAAACTCGACCACAACCAATTCCCATGGTACTTTCATTACTAGTAACCTACTGTTAAATTTCATCAAAATACCGGCATTATTTTTTGAGTTATGGTGTTTGTAAGATATATGTTTGTTAGTCCTTGAACTTTTCAAGGGTTCCAGGACCCGAAATTATGGTACGATTTCGCCCATATGCAGTCCCGTCATACTTTCAATACTAGTTAACCCTTGTACACAATTGGAACGCTCTATCTTAATTTTAAGTTACTAGTTTTATTAATTTCGATGATAAGCTTTTACACATTGGGGGGTCTAAGAGAGGTTCTGAACCACCACTCCAATTGATCCCAAATTAGGGGGGCACGCAAGAAATAGTAAAGAACACCCTTGTGGCAAATTGGAAGCTTCTACATTTGTTTCAAGTTACTATCTTTATTAATTTCGAAAATATGCTTTAAGGGTCTAAGAACTGAGTGGCTGGTCCGCGATTCACTACTCCAATGGGGCCCAAATTTCAAAGACACTTACGAAATAGAAAGGGACACCCTGATACCAAGTTTGGAGGTTCTATCTTCATTGGTTTCGGAATTATGCTCGTTTGGCCTAAATTCGATCAAAAAGTTCTAAGTTCCGAACCCATTGTCCAATCCTCACCGTACGTAATCACCGCCGTAGTTTCGCTGCCAATAACCTACAGCACAAATTTCATGAAGATAGCCTCATTAGTTGTTGAGTTATCGTGATTTTTTATACATGTTCCTTAGCCCTGACATCGATTAAAAGGTCCGGAATCCGAACCGTTGGGCTGATTTCGCCCTTATATAGTCCGCGCTGTACTTATAGTACTAGTTAACCCTTGTACACAATTTGAACGGTCTATCCTAATTTTAAGTAACTATTTTTAGTAATTTCGATTATAAGCCTTTAAAACTTGGGAGGTCTGAGAGGGGTACAGAACGACCACTCCAATTGATCCCAAATTAGGGGAACACGCAAGAGATAGTAAAGAACACCCTTGTGGCAAATTGGAAGCTTCTACATTTTTTCAAGTTGTTATCTTTATTAATTTTAAAGATATGCTTTAAGGTCTTCGGAAATGTGTGGCTGGTCCCCGACCCACTACTCCAATGGTACCCAAATTCACAAGACACTTAGGAAATAGGAAGGGACACCCTGGTACTAAATTTGGAGGTTCTATCTTCATTGGTTTCGGAATTATGCTCGTTTGGCCTAAATTCGATCAAAAAGTTCTAGGTTCCGAACCCATGGTCCAATCCCGACCTTACGCAATTCCCGAAGTAGTTTCATTACTAGTAACCTACACCACAAATTTGATGAAGATAGCGTCATTAGTTGTTGAGTTATCGTGATTTTTTATATTTGTTCGTTAGCCCTGAAACCGATTAAAAGGTCCAGAATCCGAACCCATGGGCCGATTTCGCCCATATGCAATCCCCGCCGTACTTTCAGTCCTAGTAACCTACAGTTAAAATTTCATCAAGATAGCTCCATTATTTTTTGAGTTATCGTGCCTACGGACGGACGGACGGACGGACATGGCTATATCGACTAAGGCGGTCACGCTGATCACAAATATATATACTTTTCCATATCTAGCTCGCTTCCTTTAGGTGGTTACAAACACCATACCAAAGTTAATATACCCCTTTACCTATTCTATAGGTGTAGGGTATAAAAATGCGATCAAATAAATTTTCAAATTTTATTTTTAAATGTTTCATAATAAACCTAATATCTATGAATACAACACGCGTGTCCAATTTTAACAAATGACTGCTCATTAATAAGACTTTGATTGTTAAATTAATTCCAGACCATATTAATTCCCAGTTAAATACTTAAGTTCTGCCAAATTAAGTAGCTTTTAGTTGGAGTAGTTCTAGCTTCGTTCTCCTTCGAAATAACTTTGTAGTAAATAAGTGAGATTTAGCAGCTAAGCGTGTATTGAATTTTTAGCATAATATTTTTAATTCTTTTATTACCCTAGATTTCGGCACTGTCGTAAACCTGTTAAGACTTTTGTGGTGTTATTATAAATGATAATACAAATAGCTTTAGTGTATGTTATTCACATATTCGAAAGCGATGCTGGGGATTCCATCAATTTTAGTCGGAAATAGGTGTTATCTATTTGATGCTAGTTTTGAGATATAAAGCATATTCTAATCCTGCTTAAGAATCCCAGGCATCTTTGCAACTGAAAACATGTCGTTGTTCAACGAGAGTTTTCTGTTTAATTCCATGCCTTACATATTTAAGGCTTCGGAATTTTGAATACTAATATTTTCAAAATTTACTACATAGAAGTACGAGCTGCAGAATCACTTCATTTAGACAGGCTAAGTAACGCTTGGTTAATACGGAGCTTCAATATCTGATACATTTAAATAAAAAAAACTGATACATCAAACCACTGATAAACCAATTATTTGAACCCTGATTTAGTACCCAATCCTAAAACCTCTCCTAATTTTTTTTCATGTATAAAGAGTTAAAAAAAAAAAACATTTAATTATCAGATTTGCGCCTTAAAGCTTTCGCGCCTTCAAAATCATCAAAATCGTACCTTTGAAATCAGAATCCGGTCCGCGTGGTTTGAAAAAGTTGATATTGGAAAAAAAAACAAAAAAAATATAAATCCTTAAAAGTAGTACTATATTCTTAGTACTACTTAATTGGCCTTAAAAAATTTTGTGTGATTTTTTGGTATATTAAGTTCGATTACAAAATTGTTGAGTATAATTTGTGAATCATGTTTGTCATATGGTACTATTAACATGCAAGGCTTTTAAAAATTTTTAACAGTCATAGTGCTACAATTTAGTATTTTTGGAAAATGTAATTTTTCAGAAACGCACTAAATACGAAGTTAAAAATATTTTTTGGTAATAAGCTAAATCGTAGACTAGATTAAAATTTAACTAATTTTTATACTCGTATGACTATATAGTCAAAGGGTATAATAAATTTGCCATTACGTTTGTGACGTAAAGAAGGAGGGTAGGTGGGGGTAGATATAGACTCAAGTGTATGGATCGGATCAGAATCGAAAAATAAATCGATTTAGCTATGTATGTCCGTCCGTCCGCCCATCCGTCAACACGACAACTCAAAAAATAAAGGAGCTAGATCTTGAAATTTTCGCAAATTCGTTTTTTTGCAATAGCCGTCATCGTTATTTAAATCCAGCCATTTTGGTCCATTGGTTCGCTAGTTTAGTTTTATGGCCAAAGTTTCTGCAAAATTTGTTTGGTCTACTGCAGTGGGTTCGAGTAGCTGCTATACAACCCCTTCTTTTATATGAGTATTCTCCTACATTTAATAAAGCTGTATGTTTGAAATGTTGCCAAAAGTAATTAACCGGATGATATAATGTATATGTTACGGTCATACAGGTATCCCGGAGTTGACACAGTCTACTCTACTACACTTTTTCTCGTTTTTTTATATATTATTCGATTTAATTAGCGTGTCCTTTTGCCAGTAACTGTACTTGATTAACAAAATGTAAAAATTCTATCTAAACTTTACAAAAACTTAATTAAATCATTTAAGAAATCTCAGTTGCAACCTTTTTTTAAGCTAAATAGTTATTTCCTACATTTTAACACATTTTTTCCCTCTTTTTAAAGGACGATCACTCTTTGCCTTTGTTAAGTTTTTACGATTCTTTTTTTTTGAAATTTCGAAATTTATAAGATTTTTAGGTTATTTATAATTTCAAAATCTTAACACATGTATTTTCTCATAGTTTTTTTTTTAGTTTTGTTGTTCTAAATCAAATATTCTGAAAACCATTTAAATTTCCGTAGTTAAAATCGAAGATGAAAATTTAACTTAAGAGTTCTAATCTTATTATTATTATTAAAGTACATAATTCTTTTTATATAAATAGTTTTGGTATTCACTCTTTTATATAATAGTTTTGGAAAACCTTTCTAACACCGCCTAACGAACTTTGGAATCACAAAATCATAGAACTAATACTTTCTACCAGAACTTCCAGAACTTGAGTTGGATATTGAAACAGGCCACCTGAGTTCAGTGGGTTTAAAATGGAGCTACTGTGTGCTATTTGCCACCTTCACGAAGTTTATATAACATTTAGTAAGTCGTAATCATATACAATTATGATAGTGCACCATTTTACATAAATAGAGCACCATTATATATGTATATCATATATTGGATTGTATGTAATCGGCTGGGTGGCACAGTGGTTAGAGTGCCAACCTTTCATGCGAAAGGCCCCGGGTTCGAATCCCAGTGAAGTGAAAAAAAAACATTTTATCTGGTTTTCAACTCGACTCAGCTACCATTCGCCGTTGGGTTCAAATTAATGCCTTAATTAATAATTAATAATTATATATCTTTAATAAAAAATACATAAATATAACAATATAAACAAATACAAAATGTAAACAAATAATTCAATTAAAATAATATAACTCACTGATATAGAATACCATATAAATCTAATACAAAATATTACAATATAAACAAAAATAGAACTGCATTTATTGAAAATCTAAGACATTTCTACATGTTATAAGGCGTAGTACTATCTCATGTTTAAATTGTATGTGGAATTCATTTGATCAGTTCTAATATATGAATATATCTCCCCTGTTCCGACATGCACATATATAGTCAGGCTGTTTAGCCTATCACAGTGAACAGTTAGCACGTAGAGGTGCGGGCAAAAAAAAAAAAAAAAAAAAAAAAAATGTGCTAAATATCACAACACCATAATAAATTTATAACCTTAACATTCTCATCGCGTTTTAAACAAGTGATGAAAAAAAACCAAGGGTTTTTAAAAAAGCACATTTTCAAAATTATATTGTATTACATACTGAGTTTAACTTTGGAAATATTTACTTGGAAATAGTTACTACTGACTTATAAAATTTACTGGTAACAGTAAATTTTTTATTTAAAAGTTGTTATAGCCCTTCAATGGGAAAGGTTGCCAAATTTCTCAAGAATCTAACTTCAACTCCCCCCCCCCCCCCTCATCCTCTAATTTTTTAGGTTCTAGGAATTAAATTGTGAATTACACAAAAATTTGGAATTTTACTGAGAATTTTATTATCTAAGCAAAAATGGGTAAAACTGAGAGACACTTTCTTCAATTTAAGGAACCCCTTTTAAATTTAAGAAAAACTTTTAACATATGTTAAAATATAATGTTGGACCTTTAAATTTTGTATAATAATAAAAAAAAAATTGGACAGGTATTCAAGTTAAAGGTGCTTAAAAATAGTATAATTTCAATTTTCGGGCCCTTATAGCTCCTAAACAGGGGGCTTGACAAAAAATTTTTGTTAACTGACTCCTACTATTTTTTTAGGATCTAATTTCTCCCAAAATTTCAAGATCCTAGCTTGAACCGTTTAGAAGATATGTGGGGCTAAACATTTTGCAAAAATTGAGTTTTATATAATGGTGAATTTTAGTAACATATGGTAACCCTATATATTTAAGCGACATATTTTTGTAAAGTCTATAAAAGCAGCTCTTTAATACCGTTTTTCGATTGAAAATAAACCTAACAGAACCCTTGTTATATCAATTTAAATATAGAGCTTTTTTGGAATTTTCAGGGGCTGTAACTTCGTCGCCCTTCAAAATTAAGAAAAACCTTTGACACATGTTGAAATATAATTTTTAAGAAAAACCTTTGACACATGTTGAAATATAATTATAGAGCTTTGAATTTTGTCTATCACTAAAAAAAAATTTGGACAGGTATTCAAGTTACAGGTGTTTAAAAATAGCAAAATTTCAATTTTCGAGCCCTTATAGATCCTAAATAGGGAGCTTGACAAAAAAATTTTGTTAACCGACTCCTACTAATTTCTAAGTATCTAACTTCTCCCAAAATTTCAAGACCCTAGCTTGAACCGTTCAGAAGATATGTGTGGCCAAAAATTTTGCGAAAATTGAGTTTTGCGTAATGTTAAATTTTAGTACCGTATGGCAACCCTAAACATTTGCCAACAGAGTGAAGCTATATAGGCACATTTTTACAAAATTTTTTGAAAATGTGCTAAAAACATACCAAAACATTTTTCAAAACTTCTTCATATCAATTTGTTTTCGAACATTTCCAACTGTTCCGTCAAATTTCATCTCTTAACAATTTTGAATTAATATTTTAGGTGAGAGTTGATTTTTTTCTAACATAAAGACCTTAAAAAACTTCCTAAACATATGTTTGGAAGCATTCTGCAAAATATTTAATATTAATTCTTAAAACGAACGGTACAAAATAGGAATTCATCAATTTATAAAGTTAAAATTTTATTTCTTATATAAATCACAAAACCCGCAATTAAGTTATAATTCATCCGAATACAGCAATTTCACTTGAATTTATCCAAGAAGAATTTTTTGTATAGCGAAAGAACTTGTCAAATAGTGGAAAAACATCATATGGTAGAAATTACAGTCTCAATTTAAAAAAAAAAAAATAATTACTTTTCCACCATAAAATGTTTTATTCGGATAAAATATTACTTTTTTCCGAATTCATAATGGATTTCATCTGAAGTAATCATAATTCAAAACAAAATTTATGGGCCTAACATTGTAAGATAAACCTCAACGGCATCAATAAAAGTTTGAATTTCACAATATTAGTTTTAAGCCAATGTCAGACTAACCATAAATGAAAACATATTTGGAAAGTTCTTAACATTTTAAATTTAATGTGATTTTTTTTTAACCCAGATATATTTTTACCCACCCCTTATATCAAATATAATAAGTGGTAGCTATTGTTTTCGAACGAAAAATTAGACCCTAAGATTTTAGCATATATGCATTACTCGAGTGTGTCTGCCCATAAAACATGTTTTTTTTTATGATGAAAAGTTCAACTGTTAGGCTAATAAGACTGTGTATACCATAGGTACATTTTGGAACGGGGGGTCATATTATATTCGTGTTATTAGAATTGATCTTAATGAATTCTACATACAATTTAAATATGAGATAGTACTAGGCCTTATAACAACGTCTTTTCAATAGATACTCAATATTTTCAATAGATACAATTTTATTTTTGTTTATATTGTAATATTTTGTATTTGAGCTATATGGTTATATATGGTTCTATATCTGTAAGTTATATTATTCAATTAAATTATTTGCTTATATTATTATTAATAATATTATTTTGCATTTGTTTATATTGTTGCATTAATGTATTTCTTATTAAAGATAATAATTTATTAATTATTGCAGCTGAGTCGAGACGAAAACCAGAAAAGTTTTTTTAATTTCACTGGGATTCGACCCGAGCCTTTCGTATAAAAGGTCGGAATTTTAACTAATTTGCCACCCAGTCGTGTGTATATGAAGAAAGTTGTGAAAGAAGCAATGTGTAAACCAAATTTCATTGTATGAATTTATGTGTCAATTTCAATTGTCAGTGTTGTAAATCATTTTTTGAATCTCAAATGTCAATCATTAAAAAATTGTAACTAACGTGAGAACTGTTATGTATTTTCGATTTAATTGATTGTTGGACGATTATTTCAATATTATTTTATTTAAAATCGATTGACTTACGGTGAACTTTTCGATATTCACATCCCAAAAAAAAGTTAAATAATGTGATTCTGTTAAATTAAATTCAATTTAAAATCTTAAGTTTATGATTTCATAAATGCGTGACTGTTAAAAATTTTAAACTTTTTAAAATCTAATATTTAAAAATTACATAAATTATAATTACATAAATTAAATACTTTTTATATAACATTTTATATAATTATTGCCGTTTTTTCGATTTTAGGAATTTTAGGAGGCAATTTATAATATTTTTAGAAAAATTATATTACACTCATTCATATTTTTTAACCTTGATATTTAGTACGTGACTAGACATTTTTTTTTTTTTTAAAAATATCATGTGAAAAATTTTTAAATGATTTTGAAATAAAATAAAAATAACAAAAATGAAGAGAAACGTACACATATAAAATAATGTTAATTTTTCAAGTTTATGACTGTTATTTTTTTTAAATGTATTAAATTCGTTTATGATTAGGTAGGTGTAATTCTTTTTCTATTATTACATGTATATTTATATATTTATATATGTGTGTATATAAACTTAGGTAATTATTAAAAACAATTTATGTAAGAAACTCAATACAACGTGCCAATTGGGAATTTTATAAATTTCAAAGAATCGATTATAGAAAAAATCGAATTACCAATCAATAAAAATTATTTCAATATATTCAATATTCTTTAAACGCTTAACACTCACTTAAAATTCACCGTGTCAAACATAATTTCTAAATAAGTCTGTAATATAAATTAAAAGAAAGAATAATAACAGCCGTATAAAGTTTATTGAGAATCTAAAACAAAAATTGTAACGGATCTTTTGTACAACCTCATGTAAACATGGATCAGCGAAAAAAAATGATTAAGGATTAAGTGCAATTTTCGCATAATGTAAAATAATAGTTGCAAATCAAAAGTGTTGCAATAATGAGTATATGTATTATAACAATAAAAAGGACGTTAGGAAAAAAGTCCCTAAAATGAAAATGATAAAATTTCCTAATTTTGAAGAGGTTTTTTATATTCAAAATATAATGTTTATAAAAGTTCCCAAAACTATATGCAAAAATACCCAAGTTTCACACTATTAATTTTGCTTTTGAAAAAAGTGATGTGAGGGGTTAGGTAGGAAATATTGGAAAGACAAAATCCACAAAAACAAAACCCCTAAAACAAAATCCAGCAAATAAAAGACCGCAAAACCCAAAATCTCCAAAGCCTAAATACCCAAAAAGCGAAAAGAGGTCTAGTACTTTGTGAGTGAATAAAAAAGCAGAAATCATGATTTTAAAACCTAAATGCCTAAAACCTCGATGCCTAAAATCCCCACTATTTCACAATCCCGTACATAGGTAAATGTGAATAAATATTCTGGAAAAAGTGAATATCCTTGATTTTGAATTCAACTTTTCTAATTTATTATTGGACATTTTGGTTTGGATTTTTTTGATTTTTGGAGTTTTTATGAAGTTCCATCTGTGAGTTATAAGTACGAATTAAAATTTTTTTTTTATCAACAACGTATTGCTCCAGTTGTGCAGGAATCTGAAATGCTTTATACAGTTACAAATACTCAAATATTACATTCTGCTCGAATATTTGAATTTCAAAAAAAAAATTATTACCATTCAAAATGAAAAATAACTTTCAAGGATTATTACTGAACTGAAAAAAAGTTATAAAAAGCTTAAATTTTAAAAAATACTTATTTTTAGTATCTTATAATAATTTTAAGTTTTTTTCGAAAAACCTCGAACAGGAAAAAATATAACAATACTTTTAATGATCTTTCAAAATAAAAACATATTTAAATCAACTTTACAAGTTTCTTTCAAAAATCCTTCAAATTATATTTTAGTACTTTTATTTATTTGTTTTCTTTGGTTTTTAATTCTGAAATAAATAAAATAATGAAAAACAATTTAAAAATTTTATTCAAACTTTAATAACTGTTTTGGGAAAATCTTTTTGTTTTTTTTTTGGTTTTGTGTCCATATAAGAACGAGAGTCGGGGGCATATTGATATTGCTAATTCATTTGTAATACACATAGAACTGGATATAACGAATGCAAACTGAAATTTAAGAATAGCCTCAGTATTTAAAATCTAGTAGGTTCACCTAATTCTGTCCGCTCAACAGTCAGCACAGTAAAGAACTTAATAGGCTGAGCCAAAGATTTACTTAATTATTTAAATTCAATCTATAGATTGCGTTCGAATACCTACTTTCGAATATATTTTATATATACTCCGAAAAAATTATTAGTGGAACATGATTTTTTAAAATTGGTAGCAAAATAGCTCTGAAATTTCTATGACAAATTTGAATAAAAAATGCCAATGCACAATAACAGAGCTTATCTAGGTTCTTTAACAGAGCTTATATGGACATTTACTTGGATTAGCTCGAAAATGATTTGAACAAGATTTGTGATATTAGTTTCATACAAAGTACAGGTATTTTAAAGTTGACAAGAACAACTTATTCATCGCCGTTGGTTTCAACCTCTTAAAGGAATAATAAAGTTCTTATTTTCCCTGAAAAACTTTTTGTTTTAGATCATTTCAATTACTTCAACAATTTTCACATGTTTCCGAGATGTCTGCATGGATTTCTTTACTTTTCTTAACCGAAATTAAACAACAAACTCATAAATATATGGGTATGATTATTAAAATTTTCCTAAGAAAGTATAAAGACACGAAAATAAACTTTTTATAAACTTTTATTTTACTTTTCGTTATCATTGTTTTTGGGTTTCCCCCCCATTGGGATGTGAATTAGAACATTAAATTGAAACACAACAAAGTAATTTCCATTTCACCTTAAAAAAGTATAAATTGGTTTTAGAAAACAAACAGCCTTGAAATTTTTTTTATCTTATCAGACTTAAATCAATAGTATTAAAAATATGAGAAAAGAAGTGCTGGAGTTTTCATAACAGAATGCAGGAAAATAAATATAATTATTATGGATTTTGCCGGACTCAGCAAAAAATGTAATAAATATTTTACATATACAAAAAGTCCCTACAATTTAATATACTATTTGAGAAGTTTTTTCATTTTAAGTTTTACAGACTTCTTTTGCGGAGCCGATTGTAAAGTTACAGATGCATTTATTAAAAATTATTATGACCGTATGACAATAAGTCGAGAGGATATACTAAATTTTCCATTATGTTTTTACCGCAGAAAGGGGAAGAGAGGGGGGTTTAGATATAGACTCGAAGGTATGGATCGAATCTGAATCGAAAATTAAATCGATTCAGCTATGTGTGCTCGTCCGTCCGTCCCCACAATAACTCAAAAAATAAAGAAGCTAAGATTTTGAAACTTTCTCATATTCGTTTTATACATTATTCCTCATCGCTATTTAAATGCAACCGGTTCGCTACATGGGTTCGAGTACAACTTCTTTTTTTATTGAGCATTACTCTATACCTATTGAAGCAGGGTGTCTTTGTGTAAAATTTGGCCAAAGTTTGTGTAAAATTTAATTGGGGTAGTATACTAGGTTAGAATAATTGTCATACAACTTCTTTGTGCACTTAATTAGAAAGCACAATGTATATATTTAGATTTCAGATTCTGAATAATAAGAGATCTTTAAAAAGATTTCAGGGTTTGGATTCAATATGAAAGTATTTTCCTTTTAAAAAATAAAATCAAAAATGTTTTTGGAATCTCAAAAAAATCAAATTTTAGGGTAATTTGATATATATTTACATCATTTTGGATTTTGTTTCCATGGAGCCCATTTACAGTTATATTTTAAATTAAAAGCGCTAAGCTGTAACTATAGTCCCTCCAAAGACACAACATAGTTTTTATAAAAGTCTACTAGTACTAAGCCTAATAATAAACGAAAAAAGTTTTCATTTTTGGGAATTTTGAAACATAGAAAATGGCCCCAAATTTAATAAATATACTTTGTTTGCGGTTATGGGAACCTTTTTTTAGGGAACTTTTCTCATAGAATCTATTATGTGATGAACTCAATATTTAAGTAGTTATCTGCATTTATGGACATTTTTTTCATTTTCAAATTATGTAACAACATGATTGATAAAATCCTTAAAATATATTTTAAAAGATATTCAAGGACATTGAAAATATTTACATTTCTTTTGGATAATGGCCATAACAATGTCCTCATGTTTCATACCAAAAAAAAACAAAAAAGAAAAAAAATCAATACAAATTTCAAAATATATATATATATAAATTTTATTTATTTACCTATTTTGTAAATACAAAATAAATAAACAAATAATTTTGAACCGTAAAATAAATAAAAAATACTAAAATTTATTTTTTAACTAAAATTACATAATAATAATTGAAGTGAAAATGATTTTCAATCTAATGGATATTTTTTGAGTATTATTTTAAAAGATTTGTTATTAATAAATTATTTTATTTTAAATTTCGAAATTTTATAAATAATTAATTTGTGTGTTGTTCAATAAATCATAATTTACTCTGCCAAAATACAAAAACAAAGTATATAAAAGAAAAGTTAATTTTGCAAATCAATATAAGGTCAAAATCATTGGTATATGAGTGCCAGATAGAATTAATGGGCTGTAACCAAATACATATACCAACTCAATTAAAACTGTTGTTGTTTTTGACATAATATTTCCCTGCACAAATTAAATAAATCAACTCACGTTATGATATTGTAAGTCAATATGCTTTTTCTGCCGCATTGACTTTTCAGAACAAATTTCAAAAAATTTTGTAAAACTGTTCCTATACAGTTTCACTATATCCGTTCGTTCGCTTGTCCGTTCGTGCTTCTGGTAAAATTTTTATACCTTTTGAAATAAAAAAATAAAATTTAAACCATGGATAGATTTTCCAAAAAAATTTATTTTATGAACAAGTTTTTTTTGTATCCGCACCTATTAAAAGCTACAGCCCCCAAAGTTGGGAAAAGTCCTATTTATAAAATTATTATAAGAAGAGTTTAATTTATGAAAATCTGAAAATGGTAAAAGACAACTGCATTTATAAACTTTATAATTATATGTAAAATAAATATATATGGTTGTTATACGGTACTTTAATTTACCGCTATGCAAAGCGTAATTTATCAAAAGATCTTCTAAATGGTCTAAGTTCAAAACTTAAAATAAAAAAGTTAATTCATTAGAAATAAGTATGAGTCATTTAATAATATTATTTTGAAAAGCCCCCTGTTTAGAAGCTGTAAAGAGTTTAAATTCTAATTTCTTCCTAAAAGTAGTTAAGTTTTACAAAAACGACAACTGACAAATTTGGTTATAGTAAGCCATAAATACTGCAAAATTATTGCCTCAATTAACTTAGATTTCTGAAAATGTGTTAAATTTGTGTTTTTTTTTTTACGAGAAAATGGAAAGCTCGAAAGCCTCCCATTGAAACTGTAAAGTGTTTCTTTGGGTAGTGTTAACCTTTGACATACCAAAACGACACCCTTTTCAAACCTAACTTAAAGAAGAAATCTGTGATACAAATGTACTGTTTGGTTACAGGGATGGGGATATGGAAGGACTTTGGAATAATGGTGGAAGTTATTTGGGATATCTGATTAGGGGGGATGGGGAAAATTGGATGGGATATTGAGAAGAAAGATTTTAATGTTCTTCTTAAATTTGTTTAATCGCACTTATATACATGGAACACATTGATCATTTAAAAGTTTCTCTAAATTTTTTAGGGTTGATTAATTAGATTCGTTGAACTACCGTACAATTATTAAATATTTAAAAATTTAATATGAATTTCTTTGACCAAATTATATTACGTTAATATTATGTTCCATAAGTTTTGTATTCATAAACTTTTACACTGTTGATCATTTAACAATTTCTTTCTTTTTAAATACTCGTCCCTACAAAAAATCTATCATTTGCCAAATTCCTAGACTGTATTCTTTGAATACCACTTTATAATTTCAGCTACTTATTAATATACAAAAGCTAAAAATGGTTTATCATGAACAAAAGTATTCAAATATTTGTCATAAAAAATAATCTCTAACAATCGAGTTTTAAATTCAAATTGAAATGTATTTACACTTGTAAATATGTCAAAACTTTTATTTTTTATACTACAATGACGCTCTCGTTTCGACCTCCAGACATAGCTATCTGTCAAACTAAGTTAAATGTATTGAATTATATGAAAGTGTCTACAATAGACACAGCCCTGATGCAGCCGTTACGCAGCCAATAGTTATAAAAATATATTACATATATTATAACAAAATAATTTGTTACTATAAAGAGAATTTCAAATTAATAATCGCTTTTATTTTCCAAAATTATTATTAAATTTGAAATTACGCATTCGAGTTGAAAATCAACGCATTCAGATTTTCTGTTTGTTCAAAAATTTACAAGAAATTAATTAAATTTATTTCAACAAAAAATTTTTAAATTTTTAGTAAAAAGTAAATAATTTCATCCACAAAAAACTGTGTACAATTTATAAACTTGAAAAATTTTCCTAATGCTTTTGACAGAAAACAATTAGTGGACGTCATTTTTATTCATTCTAGAGTATTATTTAAATTTGACATTCAATTTTTTCAATTGTCCCCAAAATCTAATCATAAAATTTCTTTAATTCCTCTATGTATACGATTTTAAACAATTGTAATCGAAATTTTTTAATTACATATAACAATTCAAAATGATGGTTTGATAATTTTCTTAATCATCGAACCAGAAATTTTTCAATTTCCATTATACAAAGAAAAAAAATTTTCCAAAGCAAAATACAATAAAAACTTTTGGTTTTTTTTAATGTCAATTTAAATCTAATACATCAAATTTATTTAAAGTCTATGATTTTTGTATCTATTGTTAATTTTAATTAAATAAAACAAATATTTCACTTTTATAAAACATTGACTAAAAAATAATTAATTGAAAAAAAATTCAGAGAATCTATTATTTATCATAGAACGGCAAATACATATTTATACCTACATTACCTTGTGTACTACAAGCCAGGATCTTTTATTTTCAAAAACAAATGGAAAAATCTACCTTTGTTTGATAACTGCATTTAATAAGAAAATTTTAAACAAAAAAAAATTGGAGTGTAAAGTGTAACAGCCTATCTGCAATGACGCTCTCGTTTACGTTACGATGACGCTCTCATTACGTTATCAACAAAAGAGTATCCACAATAAAATGTACATGACAGCGTTTTTTGACATTATTTAATTTATAAATTTCATAAATTAAAAAATATTCAATAGTTTAAAGTTTATTTTGTAGCTATTTTGAATAATGGTTTGATATTTTTTAGCCCTAGATAGAAAAAAAATTAATAATTTTACTAATGATTCTGATAATACATATATTTTTTTATTTTTCAATAAAACATAAATTTTGAATATATAGAGAAGGCGAAAAAGTTGTTTAACTGTTTAAATGGCTGCGTAATGGCTGCTTCTATTGTAGATACATTCATATAATTCAATTCATTTAACTTAGTTTGACATATAGCTACGTGTAGAGAGCGAAACAAAAGCGTTCATTTTAGATAGGCTACAAATCTCGCGAATTAAAATATCGTGTTTCAAAATCTCGTGATTCAAAAAAATTCTTGTTTATTAAAATCTTGGATATCAAAATCTCATGTGTCAAAATCTTTTAAAAAGATCTCCCGAAAAAATTTATTTTGACGGCTTTGCTTAGGCAAAAAGTCATGTTTTAGTACCTAACCATTTACTCAATTTGTACGGCTTTATAATACTCTTGAAAAATTTTTCGTGAAACTTATTTTGGTGATCACGAACCAAAAATAGTTGAACACAGACTAAAAATAAATTTGGCAGGTAGACATGGACAGAGTATTCATATGCATCAAATATCAAGTTAATATTTTTAATAATATCAAAGATATGCTTTTAAAAATTGATAGGTTTGCGAGAAAAAACACCCTTGTACCAAGTTCGAATGCTTTATCTTTAGTCATCGCCGAAATTTGCTTTATTACTTTTGGCTCGATCAGAAGCTTCGTGAATGTAAACGCATGTTCCGATCTCGTCCATTTACGCTACATTACTCCAGACTTTTCTAATTAGGAACAAATAGTATAAATTTCATCAAGATATCGGCATTTTTTTTTAATCGTGTTTACAAACAAAAGAAAGGAGGAGCGAACATCTCTATATCGACTCACTAGGAGATACTGAGCAACAGTTATTATTATTTTATTATTATTATTATTAATATATTTGTCTAGAATGAGGTGTAACAAACGCATTCAATTAAATGTGTTTTGTTGGATGTGTTCAATTATAAAATCTCCTAAAAATATGCAAAAAAATTATCAAAATTATTTTGATGGAAAAATTTTTTGAACAAAAAAAAAAACACAATAATAAAAATTCTGTGGAACACGAATGAAAGAAATTTATGTAGATTGCATAATCCTACCCACATTGCATACCTTTAGGATGTGTTTTATTTTCTCATAATCAATATAAAAAATTAAATCAAAATCTGTAGGTAATAAATTTTAATTATTTTATTGACCTTTCTATTAATTTTATTTTTATTTTAAATTTTCTTAAATAACCATTTTTTTTTCTAAAAAATTTATAAAATTTTATTGATTTAAAGTTTCTTTTTGAAAATCCTTTTGGAAATTTTTAATTTTTTTTTTTTTCCAACTTTCCTAGAAAAACTGTATTGGTACCACCTGGCTTTATTGTAAATATTTTGAAAGTTATGATCTAAACTTTATTTATATTTTCATTCATTTATTCATTCAGATAATTTTTTAAGCATCTAAATTTTCCACCACCATTTTTCCAATAAAACGTATATTTCTTTTGATTATTGGATATTATAAATTTGAACTTTCATTTATTATTTAGTTATTTTTAGAAAATTCAACATTTCCTTTAATTGTGTCTATTTAGTACAAGTGGAATTTGGGTTTTATACAATTCGACCACACCATAAAGTAGGGCGCTTCCCACCCCTTAAAGCTAAAGTTATTTTATTTAAAACATTAAACTTCTTAATTAAACAACTTCGACATTAGATATGAGTATTATTATTATTATTATTATTATTATTATTTATTATTATTATTATTATTATTAATATATTTGTCTAGGATGAGGTGTAACAAACGCATTCAATTAAATGTGTTTTGTTGGATGTGTTCAATTATAAAATCTCCTAAAAATATGCAAAAAAATTATCAAAATTATTTTGATGGAAAAATTTTTTGAACAAAAAAAAAAACACAATAATAAAAATTCTGTGGAACACGAATGAAAGAAATTTATGTAGATTGCATAATCCTACCCACATTGCATACTTTTAGGATGTGTTTTATTTTCTCATAATCAATATAAAAAATTAAATCAAAATCTGTAGGTAATAAATTTTAATTATTTTATTGACCTTTCTATTAATTTTATTTTTATTTTAAATTTTCTTAAATAACCATTTTTTTTTCTAAAAAATTTATAAAATTTTATTGATTTAAAGTTTCTTTTTGAAAATCCTTTTGGAAATTTTTAATTTTTTTTTTTTTCCAACTTTCCTAGAAAAACTGTATTGTACCACCTGGCTTTATTGTAAATATTTTGAAAGTTATGATCTAAACTTTATTTATATTTTCATTCATTTATTCATTCAGATAATTTTTTAAGCATCTAAATTTTCCACCACCATTTTTCCAATAAAACGTATATTTCTTTTGATTATTGGATATTATAAATTTGAACTTTCATTTATTATTTAGTTATTTTTAGAAAATTCAACATTTCCTTTAATTGTGTCTATTTAGTACAAGTGGAATTTGGGTTTTATACAATTCGACCACACCATAAAGTAGGGCGCTTCCCACCCCTTAAAGCTAAAGTTATTTTATTTAAAACATTAAACTTCTTAATTAAACAACTTCGACATTAGATATGAGTATTATTATTATTATTATTATTA
This sequence comes from Dolichopus griseipennis, assembly GCA_963082915.1. Taxonomy (NCBI): domain Eukaryota; kingdom Metazoa; phylum Arthropoda; class Insecta; order Diptera; family Dolichopodidae; genus Dolichopus; species Dolichopus griseipennis. The sequence continues at coordinate 36,880,139 of OY720441.1, read as the reverse complement.
TTATTATTTATTATTATTATTATTATATTATATTTGTCTAGAATGAGGTGTAACAAACGCATTCAATTAAATGTGTTTTGTTGGATGTGTTCAATTATAAAAAAATAAAATATTATATATATATATATATATATTATATATATATATATTATTATTAATATATTTGTCTAGAATGAGGTGTAACAAACGCATTCAATTAAATGTGTTTTGTTGGATGTGTTCAATTATAAAAAAATAAAATATTGACGTTTTGTTGGATGTGTTTTATTTTAGAAAATAAAATATCATAAATTATCATAAGCAGGCCAAAAAATATTTTATTTATTTTTAATAAAAAAAAAAAATTTTTTTTTGAAATAAAATTTACTTATTAGTTTATGAAAAATTTCATTTCAGTTTTAAAAATCACAGAAGATTTTCTGGAAATTTTAAATATATAGTAAGACATTTTGTCAATAAAAATTAAGAAGACAATGCTTCACAGGAACATTTGTGTAGTTGGTCTTAATAATTTTCAGTAAATATCTGAAATAAGGGCGAAAGCCCAATGTATGCTTTGATGCATTGCTTGGTTTGCTTAAGCAAATAAACCAAGAAATGTATTAAAGTAATTTCAAAGTTTCCCCTCATCTCGCTCTCAACTCTACCTCATCTATCTCTCATCCCTTCCTTCATAACTTTTTAATTATTTATCTATTTAAAAGTTAAAATGGAAAAAAATTATGTAACAACTGACGGTTGGGAAAGTGGGTTCAGGTATACAATACCTCTGAGTTCAATGCACCATAAAAACCAGACAAAATAGATTTTAAACTTAGTTAGGGTTAGGTATATTAAAAAAATTTCAAATAAAATTTATAATTTGCATTTGATAATGCAAAACTCAATTCAAAAATCAACATTTATTTAATACAATTTCACGTACATATAAATAGATACATTATTTAGCATGTTGAATAAGTACATTATAGAACGGTTAGCCTTCAAACAAGTATTTTGATTTGAATCTAAACAAAGGAAACAATATAGAATGTATAACAACATTTTTTAAAAATGTATATACAAAACATTAATAGTTGGAGAAATAAATCATTATTGAAACAAAATAAATCTATTTCACATCTCTTATTAACACAAATTTATCGAACTTAATTTTAAAAAGTACGTAATTGAATAAAAAAAAAATATTAATTGAAATTAAAAAAACATTTCACCAAGAAGGGATTTGAACTAACAGCCCCAAAATTTTATCAAATTCAAAACATAAAAAAGGTAGACTAAATAAATTATTCATCTTCAAATTTTTAGATACAACAACATATAAGTTTTTGTTTTTTTTGTACATAACTAGAATTGAAGCATAGTCTGTATTACGTAGAATGCAACGGTTACCATTTTATTTAAGAAAATGGTATTGATATATTATAATATATGTTTATGTAATATATGTAATTAAATTAGAAATAGTTCTTAATTAGAAAAAGTTCTTCTTTCAACTGACCTTCCGTCATTCTGTGACGGGCCAACAGCTAGTTATATATACTCTATTATTATATCTACTAAATTCTTAAAATAATTCTAAATCCTTCCAACTATGTAAGGTTACCAACATAATAAAATACAAAGAAAAAGTTATACCTATTTCAAATTTATTAACTCGGATTAATGAAAATTTTTTTTACATTTCTATCATTTAAAATCAAATTCTTAAGAATTAATTAAACGGTCCTAATAAAATTTCCCAACAAAATTCTGCAGCAAAGGTAAAATCGTTTCCTTTACCTAAGGTAATTACTCTCTTATAATAAACGGAAATATTTAAAAAAATATTACTGCTAATTCTAAAAAAAAAAAATAAATTAAATGAAAAATAGAAAGGAGCGCCAGTTTAACTTTTTTTTTAATTTTAATGAAAAGCGTCCATTAAAAGTAAAAATCAGCCATTGAATATCCAATCAAATAAAATCCATAAAATAAAAGATGAATCGATAAAATTGAAAAAAAAATTTCCTTTATATTTTTTATTAGTCATGCTCTTCCTGTTTTATTACTCAATTTAATTGATATATTTCATATCCGTAATTTGAAAATATGTTCATAATACCTAAGGTAAAATTGAAAATTATTTTGAATTTATAATTAGTCTCGTCTATCGTTCTACTGCAGAAGGACGAGTATTCGCAGATGTGAAGATCTAATGAAAGAATTTTTATGCCATGCAACAATAGCACAGCTTTTGGTATGAGATACGATTCGAAAAGATTAATTTATGGATTGTATTGATTCAACTTTTAAAGACTTAAAAGAAATGAAGCGTAAAATTATTTTCAAATTTAATTCAGAATAATTGTAAGGGGCTCATTTGAATAGTGTTGAACTTTAATCACCTAAAAGCAATCCCCCTTTTAAAACGAAACTTAGAATGGATCTTAAATAAATAACATGTATTGTTTGGTTTTTAATATGGGAGATTGAAAAAGGAAATTTGGGATAGGATTTCGAAATTATGGATTAAGTTGGATAAAGGGAAATATTTTGAGGAATATCATGCAGACGATTGTTATTCTTATCCCTACATGTGCACCCTACAAGGTATCTACAAAACAGAGTTAGAAACCAGACAATGCACCGATGTCTACCTGAAGTGAGGTAACACTAGAATCGTTTAAGGTAGCTATATTTTGCAATTTATCGATTACCCTCCTTTAAACATTACTTCGCGTTAGATTAATTAAATCTTTTTAACAGTATCCTAGTAAAGACAAGAAATATTATTTTATTAAACAATATTTAAAAGTCAAACAAACCAGCTGTAATTTAGTATACATTTTAAATTAAATTAAAATTATATGATTTATCCTAATATAAAAGAGCCGTCAGCTTTAAATGGAAATACAGGGGGACCAAATGATTAGTTTATATTACTGAACATTCTAAACTAATTGAAAAAAAAAAAACAGTTATATTTTCTTCAAATTTAATTGCAGACTAAAATTGTATAATAATTAAAATCCAGCAGCAGGATATAAAATTTGAATACTACTAATCTGAACAGAACTTTCAATTCATTAAATCAACTTTTCTTACGTTAATCAAATATATTTCAAACGAAAATAAGTTACCCTGTAATTAGTATTGAAAAAAAAAATAAAATCAGCAAAATTTAATTTCCTTTTCATTTATGACTGTTGGTTTAGCAAAACGAAAATCTATAAATATTTTTTTACTAAGTCATTATAATATAGGATCCCTTTCTTATATTGCGCCTAACGACCTAAATAATATGCATATATATATATATCTGCTGAATAATGGGAAGAATATTTTTATTCATGTAGTGTAACTCTTCCTTTTTACTAACAGTGGCTTCTTCATCAGTAGTATGAATGGGATCTAAAATAAGAGCAGTAAAAATTTTATTTTTTAGACAAATAAATCTCCATTAAAAATTTTTTCAATAATCTCTCAATAATAATAATAATAGGCAATCATTTTTTGATTGTGTTTTTTGGTTTATTTTTGGGAAAATAGAAAATTATATCTAAAAGAACTCCCATCGAAACCATCTTGAAGAGCTTTTGAAGATTATTACAAATCAAAATTTTTATTTACTTTAAAAATGAAAAATTTAATTTACAACTCAATTAAAATTAAAGAATTTTATGGTATAAATAATTTTTGAGCCATTAATTGAAACCATTTATGCGTTCCTGTTTTTTATGCAATTTTATAAATAGACCACCTAATATCCAATGCACATTGCTTCGCCTTTCAATGGGTTTAATATTGAAACTGATATTATTGAAAAAAAATTAAAAACACTATTGCACAAGCTTCAAAAATGAGACTTATTTTAGATCATCGCAGTAATTTAAAAAGTGGGACATAATTCAATTCCTAAATCCAAAGATTAATCGTCACGCCGATATGGGTTAATAAATTCTAAATCTGCTAATAGAGTCAACTCAATTTTAAACAGCAATATATAGGCGCAAAATTTGAAGTCAATCGGCCAAAGAAAAAACCTTTAAAAAGTTTTTGCGCGGCAATAAGTTAACTGAGCTCGACAAAATAATTTTTAGACTTTCTTTTTTTGAACCAATTGTTGTGCCGATATGGGTTAACATATTCTAAATCGTTAGTCCAGCATATATCAATAATAATTTATCAATTTGTCCAGTTACTTCAAAAATCCCAGCTACTTTTTCTGTTTTTATTAAATTTTTCATTTTATTTGATTAGGTTACCTGTTAATTGTCATCTCTCACAGCTTTTGTCGAGCTTATCATCCATAAAAGAATTGAAAAAATTGTACATTTTATAAAAATATTGGGTTAGAACTCAAATCGTTTTGCATTAATTTCTTTTGCTGTTATTTTTTATTTGAATATGAGCTACGTAGGATTTAAATTGAAGCAAAGATCGTTGATTCGATGGCAAAGAATTAATGTGGATGTATTTTCAGTTAAACTTATAACATCAAACAATCAACTATTACTATTCCTATTACTATTACTATTCTAAAACCACCAAGTATTAACGAAATATTAAAACCAAATGGGAATATAAAGTCGCGAACAAATTTCAAATCAAATTGCTAAAACTGATGACCTATTTCATGAAATTCGGGGTTAATGAAGTGTTCAAAGGATTATAAAAATTTCGTGACAATAAATTTATAAAATAAAAATATAAAATTCTTAACTTCTTTGTATAAATAAAAAATAAAAATATATATACTAATATTAAATTTATTTTGATATCTCATAAGAAATGTTTCTTATTTCTTTATAAATATTGATAATAAATCTAGTAAATAATATTTATTTTGCTTCCAACAAGTATAATAAAATTTTATTGAATTTTTACTGAGTTTTTTTTATTACAAATTAAATGAAACGACAATTTACATGAATATACTAAAATATAAAACCAAAATTAAAAGAATTTTAGTCAAATATTTCATTTATTAACTAGAATAAGTAAAAGAATTGTTAAATTGTGTTTAATGAACAAGAATTCATTGCCTGTTTAAGGGAATGTAAAAATAAATAAAATTTCAATAAACTTTTAAGTATTTAAAGAATAATTGCATTGTAATTTAAAGTTTAAAATATAGTGTTTGCTGTTATCTAAGGCTCATTACTCTACAACCTACTTTTACACTAACATATCTATAACTCCAAATCTTCATCTTCCATAACTTCCCTGATAGGATGCGTGCTGTCATTTGATTCTCCCAATAATGTTTTAAATTCCTTTTCTTTTTCTTGCTAAAATTTGTGTTAATTCTTCTATATTCGTAAAGTCTGCACATAATTATAATGTAGCAACAAGACTTCTTTCCATCTTATATCCTTCTTCTATTTTCTTTTTGCCTCTTTGTAAATAATGATGCTATCTTGGTGAAATGGTTTAACTGGTAGCTTCCGAACGAGCCAAGCGTACACATGCCAATACCAATTACTATACCAATTATGGAACTCAAAAACCAATAAAGCTAGAACCTTTTAATTAGGTGCAAGGGTGGTCATTCCAGTTTTCTTCAGGCACCTTGGGATAATCCACGTCAATTCCAATTCATTTGCCTCCAAAAATGATGATGCTATCTTCTTGAAATGGGCTAAGACAAATACAAAATATTGACTCATGTATTCAGTTTCTGGTAATTTCCGAACTAACCAAGATTACACCAATTATGGTATTACCAATTATGGTATTCGGAAACCAACAAAGATAGAACCTTTTAATTAGCTGCAAGGATGCTTTTTTCAGTTTTCTTCAGATACTTTGGAATAAATTAGATAAGTGGATACCCGGGGACATTCCAAAAAACCTTTAAAATCAATTGAGTTCGGGTCTTCCTAATACACCTTCCAAGTCATACGAAGAATATCATCGAAATTAATATTAGTAGAGAATACAAATCCTTTCAATGTTTAATGATTTATATGATCAATACCAATATTCTATTCACAATTTTCACGATCATTAATAGTTGACCTTATCAAAAACTTTTTCCTTGTTCACAAATCCTAAATCAAAAATGGTTTATTTGGAACAATTGACAGTGCTGTACAAGTACATTTAGACTAAAAAGGTTTTATGGTACCTATGTCGCGTTTTAAAACTACATTGTGTTCTTCCAGTGTGCCCTTTCTGATATATACGGATATGGGGCACATTTTATGAACAAGAAACTAAATAAAAGCATGAAAATAACTATAATTAAAGCATATTTTTAGAAAAATTGCAGAGCTTTCTTTACTGAAGCGAGTCATTTTTTAACAAACAAGCCTCGTGTAAGCTTATTTACAGATTATCATAACTTTTAATAGCAAATGTGCCTAACCTGTTTAATAAACTTTGTATAACATTATAAAAATGTCAAAAAGCAAAAAACAGTTTTCATTAAATTTGGAAAAATATTAATTATTGTATATTTTTTCTTAATTACTTGTTAAATTTCATAAAAAAATTTAAAAATTAAAAAAAAAGTTATTTATTATATTCAGAAAAACAAAATTTCAATTTTAAAACTCACATGACTCAATTATCATGTTAAACAATATGCTGTCATTACTGACATATTATTAAAAAAAAAGTTTCTGTACATACTTATATAATATTTAACTTAATAAGCATATTTGTATATAATTAAATTTTCAAAACTATTATTTCAGTCATGTTGTATTCCTTGTCATCATTATCAATCATTATAATAATCATCATTAGTGCTAATAAAAAATATATAATCCAGATACCAATATCAAATTAATATAATAATAAAATTTAAATTAAATAAAAATCAGAAAACCATAATTTTTAATTAATTTTTCGACCATAATTTAGTTTTATTTCGATAAAATTGGAACCAAATAAGATAAAACAAAAATAAGTATAGCATTTAAATGCTTATTAATGTAGATTTCTTAAGTACTATCAAACATTACTCTAAAGTTTCTCAGTCTGAGGTTATAAGGGCTTAAAGTCCAATATTTTTAACAAAATATCAATTAAATCCCTTTTATCAAGAAAATAACGGTATTAACATAACAGTTTTTTTACTTCAAAATATTACCCTTCTCTTTCCCTGCATTTTGAGTATACTAGCACTTTTATAGCTCAAAAACTTTGAAAGTTATAAAGTAAAAACTTTTTTGTGATACCTTAAATTAATCTAAATTTGAATTTTTTTGAAAAAAATTTTTGAAAAAAATTCAAATTTAGTTGAAAAAAATTTTTGAAAAAAATTCAAATTTCTCAGGGTAATATTTTGAAGTAAAAAAACTGTTATGTTAATACCGTTATTTTCTTGATAAAAGGGATTTAATTGATATTTTGTTAAAAATATTGGACTTTAAGCCCTTATAACCTCAGACTGAGAAACTTTAGAGTAATGTTTGATAGTACTTAAGAAATCTGCATTAATAAGCATTTAAATGCTATACTTATTTTTGTTTTAGGGTTCAAATCCTAGTGAAAATGAAGAAAAAAACTTTTAACTGTAATATAATTAATAACTATATATCTTTATTGAAAAATACATAAATGTAAAAATACAACCAAATAATTTAATTGAATAATAAAAACAGACATAGAATACCATATATATAAATCAAATACAAAATTATTACAATATAAACAAAATAGAATTGTATCTGTTGAAAGTCTAAGATATTTCTATAGATAGATGTTATAAGGCGTAGTACTATTTCATGTTTAAATTGTATGTGCAATCCATTGAAATCAATTCTAATAACAAGAATATACTATAATTCCCTTTTCCAACATGTACCTATGATATAGACAGGCTTATTAGACTAACAATTGAAAAGTTAACACTTACAAAAAAAAAAGTAATAATTAAGATTAATAAAAATTTTTTTTATCTGACATTAATTCAATAATCCAGTGTCATGTATTGTAGATTAAAATGGATTAAAAGATTCAGCTCTAGTTAATAATGTGTTTACTAACGACATGGTCACTATACTAACAAACACATGTTAAATATAATTCTACTTATAAAATGAAATAGAAAGCTCTTTGTAAGATATTAAAATGTTATACTAAAAATTGTTTGTCATGTGCTCATAATTCAGATCCATTATTGAATTTCAACATCTATTTAATTAGCAAGTTTATGTTAATTTTCCATGCGTTTATTGTTGTAACCACATTCCGAAATAAATTTTAAAAATTACATATTTTTATTTTTATTTAGTATTAAATTACAGTCTGTAATGATGATTACTGCATACTTATTAATTATCATAATATTTAATATTAGAATCCCTGTAGAGCATATACGAGTATACAACTCATGTCATACATTTTTTTTATTACAAAAAATTTTGGAAATTATTTTGACAATAGATTACACTAGCACACTTATTTATACAGAAGTAGGCAGACAATTTTACTGTCATAACATTTGAATTAAATAAAAATCAAAACATCAATTATTTTACCACACAGGGTGATTCTCTTTCAATATTTTTGGAACATATTATTGATGACGAACGATAAGTTTTGTAAAAGGAGGAGTAAAATAGTCCGCTCTGTTCTTGAGATAATGGAACCTAAAGTTATTTTGAACATCTTTTTGAATGTCAAATTGTAAAGCTTTCTGAAGATGTATCAAATTTATTTTTTCATTTAGTAGTTGCTTAAATAAACAATTTCAAAAAAGGAGCAATTAACGCAAGAACCAGACAAAATGGATCTTCGCTATACACTCTATAAATATTTAAGACAGAAAGGGATTCACCCTGTTAAAGATATTAAAAACTCAAAGCATGGATTGGCGCATTAAACGTTTTTTTAAGATCCATTTTATTTGAATTTCATTAAAAGAACCTTAAGGATCTATATATAGTTCTTGTGTCTGAAAATTTTATTAAAAAATTTTTTATAAAAAAGGTTTAACTTACGTATGTTAAGAAAAATCAAAGGAAATTCTTTAAAATATTTCTACTATATAAATTAGTCTATTGTTTTCGAATTGTATACATAATTATAAATAAATAAAATTATTCACATACGTTAATTATAGTCGGAAATTACAGGGGTTTTGATTCTTTACTTCTCCTATAAGTTTTTTATACTCTACACTAAAAATTGCATTTCAAGCTCGGGTACAATAATTCTATTAGATTAAAGGGTATACTAAATTTGCCATAAGGTTTATGACGCACTAAGGGAGGTGAAGCACACATAGACTTAAAAGTTTTGGAAAGATTGAATAAAATTCGAAAAATAATCGATCTAACTATGTGTGTCCGTTCATGCAAACTTATTTTCAAAATTATTGAAACTCCGTTAAATAAGACATTTAACTAACTTACAATGTAGTAACTGTACACATCATGAATTGATATATGTTGCAAAAAATCTGATGAGTACCGAATTTGTCTAGTGCAAAATGTCTTTTCGCTTTGAGCAGCCACACCAGCTTAATTACAATTTATATAAAACTTTAATCTGTTATTTGAAACATTTATAGCCAACTCTGTTTAAAATTTCCAAGTGTCAACTAAATTGAATACAGTACATTGAATTATGTTATAATTGATGCTGTTTTCCTTTGCATTTTATCTTTAAATCATTTTATCCTTAGATTGGATTCTCTTTACGAAAGGCAATCGAGTGTCAACGATTATTTTTAGTGCTGAGGATAGAAATCTCTCCATACGGTGTCCAATTTTGGATTAATATAAGTGCCTCATAAATTAATTAATAAAATCCTCTTTGATCTCAAAGGAAATCGACTTTAATAAAATTTTCATCTATAGAACTAATAAATAAAAAGTAGTTTTTGAAGTTAATAATTTTTACAAACAATTTCCACTAAAAAAATAATTATTACAAAACTTTTAAAATTTATTGGAATGTTCTTGCTGTACATATGTATTTATAGGAATTATTAATGTATTTATTTATGAATTTAATTTTTTCCATCAATAAAAAAACTTTTCGTTTAAATCATTATTATGATTATTAAAATTTTCATGAATTTCCGAAAAAAATATAAAATTCCTTATTGGCAGGGGTTAGACTGCCGATCTTTCATACGGAAGGCCGGGGTTCGAATCTCAGTGAAAGTGAAAAAAACTTTAATTTGGTTTCCGACTACAGTTCAAGTTAATGGCTTCACCAATAATTAATAACTATATATCTTTAATAAAAAATACATTAATTTAACAATATTAAAAAATAATTTAATTGAATAATATAACTCACAGATATAGAAACCATTTAACTCAAATACAAAATTATTGCAATTTAAACCTAATAGAATTGAATCATTTGGAATCTCATATTTAAATTGTATATGGAATTCATTTGATCAGTTCTAATAATATGAATAAAATACTTCAGCAGCTCCGACATGCACATGTATAGACATGCTGTTTGGCCGATAACAAAAGAAGTTTCTTGAACTTTCTAAGTAAATCTTAAATTGATACGGACATAAATGTATAAAAACATATGAAGTTTCCTAGAAATACATGAATATTCATACTCACGTTTATTTAATTTCTGATATAATGTGGTTTCCAAATGCCAAAATACTATACAAGTATTTCTTATTTATCTTCCTGGAAAAACAACATGTTTGAAGAATAACAATTTTATATGTATTGAAAAAATGCCGTTGTTCAAATTGCCAATAAAAATCAAGATCACATTTAGATCTATCCATGTTTAGTAATTCAAAATTATTTAAGTCTTTACAATTGACTCTTAGAGTTATAGCTGTATAGTAGCTATTTTAATTTAGACAATTTTCTAAAAACAAGCTAAGCTAATTTGTAAATGCTAATCCATTCAACAGCAGTGGAAAATCTCAAGAAAGTAAAAGGCAGTAATGATATGAAAGCAGATCGGCTTTATGCTCTTTTTAATATGCTCTTTATATGCTCTTTTTTTAAATCAGTTTTTGCAAATCCAGATTTTACAATCCATTTTATTTAAATGCTGCCCTCGCCAAAAGTAAAAATTACGGTACAGCTGATCTATTGGATTTAAAATTATTAAATTCGTTTTCTAAATTTTATTTAGATTTCAATGTTACGTTAAAACTTATTCCTCTCAGCCATATCCGTACAAGAACCTCGGAATAAATCTTTAGTCTGACTTCCAAAAACTTAATTCCAAATATGGTTATTGTTTTTAAATGACAAGAAGTACCATATTAGATGATGGAATATGGAAAATGCAAAGGCAGCTGCAAGAAACAGTAACAAGCAGATGTGAGATAAAAGCCTAACAGTCTTTCACCAATTAAAAATAGAGGAAAAAATTTTACACAACTGTCCCAACTTAAAATGTATAAAATATAAAATTCTAAATTAAATTGCTAATACAATTCTTATAATTCTTTATTTTTAAATATAAAAAATAAAACATAATATTAATGAAAGAGATATCTTCGTCATTAAAACTTCCCACATTTCTGAAGTCCAATAATTCCTAAACTTACCCAACACGACATAAAATAAAGTAAAATATATTGCGTAACTTAATTTAAATAAAAACAGTAACCAAAATAGAATACCACCCCAACATAATAATGTATAATATTATATGATGATGCTTCCGTTTCTTTTATTATACAATATTTTATAAAATTTCCTCTTAAGAATATTTCCTTTTATTTAAATTTTTTTTTAATTTTATTTTGCGGTAATTCCATTTATATTTTCTTCTTCGCTTTTTGTCAAGTACTGGAATACTAATATGGTTGTGTAAATTTAAGTAGTTTATTACTTTTTGTGGCTCAGAAACAACTTGAAAAGCAATTAAATTTAATTGAAATTTCTACATAAAGTCAAAAAAAAACAGAAAAAAAGTCAAGAATAAAATAATATGGAACATATTATTGAAATGGAAGTGAATTTAAAGAATCACAAAAAAAAAATTTACACAGAAACTTCTGAAGCAGAAAAATACTAAAGAACTTTTTGAAACGAAATTTGAATTTAATATTTCTTTAACCCTACAAAATCAGTAAGGATTGGACGTGTCAATAAACATCGAGGGTTTATTGAAACTAGTATTTCGTAGAATTTTTTGAAGCTCTTTTTTCTAATCTTCGTGTGTCCCTTTGTGTATATCTTTTAGCAATGAATTTACAATTCAAACTTAAAATCATAAAGTGATGCAAGAAATGAACAACTTACAAGTAAATAAAATGTAGATCTACAATAGAGTATTTAATTTTATACCTTTTAGTAACATTTTACTTGTACTTAGAACAATGTTTTATATTTATTCATCGAAAAGAGCATAGGCCCAAAATTTTCTACGAGCCCTTATTTTGGATGTCCGGTTTTGAACCGCGAAGAAAAAAAAAAAACTTTTTTATTGATTGCTACTTGAATCCAGCAATATTCGTTATTCAAATTATTGATTGCGACTTGATTCCAGCAATAATCGTCATTCGATTCAAATTAATAACATAAAAAAAATTATTAATTAATTTCGTTTTTATAACTCACGGATTCAATTTGTTCCTATCTTGTTCCAACATGTGCCTTTGATAAAAATAGGCTTGTTTACCAATGAGTTGCATTAGCCCTAAGCATAAACATATTTGCCAATTCAGTATTTTTGGGAATAAGGGAATAAAATATAATTTACAGATCTAGGGTTAAGAAAATACAGGGACTAAGAAATTTTATAAATACCATATAAACTATTTATTTTGCAATGTTGTTTTTGTTCGTCATGCAAGATATTGAATTTTTTTTGTTATTTTTTTTTTCTTTCCAATATGACAAAAATGGTTTCTGAAATAAAGTTTTTTAATATGTTACCATGTAAACTCGTCAGATGACTTTTTATATTGATAGAATATATGCAGGGTTTAAATCAATTTTTATACCCGTATGACTATAGGTCAAAAGGGTATTCTAAATTTGCTATTACGTTTGTGACGCAGAGAAGATGGGGAGGATAGACTCAACGTATCGGATCAGAATCGAAAGGTAAATCGATTTAGCTAGGTATGTCCGTCCGTCCCCACGAGAACTCAAAAAAAAAGGAGTTCGAATTTCGAAATTTTCACAAATTCGTTTTTATGTAATAGTTGACATCGGTATTGAAATCTAGTCATTTTGGCCCACGGATTCGAGTACCTGCCATACAACTCCTTCTATTATATGAGCACTAGCAGATTTACCCGGCGTTGCCCGGAAACTTGAAAATTGTAAAAAAGCAAGTTTCAGCCAATTTTTTGAGATACTACTTTGCCTATAAATGCCACAAAAAAATATTTGTGGAGTTCCGTTAACCCATCGTGGCCCAACAGCTTTTTATAGGTTTTTTCGTTGCTTTGCTATATATTAGAAATGATTTAACAGATTAACTTCAAATTTCGTATATGTGTTCTTCCTTGAAAATGAAGTTCAATTTACTAACAGACTTGAAAGTTGTTAACCCCTGCCGACGATTGATCAAAAAAAAATTTGTAAGTAAATTACGTCCAATTTTTGAAAGTAGGTATAACTTCTTTGAATTAGGGGAATACTTAAAAAAAAGGTTTGTCGAGTTCTTTTAATCGATTGCGAAACAAAAACTTTAAAAAACAGTTTGCAAAACAATTTGAACGATTATCTCTAATTTTTCTATACATGCTGCTTCTTGACAATTTGGTGCTCCTTGACGATATAGTTGAGGATGGTAGGTTTCCGGTGAACAATGTTAACTGAATTAAAATGACTATAGGTCAAAAGGGAATTTTCTTGAATTGCCAACGCTTGAATAAAGTATAGTCGATGGTTTAGAAAAGGTTTAAAAATTCGCTTTTCAACTTATATTTTGTTTAGTACTCACCTGAAAGTTGTAATACGCTCTTCCTCGTTTTTTTATGATTTTATGAGAGAAATGTAGGCTTATTTATTGGAAAAACTGTTTTAAAATACTATGTATTTAAGCATTATATATAACAAATTGAATTTTTTGATTTTTAGATTTCATTTGAAGAAAACTGAAAATTTCATTGAATCTTTGTTCAAAACGCACAAACAGGTCAAAACCAAATTAACCCTGTGGGTTTTAATTAAAATGCTGGTAAAAAATTTTCAATAAAATACTTTTAATCGTATAAGAAAATAAAATATATAGAAAACTTCATAGCGTCGTCGTGGAAAATGGGTTAATCGAACTTAACTAAAACTTTTTGCAGCCTCTCTTTTAGACTACAAAATCAACCTGTAAAATTGGACACAAATCGAAAACACAAAATTTTTTGAAAGTCCGCCAGGCCGAAATGGGTTAATTTATTCCAACCAAATTTATACAACTCAATGCGGTTGCTAAGAGGAACATTTGTGCAAAATTTCAAGTCAATTTGTCAAACAGTTTTGACTCGACATCAAAAACATTGAAAAAGTTTCTTTGCACTCTCGTGCCCAAACGGGTTAACCGAATTCAACAAAAATTTGTCCCAGACTTTACTTTCGACTGCGAAACCACCTTGTAAAATTGGACACAAATCGGAAACACAAAATTTTTTGGAAGCCCGCCAGTCCGAAATGGGTTAAATTATTCCAACCAAATTTATGCAACTAATTGCGTTTGCTAAGAGGAACATTTGTGCAAAATTTCAAGTCAATCGGTCAAACTGTTTCGGCTCGACATCAAAAACATTGAAAAAGCTTCATTGCGCCCTCGTGCCCAAACGGGTTAACCGAACCCAACAAAAATTTGTGCCAGCCTCTCTTTTTGACTGCAAAACCACCCTGTAAAATTGGACACAAATCGGAAACACAAAATTTTTTGGAAGCCCTACGGGCCGAAAGAGGTTAATTTATTCCAACCAGTTTTATACCATTAATTCCGTGTAATAAGAAGAACATTCGTGCAAAAATTCAAGTGAATCGGTCAAACCGTTTCGACTCGACATCAAAAAAACGAAAAAGCTTAAAACGGCTCTGGAGCCGCAACCTGCTGACTCATAAAAATGCGACATAGCCTATGTCACCCCCCGGACTCCCAAAATTATTCCTCTAAAATTTGGTGTCAATCGGACCAGTGGTTTTCACGTGAATCCTGGACAAACAAACAAACAAATAAACAAACAAACAAACAAACAAATTTTCTTCTTTATATATTAGATTACTCTACATCTAATAAAGCTGTGCATTTAAAATTTTGCCAAAAGTAATTAACCGGATGATATAATGTTTATATTAAGGTCATACAAGTATCCCAGAGTTGACACTGTCTACTCCACCACACTCTTCCTCGTTTTTTCAAATAATTGTATAAAACTTTAAATTTTAGGTTTTTGATGTTGAAGTTTATTTTGAAGTAGCTAATACCTGGTACGCGTTGCTGCTCCTTTCAATGCAAGTTTAATTTAAGTTGATGTTATTGAATAAAGTTAACACAAAAATTACACATGATGTAAATATTAATTTTCAACAATTGTTTTAGATTTTTAAAACGTTTTTCCAAGGACTATTCTAGCAATTTTTTAAAAAATTTATCAAATTTCTTCCGCAATTCCATTGTCAAGAAGCACCACGTAAAGGAAAATTAAAGATAATCGTTATGTTTTCATTTTCAAACAAAACAGTTTAAATAATTTCACTGCAGCCGCACTTGGTGGTCCGTTAGAGCTAAATTTTTAGCCTAGGATTTCTTCCCGTACTCAAAAATAAATATATCAAAATTTTTAGTAATAATCGGCTGATAAGTCAGAAAAATTTTTCCCGACCCTGAAATAATATTCACTAACCGTAATTTGAAAAGGAAAGTTACTTAAGATATTTTTGAATATTAATATCAGTGACGTACCATTATTCTCCGAACCATAATGCCCTTAGTTCGTATGTCCCATTTCAGTATGAGTCATAATGTATTTGAACCAGTGGGACCATTACACCATAACAATTTTTGAGCAAGGACATTATGGCTCGGGATCATATGGCATGTTGCCATAAATATCACTTAACATATAAATATATTTTTAAACTTTAATTTCATAATTGAATTGATTTAGAATGGTTCAACAATAAAATCGTACGATTAACTTTTAAAAAATTTATATAACTTATTTATTTAATGTTACACGTGATATGTTTAGTCACGCAAAAACCAAAAATATCAAATTTTACTCAATAATAAAAGACAAAATATGTTTTTTCTTAGAGTCAGTATTGTCTAGACGATAAATTAAATAAATATATATATATATATATAAAATATACATACTCGTATAAATATATTTATGTGGAAATAATTAAATATATTTTTATTTAAACTTATGCATGTTTATTCATCAAATGATTATAAAACATATGAATTTGAAAAAAATTATTTAATAATTAATTATATTATTATTTTCAAAAAAAAATTATTCTTTGAAATAATTCTTTGGGGTTTTAAAAGCGACTTCAAGGCTGAGCCAATGGAAGAACTCAAAAATATATATACATATAAGATTAAGTGGCAATTGCAATTTGGTGATACCAAAATGTCAAAATTTGGTACATTAAGTGATATAATTTTAAGTAAATCTTTCAAATTTAAGCCAATTTGTATATTTCTAGGGATTAAAATAATTTTTAATAAAATTACAGAAGAATTATATTATATTTTTAATTTGTTTTTCTTTAATGCAAACAAATATTTACAAAATTACACTTTCTTATGTCTATTCTCCTTTACATTAATTTAAAACAAGTAATTAAAAAAACAAAGGTTATTAAAAAAGCACATTTTAAAAATTATATAACGTTGCAATCTGAGTTTAATTTTAGGAATATATATACTGGTGAATAACTTACTGATTTATAAAAATTGGAAATTTTAAAGTTTTAGCAGCTCTTCCATGTGAAAGGTTTCCAAATTTTTACTAAGCAAACTCATGATGGTTCTCGAAGATCTAAAACCACCTACCTCGACCGAAATTTTAAGGTTTTAGGAATAACATTGTAACTTTAAAACTAAGAGACACTTTCTTTATTTTAAGAACTTCCTTTAAATTTAAAAAAAAAACATTTACGACCAAAAACTTTGAAAAACTTGAGTTTTGCATAGTTTTAAATTTACAGTATGGTAACCCTATGAATTAGGGTTTCCAAAATTTATAAAGCTTATAAAATATCAGCTGTTTTTACCGTTTACACATTGAAAATAAACCTTATAGAACTCTTTTTATAACAGTCTACCGTACAAAAAACCCCACCCGTAGTTAAAATTTCGTCTCTCTATTTCAAACGATGTAAAAGTTTTTGTAAACATAAGAACAAACAGACAGACAGACGGATGAACAGAATGAAACTATATAGGCACATTTTTATAAAATCTTTTGAAAAAGTTCTAAAATGAAAAAATAAAAGACAGATTCAAACAGAGAAAAAATATTTAAAAAAATCTCATATAGACACATAAGCTCCAAAAAAATTTGATTCCATTTCATTAACGTCAAATTCATCCCTTTTTATGAAAGCACAAAATTTTAGTTAATTTAAATTTTAGCTTTGTCTAATTTTTGATCAACTTCTGACTACAAAGTAAAATTATCAAATTTTTGAAATTACCATTTTACTTTGAAATGTTAAACACCATTTTTGAAATGACAAAGATACTATAGTCAAAAACAAAAGACTCTAAAAATTTTCTGAATTCTTATATTTGAAATCACAAAGTGAAGTTATTGATTTGATATTGATAGTGATGACCGGTGGCTATATATGAAAATTGACATAATAGCTTCAATGAAATGTTTTGATGGCATTTGCAGTTCTTTCAATAAATTTAATGGATTGGTGTGAAATTATAAGGCATTTTATTGATATTTTATAAACGTATAATTCACAAAATATAGAAACAAATTTAGAAAATTTTAAAGGAAACTAATGGGAAAATAAAATTTTTTAACAATGGTTTAAATTGCATACTTCTAGGATGTTCGTTTATTTCCTTTTTTTAAAATAACTTAGACTAGTAAATTGAGTAAAATGGTAAGTGATAAAATAAGCAGCTGAGTATACTCAAATTAATTTAGAAAATTATTGAAATAAATTAAAGAAAAGGAATAGTAAGATAAAGAATAAAATAATAATTTCTTTTTAATTTTAAAGAGTGAAAATGTTAACCATTTGGAAAACTTAAGTGTTGTATTCGTATACAGTTATTGTATAAGGAGCTTATATCTTTTCTTTTTTGCAAGAAAGATCCATCTGTTCCATTAAAAATGTCATTATCGATGGATTATTATTAAACACCAAATTATATAATAACTTTCAGTCATAGGACGTAACTTAATTAAATTGACTTTAAAGAGTCTAAATCAATACAAATAGTAAAAGTTAAAATCGTGAATCTTAATTTATTTATATGCACTAATCATTTCATGAAGTGCCAAAAGTTTAAAGAAAAGTGAAATAATACTTGTAGGTTTATTTAAAAAAAAATCGAAAGTTAAACTAACATTAAAATCTTGGCTTTATTTCTAATATTTTACGGTATTATTTCTTAAATACATATGAGAAATAAAACCCCAAGATGTTGTTTCTCATTGAATGTGAAATAAACTCCATACACCTTATTTCCTAGTGTTTTATTTTATGACTCCGAGGAATACATATTAAAAATTGTAACCTGAATTAATGCCCTGCGAAATAAAGCCCCCGGGGGTGTTATTTTCCATTTAATGAGAAATAACGCCCTGAGTTTTTATTCCTCATAGTAAATGAGAAATAATGCCCCCAAAATATGGGAAATAAAGCCCAGGGAATTTGACTTCTGTGAGAAATAAAGCCCCGAGAAATAATATCTTGGAACTTTATTTCTCAAGAAGTCTAAGGTTCAAATGAAAGAGATACAACACCCCGGGGCTTTATTTCTCATAAAAGTCATAGTTCAACTCAATTACTATGAGAAATAAAACCGAAGGGCGTTATTTCTCATTAAACGGGAAATAATACCTCGGGGGCTTAATTCAGGTCACCATTAAAAATTATGGTTATTATAATTAAAGTTACAGAATTCAATTGATAAACGAGTTTTTTTTACACTTTTGTCTATTCTTTTTAATTTGCTACTTTCATATGTAAAGAAGACCCTTAAAATAGAGATGGGTAAGTTAATTTTCCCAAATTCATATTGTCAAAATACGCACAAAAATATAAAAAAAAGTATTAATGGATTTTAAAAATAATTAGCTCGCAGTTTTTCAAGTTTCCGATCTTTGTATTCGTTCCCAATATTTTTTGTATCGTATGGTTAGTATCAAAATGGTTACATTTGCAAGATTAATTATAATTTCAATATTTGTTTATAGACTTATAACATTACTTAGAGTTCCTTCGAATTTATTTTCTTAAAATTTCTTTACAAAACTTATCTTAAATTTTGTGTAACATTAAATTTAAAAACATAAAATGGCTTTAATACCTCTACGTCAATAAATCTTATCAAAAAATGTTTTCTTTCAATATAGAAACTTTCATACTTCTTCTTACCCATCTACTCGTTCATCAACAAAACCAAAAATGTATTTATTGTTTGTATTCAATATTCGTATTCATATTCTCTTTCTACCCACAAAATCGATTATATTAAATAAATGTGAATTCATTGATGTGAAAAAACATTTTCCATTTCAATTACAATTTATAGAAAATGTCAAAGCAAAATAAGAAACAAATTTCAAAATTGTAACATTAGAAAGTAATAACTAAAAAATAAACAAATGATGTCCTTAAATTGATATAATTCATAAAGGAAACTCAAATGTATTTCCTGTTTCTACAAAATAAAGTAGGAAAATTTCTTGTAAAGGAAAATGAGTAATAAAATAATTTTTCATAATATTATCAAACAAATTTTAATAATATTCGGAATTAGAAATATTTATGATATGATTGTTGCGAATATTTATAATCATATTAATAGCTATGGCATTCAATAATATTATTCCATTGATTTGATTCAAACGAATACGAAAAATTATAATTATTAATGAAATTTCTAAAAAAAATTCTTAGAATTATCTTTAATAAGTTATTTTAGTATTCAAATTGATCAAAAAAATTTTGGAAAAATAATATTCTTATTAAATCAGCAGCTATATAGATAAAAATTAGTTCACAATTTAGCTGTAAAGAGTATTTCTTTTTATTTCACGAGGGACACACAATTCACTGAAGCAGTGCGGTATTTCTTTGAACACCAAAGGATTTAAACATAATAAATCCAGGAACTTTTAACACAATTACTTAAGATTGTATCTTTGATTCAAACGTAAAGTTTAGTTTCAAATATAAGGATATAAAAAGGATAATGTGGAATTGAGTTTGGGAAATTTGGCGGAGAATTTATACATATGCATTTAACTTTAGGTTGAAAAATAGTTAAAAAACGAGAAAGAGTATGGTAGAGTAGACTGTACCCTTATGACCGTAATATAAACATAATATCATCCGGTTAATTACTTTTGGCAAAATTTCAAACATACAGCTTTATTAAGTGTAGTGTAATGCTCATATAAAAGAAGGAGTTGTATGGCAGCTACTCGAACCCTTTAGAGTAGACCAACCAAACTTTTAAGAAACTTTGGTTATAAAACCGAACTTCTTTTGGTAAAATTTCAGACACCCAGCTTCATTAGGTGTAGAGTAATGCTCATATAAGAGAAGGAGTTGTATGGCAGCTACTCGAACCTCTGCAGTAAACCAACCAAATTTTGCGGTAACTTTGGCCGTGGATCAAAATGGCTGGATTTAAATAGCGATGGCGGCAATTGCATAAAAACTAATTTGTGAAAATTTTAAAATCCTAGCTCCTTTATTTTTTGAGTTATCGTGATGATGGACGGACGGACGGACATACATAGCTAAATTGATTTATTTTTTGATTCTGATCCGATCCATACACTTAAGCCTATATCTTGATGCAAATATTCGAGATCAGAGCGGAATGTTAGTAATCTCAAAAACTTTTAGTCCTCGTTTTTAAAAATCTGTTTATGTTTTTCAAATTATTTTTGAAAATTTCGTGGTGACCATAGAGTTTTTTCCTAATTAATCCTTAAAAATCCAAGTTTTCCATTACAAAAGAAAGAAAGATTTAGTGTCTCTTGTCAACTTCAAGATACCCGAAGCTTTCGTCCGCTTTCAACCAAAACCAATAGGAAACCTAGAAATTGTCTAAAAGTATACTTATGTGAATTTCAAAAATACGCTAGCTAGATCGATTTATTTTTCGATGCTGATTTGATTCATACATTTGTGCCCTAATCTATTATGTCGAAATCAATGCTTTACAAACGAAGGAGCAATTTATTATTATATCCAAAAGAGCTGATTTTCAAATTATTCAAATGTGAAGATAATACGAATCAATAATAATACAAAATATCTATTGCTTAATTATGTAACTACAAAATTAATTTGAGTCTTAAGTTTTTAAATTTTATCATCATACCTAAAATGGTAGGAGATAACGAAAGCTTCGGGAGCTCACCTAGATCCGGTGTTTCCATATCTATTTTCCACAAAATGGTTTCATCAGACAAAATAAGCATTGAAAATAAGTCAATTTGTATAAAATAATTAAAATAACTATTTCATTCACTCTTTTCCATAAAACATTTACTTTTTAATTAAATTCATGTTTAACGTCAACCACTTTATTGCTCTGAATAAGGTAAAAAATATTCAATGTCATCTTTACAACTTTTGCAGAAATTGGTTTCAAGAAAATTGTGTAATCAATAACACACGAACTTATATTACATGTTTTATTACTTTTTGATTCGAAAGTGTTAAATAAGTATTAAAAAACCAGGTATGAATTTTAAAAAACTTTGAGATATTTTTAGTATAACAATTATGGGTTGAATATAATAAGAAAAGTCAAATTGTTGGTTAGAATAAGTCACGTCCTAAACTCTATTTTACTTTTAGTACCCTTTTGTATTATGGTTTTTTTTTATAACTTTTCTATTATGCTTTTCGATATTATTTTGCTTTTGGATGAAAAACACAAAAGTTTGTCAAATATTTATTTTATATCAAATTGATTATTTTGGCACGTAAAGGAATGTAAGCATAATATAAATTTCTTTTTACATTTAAGAAGTTTTTCTATTAGTTTTAACAACATGGTATTATGAACTTGATTTGTCTGATAAATTTGAAATATTTTTATTTTCGATTTTAATTTGAATTTCCATAATTTCGAATATTATTTAAATTCCTTTATAAAATAAAGGATGCTAATCGCTTTCATTAGAAGTGGAGTGTTCTTGGAGTGCTTATTCTTCAATACCAATTGATTCCATGACTTCGATCTCATAAATTAGCCACGTTCCTTCATTTTTAATTTTTCATGAAAATAACATAGTTCCAATTTTAAATATCTGTGGACTCTGATAGATTTAAGGTTAATTTGAAAATTTTGAGGACAGATTTTTTTAACGGTAAAATCCTCAAGAATTTATTATAGTTCTATAAACCTTTGTGGCATCAAAAGACATGTTTTGTAAAAGCTTGTAAAATTGTTATTTTTGTAACTTAAAAGCTTTTCCATAACCCCATCTTTTGGAAGCATAACTTTTTAAATAGCTTTAACTAATTTGTGATATTTACCATTATTTAAGAATGTAAAAGTAAATGTACTGTACGACTGAACACCTCAATCCTAACACATGTTTATTTTTCTATTTTTAGACAATATTTATGGTTGCTTTAATGAAGTGGCGCATAAAATTTAAGATTCAATTTAGTGATGCTGTTAAAACTAAAATTCAAATCAAACTTTGACGCGTGGCAGTTGATTAGATTAAAATGACTATAAAAGATTGCTATTCGTACAAAAACTGTCTGTAATGTCACTTTATTTGCAAGTTCCCTGTTCTGTTACAAACTGTTCCACTAAAAAACGATTTTTGATACGGCGTATATAGGGTAGGATTTACGTGTATAACTATCATAAGCTGGCACTTTATTCGATTAAAGTGCATATAACTGTATTTCCTGGCAATTTTTTCATTTGAGTATATGAAGGAATTAATATCTATTCTTTGGTGTCATGAATTCCCATGAATCCGCACTTTTATCCGCATCCGCAAAAAGTCTTTCGTGTAAACCCAGTCATATGGATTACAGTCTTCTGACAGTAAATAATGTATATCCTTTAGTAATGTTTACCTACCATTTTTTTTAGATAATGATGTTTGTATGATATGAATTGTCCCATGTTCTTGCTACACTTAATGTATGATAGACTTGTACATAAACAAATACATATAAACAAATACACAATGCATTATTTCCTAACATATATACGTTTTAATTCAAAAAACCAATAAAACTGCTCACAATAAACCAAATTTTTCAAAGAAATAAATAAAATACTTCCATGTATAGTGAAAAAAAATTTAACAAAAGTTAAATAAAACAAGTGATGAAAAAAAAACAAGGGTTTTTAAAAAAGCACATTTTCAAAATTATATTGTATTACATACTGATTTTAACTTTGAAAATATTTACTTGGAAATAGTTACTACTGACTTATAAAATTTACTGCTAACAGTAAATTTTTTATTTAAAAGTTGTTATAGCCGTTCAATGGGGAAGGTTGCCAAATTTCTCAAGAATCTAACTTCAACTCCCCCCCCCCCCCCCATCCTCTAGTTTTTTAGGTTCTAGGAATTAAATTGTGAATTACACAAAAATTTGGAATTTTACTTAGAATTTTATTATCTAAGCAAAAATGGGTAAAAGTAAGAGACACTTTCTTCAATTTAAGGAACCCCTTTTAAATTTAAAAAAAACCTTTAACATATGTTAAAATATAATGTTGGACCTTTAAATTTTGTATATTAATAAAAAAAAAATTGGACAGGTATTCAAGTTACAGGTGCTTAAAAATAGCATAATTTCAATTTTCGGGCCCTTATAGCTCCTAAACAGGGGGCTTGACAAAAAAATTTTGTTAACTGACTCCTACTATTTTTTTAGGATCTAACTTCTCTCAAAATTTCAAGATCCTAGCTTGAACCGTTTAGAAGATATGTGGGGCCAAAAATTTTGCAAAAATTGAGTTTTATATAATGCTCAATTTTAGTACCGTATGGCAACCCTATACATTTAAGCGACATATTTTTGTAAAGCCTATAAAAGCAACTCTCTAATACCGTTTTTCGATTGAAAATATACCTAACAGAACTTTTGTTATATCAATTTAAATGTAGGGCTTTTTTGGAATTTTCAGGGGCTGTAACTTCGCCACCCTTCAAAATTAAGAAAAACCTTTGACACATGTTGAAATATAATTATAGAGCTTTGAATTGTGTCTATCACTAAAAAAAAATTTGGACAGGTATTCAAGTTACAGGTGTTTAAAAATAGCAAAATTTCAGTTTTCGAGCCCTTATAGCTCCTAAATAGGGGGCTTGACAAAAAAATTTTGTTAAACGACTCCTACTAATTTCTAGGTATCTAACTTGTCCCAAAATTTCAAGACCCTAGCTTGAACCGTTCAGAAGATATGTGTGGCCAAAAATTTTGGGAAAATTGAGTTTTGCGTAATGTTAAATTTTAGTACCGTATGGCAACCCTAAACATTTGCCTTGTAAAAATTTATAAAGTATATGAAACCAGCTATGATTTGCCGTTTTCAGATTGAAAATATATGTAACAGAACTCTTGTTATAACAATTTAAATATAGGGCTTTTTCCAACTTTGGGGGGCTGTAGCCCCGTAACAGGTGGGGCTACAGAAAAAAATTCTTCTACGAAATTATTTTTTTTCCAAAAACTACCCATGGTTAAAATTTCTTTTCTCTATTTCAAACGGTGTAAAAGTTTTTGTAAACATACGGACGGACGGACGGACGGACGGACGGACGGACGGACGGACGGACGGACGGACAGAGTGAAGCTATATAGGCACATTTTTACAAAATTTTTTGAAAATGTGCTAAAAATAACTATTTGTCATAAAATGAAATTTTTTTTAGAATCTTGTTAATTTGACATTATTGATGAAAAAAAAAACTTATAGTCCTTTAGTCCACTTGAAACATTAATTTCAAGAACTCAAGTGTATTTATGTGTATTTTTATTAGAATTAAACAAACTTCTAAATATTAAATCGAAATTAAATTGATTTTTTTTTTTACATCCCGTTAGTTTCGTGGCAATTTAAAAATTAGAAAATGTTCGGAAAACGCCCTTGTAATCAGTTTCAGAGCAAAAAAATTACGTCAATATTCTACACATGAAATAGGTATACTTCTATAGTAACGGTATAGTAAGATGTTCATATGCACCCAAAGAGCACAAGATAGATATGAAAAAGTATGTACATGTTTTAGGAGCGTCAACTCTTGAGTCGATTTAGCGATATCCGTCCGTCCGTCCGCCCGTCCAACGCCGGATAACTCAAAAAATAATTAAAAAGCTTGATAAAGTTTACAATATTCAAGGTTCGGATCCTAAAGGCTTTCGGTCGGCAAAAGCCGAACAAGCATATCTAGAAAACCAATAAAGATAGAATCTTCTTTTTTAGTACAAGGGTGTTCTTTTCCATGTTATTTCACTTGTGGAAAGGAAATTTGAAAGTGCGGATCGGGCACCTCTAATCTTCGAAATTAGAAAGTAACTTAAAATAAATATAGAATCTTTAAATTTTGTGAAAACCTATTTCTCATTTCCGTTAGATACCTGAAATTCGGGTTCAATTGGAGTGGTGATTTGGGTACCTATCACACGCACTCCAAAATTTAATAAGCATATTTCCATAATTAACAAAGAAAGCTACGATAAATTTGGTAAAAGAAGGTTTTGTCCTATTTTTTTTTCTTTTAAGTTCTCAAATTTGAGACTAAAGAAGTAGTATTTCGGAAAGTTACAATAAGTCTCCTTAGACCTAACTAGCAAATCTTCGAAATAAATAAAGTTAGAAAATGACAATTTTCAATATCCTGTTTACTCCATGTTTCTGAGAACAATTGAATTAGAGATTCGTGTAACTGTCAATTGAATTTGTCAGGTGTATGGTATTACTAAGTTGGTTGAATCAACGACTTACTATTTCGTCATTACTTATTATATTTTCCAAAATCTACCAGCCTATAAAGCAATATTTCTTCAATTAATTTGTTTAATTATTAGATACATTAAATACCTCCTATATATAAGATATATAATGAATATTTCTGTGGTTGCAAACGTTCAATAAATGGTCTGTTCTGTATTGAGAATCAATAATTATGAATCAAAACATTCTAATGAAGTCAATGAAATGAAAATTCTCAACATTGTTTACAATCATTATAAAGACATTAAAGAATATTTTCTGAAAATAAACTAAATTTTAAAGGGAATAATATTCCTAAATTAAAAAATCATATTTTAGATCTATTTATGATGTTTGAAAGTACATTATACGAGTATGTAAATTTTAGTTTTCCAGTAGAATTGATTAAACAAATTGCATAGATACAGTATACTGCATATTGCATATTTATAATGATTACAAAAACAAAAGTTTTCGAATTTTTATTTGATACTTTCTAATTAGTTTTGCCCATGCGCTTGATAAATTTTTCAAAAATACATTGTTAAATATAAGTTAGGATTTTCATTGTAAATATTTTTGAAAATTAAGCCAGACCATATTGAAAAATTTTCCAAACACAAGAATTCTTTACTAATAAGAGATGCATTAGTATATAATATATACAAAAAAATTGTATCTATTTTTAGGAAATCATTCAAATTGAAAGTACTACAAATCATTTATTAATTCATTGCATATTTTAAATTTTTTTTTAAATGCTTTATTAGTTTTTGCTGTTGTTGCAATTTAATTTCTAAATTCTTTGTAAATTTGAAAATGTAATTGAATTTACATTGGAAATGAATTAAGGCTATTTTAAATCAATTCTTAAAAGTAATTGTTGGTATAAGAATCTACAATATTTATAGTCCAATACACCTCTATGGTTATTACATGATAACATATGTTTGATAAAAAGTTATTACCAAATAAAGGGAAATTTAAGAATCTTATAATGTAAAAATCATTCAATTATGAAAACCATATTGTTAAATTAATGATTTTTAATTAAGGTAATCATCCCAGTATGTGCTATAAATACATTTTTAAGTAAAAAGCACATATTCTTAAAATTTTCCTACCCGTATCAACATAGGTCAATGGGTATTCGAAATTTTCCATTGAGTTTAGGATAGGATAAATATAGACTGAAAGTTATGGATCGGATCTGAATTTTAGTAAATTTAAGCAATTTGCTCAACTTATTCAGGTAGTTCCTATATCAAATATTTTTTAATAAGAAAATAACTTAATACATAATAAAGCTGGAGCATTAGAAATTTCGTCAAATGTAGTTAACTTTAAGGGTCAACGTCTGAATAACATATAGTTGATATAGTGCAAGAGGTTTGAAGAGCTGCCATATAACTTACATTTGTTTTTGAAT
The DNA here is from genome assembly GCA_963082915.1 of Dolichopus griseipennis. Lineage (NCBI taxonomy): Eukaryota > Metazoa > Arthropoda > Insecta > Diptera > Dolichopodidae > Dolichopus > Dolichopus griseipennis. Next base: position 36,852,661 of record OY720441.1, on the reverse strand, counting down.
ATAACTCTAATGAGTTGAATATGCATTTGTTTTGAAGAACTAATTTGAAGAACATCAAGAACTAACACTGTTTACCCTAGACTTAGATAAAATTTAAAAAGTAAACTCCACATAAAATTATAATTTAATGTAATCCACTCAAAACTCTTAATCCACTTTTAAATTCAGACACCCAGCTTTAATAGGTATAGATTTATATATAGTCAAAGGATATAATAAATTTTCCATTATGTTTGTGACGCAGAGAGGAGAGGGGATAGATATAGACTCAAGTGTATGGATCGGATCAGAATCGAAAAAAAAATCGATTTAGCTATGTATGTCCGTCCGTCCGTCCATCCGCATTAAAGGAGCTAGGATCTTGAAATTTTCGCAAATTCGTTTTTTTGCAATAGCCGTCATCGCTATTTAAATCCAGCCATTTTGGTCTATGGGTTCGGGTAGCTGCCATATAACTTCTTTTTTTATATGAGTATTACTCTACACCTAATGTAGCTGGGTATCTGAAATTTTGCCAAAAGTGGTTTAGTTTTATGGCCAAAGTTTCTGCAAAGTTTGGTTGGTCTAGTGCAGTGGGTTCGAGGAGCTGCCATACAACTTCTTATTTTATATGAGCATTACTCTACACCTAATGTAGCTGGGTATCTGAAATTTTGCTAAAAATAGTTTAGTGTAATGGCCAAATTTTCTGCAAAATTTGGTTGGTCTACTGTAGAGGGTTCGAGTAGCTGCCATACAACTTCTTCTTTTATATGAGCATTACACTACACCTAATGAAGCTAGGTGTCTGAAATTTTGCCAAAATTAGTTTAGTGTAATGGTCAAAGTTACAGTAAATTTTCGTTGGTCTACTGCAGAGGGTTCGAGTAGCTACCATACAACTCCTTCTTTTATATGAGTATTCCACTACACTTAATAAAGCTGAATGTTTGAAATTTTGTTAAAAGTGATTAACCGGATGATATAATGTATATGTTACGGTCATACGGGTATCCCAGAGTTGACTTAGTCTACTCTACTACACTCTTCCTCGTTCTAGTTATAAAATTAGATTTCCTATTTACAAACTCCGATTGTACTATTTATAGTACAGACTATATTTCAAAAACTATGGAAGCCACCGCCATAACATTTAATATTTTTGTATCCGGCCTCGAAACTATCCGGCTGTTAAAAAATAGTCGAATTTGCACATAGCGACCTGTTAGCCGGAGGAAAATAGTTAATAATGTTTTTTCATCAGCTATTTCTTTTACCTTAGTTACCTGCAATATCTTAAAATATCTTTTCATTCTATTTTTAAAATCTTCTTAATAAAAATGTGCTTTCAGAAAAATCCTTCTTATAAATCATTTTTTCTCTGTTTATCAAATTAAATTTTTAACCCCAAGATTTTAGTAAAATCATGTAATCAGCTTCTTTTAATACAGATTTAATTTTTGCAGATTCTTCCTCTCTGTGTTCATAAAACTTTTACTATTGTAAGACAAAAGTAAAAGTTTAATATAAGTTTACAAATGATTCTAATAAAGTTTAATGATTATTTCCTATTTTATTTATCTCGTAAGTTATAAATATAAATTTTTTAACAATAGTTATTTCAAAAGTTATGAAGTTAACGAAAGTTACTAATATGTATTCGGTATAGATTGGTTGAAATAAAGTCAAACGAAATAAAGTTAAATTTGGAATAATTATGAAATGAATTCCAAATTTAAGATTAGATTAGAAAGATTAACTGATTTGATTACTAAAAAAAAATATAATGGAATCGAATTTTGTGTACTGTGACCCTTTCTAATTAACAATCTCCCTTATAGACAAATGTGTAAATATTCAGGAAAAATCCAAATATTAAAAAAAAATTTTGTTACTAACTGCAACATTGTTCCTAGTCCTAGTTCAGAAACACATAAACTTATAATACTTAAAACACACATAATATAATAGATAAAACCCCGATTATATAACTTGCTATCAAATCCCTCCACAAATACGGGCACTGATCTGGGTAACAAATCAGATCAGTACTTTTGAAAGTATTTATAGATTTGTTTTTAATATTTATTATAATATTTTTAAATTTGTAAGATTTAAAATTAGTAGGATATCTGAAGTTGAATATATATAAATAAATTGTATAAGCCAGATTCGCTATTACTGGAAATCTAAGAGCTAACTTCAAAATCAGTTGGCTCCGTTTAAGTTTAATTTATATTTTCAACTTTTTTATACCCGTATGATGAGCCGTCATCGCTTTTTAAATCCAGCCATTTTGGTCCATTGGTTCGGGTAGCTGCCAGACAACTTCTTTTTTTATATGAGTATTCTACTATGTACACTTAATAAAGCTGTATGTTTGAAATTTTGCCAAAAGTAATTAACCGAAACAGTCTACTCTACTACACTCTTTCTCGTTTTAAGTTTAATTTATGTTTTCAACTTTTTTTTAGTTCAATTTTGGCCCTTGCTACCTTTGTATTTGGTGATAAAATCAATTCGACTTTCTTTCATCCCATCTTCCATCTTCGGAATATTATAAGTTTTATATTACATTTTTGTTATATATACAATATAGGTAAAAATATTAAGAAAAAAATTTATTAAAAAAGTTTTCAGCTGTTTATTAAAAGTTTTTATTTCTTTTGCTAATAAAAGAATAAACAATAAAATAATGAATAAAAAGTAAAGGGATTAAAAATTTATTAAAATAGATTTTCATGACGGTCTATTTTTATTATTTCTTAAAGGGAAACTGTTTTCGAATAATTTTTTCCCATTATAAATGTTTAAAAAACATAATTTCATTTGATTTGTGAATATTTCTCATATTTCTTTGTACTCGGCAGCTTTTCTCGACTTCAACATTTGTAAATCTAGATTTTTAATCAATATTTTTTTAATAGGTAACAGGCTGTACTATGTTTTTTACACACTATCTTCTGTACCAATTATGATTGCTCCTTTTTGTTTTTGTAGAAAAGGTTTCAACACTAAAACAGGGAATATGTAAGGAGTTCCTTGCCGAAATAAATTAACCGAACCCAATCAAAAGGTGTTACAAAAATTTTGTGTAATAAATGAATCTTCATCAAAAATTAAAATAATTCTTTTACATGTCTTTTTTTTGACAAAAGAGAGGCTTAGCAAGTGATAATTGCTCCAAAAAAAATTTAATGAAATTTAAAACTATCACAACTGTAGTTTCTAGTAAATCTCATTACTCATTAACAAAGGAAGTTATTTATGCTATGTATTTGAGTATATTTGTATATGTTGATATTACAAACGAAGGAGGTTTTTAATACGCTTTATGTTAAATGATGTAAATAATCCCAAACCATAAGGATAGATGGTTACCTTTTTCTTTTAACACACAAATCTACAAAATATGTCGCTCTCTAACAGTTTGAATGCCTATTCATTCGACTGTTATTAAAGCACCATTTCATTCATTACTTTACAGAGACAACTAAACTATATGCTTTGTTCAATACAGAACCGACCGCTATTACAGGAAGAGTGTAAGACGAATTTTTTTTTTAAACATTTATTTACATCTCTTTTTACAATTCATGGAAATTTTTTATCATACATAATTAACGAGTTTTAAATGTTGTAAAAAGAGCATATGGAAAGTTTTAAATGTTGAAATATACATAAAACTTCTACGAGTATATACTATATATCTTCCAAACTTATAAAGTGGCACTTCATTTGTCAGATTTGCTCCAAAAGCTCATAATTCCGAGAAATTAACCTTAAATATAAAATTCCAAAGAATTTTGTTTGATCGTTTATGCTGAACGTATCCGCAGATCCACACACACGAATACACACATTTCGAAATAACGTTTTTCAAATCTTCACGCACCAGAAAACAATCACTATCTTAAACATTTCATGATGATTTAAAAATCTTCTTGTAGACGAATATCTTCTACAGGAGCACGCATTACGGAACTATATAATAATTCTTAAAGAACTACAATTTACTACGGATTTAACCGGACCCAATCAAAAGATACTTTTTTTCCCATGAGAAGATTCTCAAAAATTTTGACATTTTATAAATTGAACCATAAAAATTATTGTACTAAAAATCAAAATATCAGTTAATGACAACTCTTTATTTTAAAATTCAGTAAATTTGAAAACTTAAAAAATAAATTTAAATTATGTGAGAAAATTTTCATGAAAATTAATTAAAACAAAAAAAAAACAATAAAAAAATATGATTGGCACTATCCGAAACAAAATTTTATCACTTTAATACCATCATTAACAACACCTAGATTCTTCAAACGAATTTTATTTCAATTAAATTTTAAATTACGAAAAACGAAATTGTGTTGGCGTAAAGAAAGTTTTTGCATAAAAGATTCATTTTTTAATTAAAAATTAAAGAGATAATAGATACAAGATAGTAGGCGTTCATTTTTTTATTATGTTGTCAATTTTAAAAGATGAAAATTACTGAAAATTTTAATTTTATAAAGAATTAATATTTTTAATTAACAATCTTTTATTTATAACGATTGACAAGTAAATTATGTAACTCAGGTAGGGAATAGAAGAAACTGGAAAACTATTAATAAAGGGGATCAAAATATAACTTGATATTTTACAACAAATAAAACGAAATGTCAACTTATAACAAACTAAATGAAGAACAACTTATTGAAATTTAAAAAATATAATGAAAAAAAATACGTGGACAGGATGAAAATGCAATTTTATTCTAATCGAAGGAGTAACAAAAAAACGAAATTTAATGACTCGCAAATTATCTCTAAATTTTTTTGCTACTTTTTTCTTAAAAACGTACAAAATTGGTTATTTCATGCCTGATAAATCATATATAGAGAATTTAACCCCAAAATCTTCTAGTTTTGACATTAAAACAATCATTTTTAGGAGCTCGTGCAATTTTTACAAATTACGGGCTTATTGCAATTAATTAACCCTAAACTATTTGAAAAGAACATCCATGAACACTGTGTTAATTATTGTCAGCCCTGAACTCTCAACTCAACAGGATTAGTTTTAAAAAGCAAGATCGACGATTACTCATTTAACAGAATTCGCTTCTAAAATTATTTATAGAATAAATTTCATCTTCCTTTATTTTTATTAGTTTCGACCTAAGATATGTCTTTATCACTATCCTACTCTAACCTTTGTAGTTTTGATAATGACACCAACTCAATAAATTATAGCCTTCATTCAAAATAGTAATTTGCTACAGCATGGTCTGAACCAATTTGGGACATGACGTAGGAACAACAATTTTAAACTTGACGTAAAAAAATGCCAAATCATATTTTCCAAATATTTTGTTCGTTCAGCAAATCATCGCGGCGAAATTATCTCACCACTTATACTTGAACAAATGAAATTCAGGGATAGTCCGAGCAACTTAAAAATAGTAGAACTCTTTAATATACGAGTATAGTACAATTCTACAGATTACGGGAAGTTGCGAAAAATTATGCGAATGCTAAGGGAGATTAACTCAATATCTATAAGCTTTTCGACATTAATATTAACAATATTATACTTGAAGCTAGACTTTACGTGATTGCAACAGTGGTTTGAGCAGAAACTTATTACAGAAGCATAGTACTCGTAATGTTTATATTAAAGAAGTTTTTTTAAGGTAAGTTTTAGTATAGCATCTACTTATCTCCTTGAAGTTATGCAATGCGTTTCAAAACATCCACTTTGATCAGTTTATTGGAAAAAAATTTATCGTATATAAGCAGTTCAATGTATTATGAATAATATCGGGTTAAAGAACTATTAAAATAAAAAAAATTTGTTTTTCATTAATAATCTTATAAGAACAACCGGTTTTTCTAGAGAAATCACATTCAAAAAAGAAAAAAAGCGTTTGAAATCATTGAATACTCAACCGAACATCTTAAATGTATAAAAAGTCTTCAATCTCCCCATTTGAAGAAAACAAAATATTTTATTTCACTATCAATAACAGAAACGACTTTTTATATTATAAGACCGTTTAAACTTTTGTATTTCGTTGTTCTTTTTCAAATGCATTTTACTTCAAGTTACCTTACGTTACTCGAAAAACTCATAATGACTTAAAAAAATTTAAAAAAAACAGTGAACTCAGTACAATTTCCGGTAGGAAATGCATTTTCCTATCAAAATAATAAATTTTTTGCAATTATGAACTTGCAAAAAGAAAAGTAGTTTGTGTAAACTGTAAGATACACGCACAAAAAATATATAAACATAATTAAACCTTCACAATCTGGGTAAAATTTACTTCTCTGCATCTGATCTCTTAAATATATTTGAACGGGAGCTCTTTAAACAGTGCTGGGATATCTAGATAAAGTGCAAAATAGAGTTATCCGTCTTAGAAACGAACCAAGTGTAACTTCAACGCTCACTCCACTTAGTCGTCGCGGTACCCTCTCGTCCGTAACCCTGTATAAAACAGATTAGTTTTTTTTAAGCCAATATTTGTTTCAAAGAAATAAAACAAATAATGCCTTCAAACTGTGAAACAAGGAGCGCGACGGATGCTCAACCATCCACTGTTGAGTTAGTAAGATGGAGAAACACTGCTTATAGAAATTCGTTTATTATGCGTACATATCAATTATGGAAACAGTTACCACGTAATATGTTTCCTTTTGGTAATTTATATAGATGTACGATTCTGAAAAGTTTAAGAAGAACATTAGCAACCATTTCCATAATATTCCTCAAAAATTTTTCTTTTATTCAACTTAATACATTATTCCCAAATCTTATCGCAAATTTCCTTTCCCAATCTCGATCCTAAAAGCAAAACGATACATATGCACTTAAGGTCCATTCCAAGTTTAGTTTTAGAAAAAGGAGTGGTTCTATTTGTTTAAAGTAAAACACTACCCAGATGAATCTGATACAGTGATTCCAGATAGCTTTCGATGCTTTCCATCAAACCTCGAAAAAAAAAATATATCAACGGACTCAACGAAACTGAAAATTTGTTAGAGTTGTAAGATTACATAATAAACCTAGCTTATCAGACCATAAATGTTACTCAGGATTTTACCAAAAAGTAGTATGGAAATTGCTCGAGCCCACAATGAAAACGTCTTTAATTCTAATAATAAATATGCCTTTAAATACCAATGATTATTTGGAAATTTCAGAATCTTTAAGTTATTGTAGTTTTTTAGTAATTGTCCTGAAGAGCTTGCAGACACAACTCGATCCTAATACTTGATTGTATCTGAAAAGAATTCATAATACCTCCATCCTTTACAGTCTTTCAAATGTAGTGCAAAATTTATTATGCTTTTTTTGAACTGACGTCGTACGTACAAAGGGTACGAAAACAATTTCAACAATATGAATATTACTTTTTTGTTTTTATTGTTATTATTACTAAAGCAAGGTTCCTACCTTTCTTCATTCTTTTGGTTTTTTATTTCCACAGCAGCAATAACAACTAAGTAATGTATTTTTTTTTTATTTCTGTTTTTTTTCCCAATCGTTTTCCAATCGTTGGCTACAGGAATAATAGATTTAAAGAGAAAAATAACTTTTATTAAAAAAAAAAACATATAACTACTCAAGTGAAACATTAAAAATATCAAAAACAGTCTGGTGAAAACTTCATATTGTTTTATTCGATAGAATGGATATTTATTAACAAAAAAAACGACCATCGGGTTAATCAAACTTTTGAAAAATTACAAAAAAAAAAATAGTCGGACTATAAAGATTTATTTATTTTGAAACGATTTCACAAGTACTCATGGATGAACAGTACGTGGTTAAATTTTTTTTTTTTTAATTTTTTAAACTACTGTTATATACTGTAATTGATGACCACTTCGTTTGGAAACTTCAATATTGATTAATGAGTATAATTTTATAGCAGAACCGTTTTTAGCGAAGAAATTAATATAAATATTTCATTATTCTGGTACAACACAAATCAAATATGATTTTTTCAAAGTAATATTAAAAGTTTTAATAATTTAATAAGATATATAGTTACTTTAATGGCATCTGATACCAGATTTTATGTTTTCTACATGAAAAATTAAAAGAATTTTATAAATATCTGAATCTAGTTATTTCGAAATTTCAACTATCGATAGATATTGAAAAATAAAAATTATTTCATTCAAGAACTTTTTTCTGTAGCCCCATCCGTTACGGAGATTCGGCTCCCCAAAATTAAAATAATCTCTTCACTTAAACTGTATACCGTGTATTTTCAATCTTAAAATGATTTCTTAATTTTAACATAAGCTTTAAGTAAGGGCTAGAAAATTGAAATTTCGCTATTTTTAAACACCTGTAACTTGAATACCTGCCCAAATTTGTTTGGTAGTAATATACAAAATTTATACCTCTAACACTAATATATGTTAAAGGAGTTCCTTAAAATTGAAAAAAAGTGTCTCTGAGTTTTCACGATTTCTGCTTAGATAATAAAATTCTAGAAAAAATTCCAAATTTTAGAAGAAGTCACAATTTGGTTTCAAAAACCTGAAACTTTTCGGCGGAGAGAGGTGGGATTAAATCCCTGAGAATAATCATCTGTTAGATCAGACGAAATTTTGGAACCTTCCTCATCCAAAGGCTATTCGAACTTAAAAATTAAAAGTTTCATATTTTTATAAATCAGTAACTTAGATACCAGTACATTTTTTTCAAAATTAAATATTAAAATTGAAACTCCAATATTATTGCTATTGTGAAAAACAATTTAGTTGTCTGTAGTCAATTTTTTAAATCAATGAACAAATATAATATTTGGAACAGGCAGTTTGAGCAGAAAAAATATAAGTTTAAGTTAATTTCATAAATTAAAAATTTATAGTTAACTTTTAAGTAATAAATGTTTAATTATTTTTAAGGACGAAAGTTTACTTAAAATATAAACATAGTTTACATCCGACAAATAAATAGGCTGATTGAACTTATGGAGAAAAATTTTGAAATTACCTGAGGTATCTGCTCCAAAACTAGTTCTCTCATTATAAAAAACCAAAGTTTTATTTACTATCTAATTCTAAAGTACTCGATAAATGTCTAATGTTTCTCCTTATTATGCTCATTTGTCTTGAATATTCATTTCTGAGTCTCCAACAAAGCCCAAATATCAATGAACTGATACTATTGTTCTTATAGTTTTTTTTTTATAATTTAATTCAAACAAGTAAATAAAATTTTAAAATTTATTTTTTTTAATTACTCGTATTTTCTGATTTCAAAAGGTAACCTTTTTTATTTGGAATTTTATCTTGCCGCTGTAAAAGAAAAATATCGACCAAATTTTACTTTTCATTCAGAAATTAGACTGTAAAGCAAAATATTCATTAAACAAAAGCGACTTGACTCCATTTCCGTTGACATGCTGGTGCATACTAAACAAACAATCACTGCTGATTATATACCAGGGTTCTATCTATATGTATATATGATCAAAGGTATGAATGTATTTTTAAAATTATATAATTTTAAATTTTGACACCAAATATGTTTTTAAACATATTGTACATTTTGCCCCTTAAGTATGCAATTTTGTAAGAATAACGTCATCCTATAAATAAATGTATATGCTAGATAATTTATTATTAAATTTGATTATAAATTCAAAATAATATTTTCTATAAATAATAGATATCTATCAGTTAGTTTGTCTAAAATAGAACTATCTATTAGTTTATCTTCAAGCGGTAAAACCGTCCCTAAATAGTTCATATCATAAAACTATAAAATAAAATACCGTTATCACCTGAAAAGGAAAGGCTCAATCACTCGCATATTGTATTGTATGTGGTAGGGGACTGTTTATAAATAATTAAATAAATTACAAGAGAGTTAGTTAATATTTCATTTTCACCCAAAAATTTAATGAGGGCGATGAAAAGCTCTCGTGTTTAAATAGATAGATTTTCAAAGTTTAAGGTATTATCAAATTGAAAGAGAAATCTTTCATGTTTAAAATCTCTTGTTTAAATAGATAGAATTTCAAAGTTTAAGGAATTATCAAATTGAAAGAGAAATCTTTAATCTTTTGCATCTTGTATCTTAGTAATTTATTTTCTGTTACAATTTATCTTTGAAATAATCAGAGATACTCGTATGACCGTAAAATAAGCGTTATATCATCCGGTTAATTACTTTTGGCAAAATTTCAGACACCCAGCTTCAATAGGTATATAGGAATTCTCATATAAAAAAAGAAGTTCTATGGCAGGTATTTGAACCTTGAACCTAAATCGCTGGATTTCAATAGCGATGACGGCTATTGCATAAAAACGAATTTATAAAAATTCAAAATCCTTAGCTACGTTAATTTTTGAGTTATCGCCGGATGGACGGACGGACTTATGTAGCAAAATCGGTTTATTTTTCGATTCTGATCCGACCCATACCTTTGAGTCCATATCTACACCCCTCCTTCTCTGAGTCATGCCCTTTTGACTTATAGTTATTATAAACTTATAAATTCATAAGATTTTAAAAAACTAAATAGTCATTAATTTCCAAAAGCAACTCTTTAAATTAAAAATTTTAAAACTTTAATGTTGTTTAATGGTTTAAAACATGAAACCTTTACAATCTGAAAAACTTATTAAAGTTGGAAACTGAAACACTTTAATTTCAAAATTATATCTAACTTTTAATTCCTATTAAAAATTTTAACTACATTTCTTTATACTTCACTTTTTCATTTAACTTTACCCAAAAAATTCTAGTGCATCGTGTTTCAACTATACTTTTATACCCGTATGACTATAGGTCAAAAGTTTATACTAAATTTGCAATTGCGTTTGTGATGCAGAGAAGGAGGGGAGATAGATATAGACTCAAAGGTATAAATCGGATCAGAATCGAAGAGTAAATCGATTTAGCTATGTGTGTGAAATTTTCAAAAATCCGTTTTTATACAATAGCCGTCATCGCTATTAAAATCCAGCCAGTTTGGTCCACGGGTTCGAGTACCTGCCATACAATTTCTTTTTTTATATGAGCATTACTCTATACCTGTTAAAACTGGGTGTCGGAAATTTTGCCAAAAGTAGTTTAATTTTATTGCTAAAGTTTCTACAAAATTTGGTTGGTCTACTGCAGTGGGTTCGAGTAGCTGCCACACAACTCTTTCTTTTATATGAGCATTACTCTACACCTAATAAAGCTGTGTATTTAAAATTTTGCCAAAAGTAATTAACCGGATGATATAATTTTTTTATTAAGGTCATACGAGTATCCCAGAGTTGACACAGTCAAATTGTTGTAATTGACATGCTAAACTAGTACCTGAAAAACTTGCAAATTCACAAAAATATAAATTCTAGAAATTTTAAAATTTGTAAATCTGGTACTTTTAATGCAATTGATGTGTTAATAGTTATTTTAAAATAATAATACAAAGAAATTTTAAAACTATACTGAAAATATTTTCATTATCTATAGCTAATACATATTTCTTAAAATATACTATAATAGCTACCAAATTCTGGGAAACACTGTTGACAGCACAGTACTTAAAGCAACAAAGTACATTTTAAGGGTAAGAATAGCATAGCTAGAGGAAACTATCAACTCCATAAGATTTACAAAAATATTATTAAACAAATAATTAAATAGATTTTAAAAATAAAAATGCAAAATATTATAACAATGTTGTGTAACGGAAGTAACTGATGCAATTTTCTTCTTTTATTCATCAAAAAAAGAAGAAAATGGATACAAATATAGAAACGTCCTGTTTTATAATATGGTATTTGTTTGAAGGCAATCATAATAAAATTTGTTGCATTCAACTATAAGAATCTTTGAAATTACACAAAATTATAAATTGACTTTCATATAGCACTGTAAGGTTAGATAGGTACTTAAATTTAAAACATAAGTCATTTTAATATATACATGCGGTAAACAAAAAAAAAATTTAATTGCGTATTAGTTTTTAGAGTAGATCCACTTTTAAGCCCTTAATTATGATTTTATATATAGCTTTACGATGCTAGAAAGTCTAAGTTACTTCAAAGCCAAATGCAATAAATAATTTATATTTAATTTTATACTCAAATTAAATTTAAAGTAAAATTTATTTCGTGTATTAAAACATTTAAGCAGTAGATGCTCAAAATAATTATTGATGCTGCTCCGAAGCACTGTCTAAAAAGTCTAATAGTTTTGTATGAGAACTAAATAGATACAAAACTAGGATAATCATCTGATCATCAGGTGTGGATGATCATCAACCCATCTTATATTTCTTGTTTTCTTGAAAACCTGACTCAACTCTAACTTGTCCGAAGCAGATAGTTTATCAATTAGATCTTTAGTATTTAGCAGTAGTCTAACACAATATTCAGATCATCAGTAGGTAAATGTTATAAAAGATAAATAAAGTTTTGGAGAAAATAAAGTTCCATACGTTTTTACAATTTCTTGAATAAATTGAAATTTCAAAGGCCCTCGTTTTTCCGGAGCCAGTAGCCGTATCGACATAATTTAATTTAACATTATCGTGTCATTCTTTAGAACTCTTCTTAATTTTTTCTACTTTTAAGTGTCTGTACATAATCGGGGACAAGATTGTTTTAATCAAGTTGTTGTGACTTCTGGTTTTCAAGATACAAAGGACGGAACTTTATATCAACTTTAAATCGTAAGTGTTCCCAAAAAAAAATTTGGTTTTGTTCAATTTAAACTCGTCCTTCGGAACCAAATTTTTTTTCATTCTCTTCGGAACAAAATATTAAAAAATGATTTAATTTTGCTTCAACATCGGGGGTCCTGAACGAAAACCCCTGCTCTCTAAATGCTAACTCATATATATGCTAACGGCTACTTAAGAATTTCCAATTTTTACACTAAAGAATTTATAATGCAACCTCAAACTTGTTTTCCCGAAGTTATATCTACATCCTAATATCGTTTATGCATTTGCATTTGTATATTTTATTTCTCCTTTTTTCAAATCCTTCCTGCAAAGCATTAAAAACGTAAATAAAAAACTTTTATAGATCAAGGAAAAGATATATTTGGATTTTTCACTGTTACTACCAGAGACTTGAAAAAAACTAAAGAGAATACAAAATATTTTCCATGTAATTTTCCTTTTCCTGTTATAACAAAACCAGAACTGAACAACTTTGTAATTTTATTTCACATCTTTTCTAAGAAAGTTTCTTAAAGATGCAAAATTGCAAGAAGTGAATCTTTTGTTTGGTTTTTGTATCTACAATATTCGTAGTGGATACAAAGTTGTTGGTATGGTAATTATAACGTAATTGGATTTTTTTTTAATGCAATTTTCTTGGGCTAAAAGAAAAAATAATAACCGTGAAAACTTTATTTAAAATTTTTTTTTCAAGTTTTTGCTATTATCTTGTATTAGTATCATATACAAATGACGGATTTCCTCTTCATGATAAGGAAATGAACTCAGAATATTGAGAAATTATTATAAGAGGATTTTCTTTGTTATTTTGTAATATGAATAATTAAAAGCAATATGTATGACACTTTAATCCGCAGAAGTTTCAAAATTTAAAATCAAAACCTTTTAGGATGTAATAAATAGATATCTGACCAATGACGTAGTGATATAAACGCCGCCTTCCATGTTGTAGGTTTTGGGTTCAAACTCCGGTCAGATCATATCTAGTAATTGTATAAATTGTATAAATAATATCGTTATACTCGTAGTTTCTATCGTAATATAAAATAAAATTTAATAAAAAATATATAAATAACTCTTATGTAGGATAATAGATGGCGCGCAAAATTAACATTTATGTATTCATAATCTTATACAATAGCTACAGCCGAATAATCAAAAACTTAGTAAATATAACGATTAAAGAAACTGTAACCTTGTTTAAATAGACTTTAAATAGACTAGAAAATGTAATAAATGATTTGTTAGCTATGCAATGATTTGTACTTATTTTATCATAATTAACTTTTTACACTTTGGCAATCATCAACACTAGATAAATTCGAACTAAAGAGTCACATTAACTGCTGGGTGGCACAGTGGTTGAGTGCCGACCTTTCATGCGGAAGGGCCTGGGTTCGAATTCTAGTGAAAGTGAAAAAACTTTTCGGGTTTTCGACTCGACTCAGCTACCATTCGCCATTTGGTTCAAATTAATGGCCTAATCAATAATTAAATAATCATAAATCTTTAATAAAAATACTTTAATATAAAAATATAAATAAATGCAAAATATAATCAAATAATTTGATTAAATAATATAACTCACAGATATGGAATACCATATAAGTAAAACATAAAATATTACAATATAAACAAAAAATAGAACTGTAAATATTGAAAATCTAAGACGTTTCTACATGTTATAAGGCCAAGTACTATCTCATGTTTAAATTGTATGTGGAATTCAATAAGACCAATTCTAATAACACGAATATAATATGATCCCCTGTTCCAACATGTACCTATGGTATAGACAGGCTTATTAGCCTAACAGTTGAACAGTTAGCGCTTAAAAAAAAAACGTCAATATACGAAGAGTAAAACTTTTTAATGAAATAAAAATTTAGTCGAAAATTGAATTTTAGCTATTTTTAAGAACCTGTAACTTTTTGTAAAAATTTTTTTTGCGATAATCAAAATTTCAAAAACAGTTTTTCTTAAATTTATAAGGGGGTTCTTAAAATTGAAGAAAGTGTCTCTCTGTCCTAACAAATTTAGCTTAGATAACAAATATCCAAGAAAAATTCCAAATTTTGGTGGAAGTCATAATTTAATTCCTAGCAGCTGAAAATTTTAGGCGGGATGACGGGATGATCATTTTTAAAGCATTGATGCACTTCTTAATCCTGCATTTTACTAGTTCAAAATCATATCCATTGCAATTATTCTATTGTTATAATTTTAAAAATTTTTATATTATTTGCATTTTGCAATTTTAAATTAAATTTTGTAATCCTTGTCAATTAGAAGCAGTCAATTTATTTTATTTTTTAGATTGTAGAAACCTTAATCTTCAAAGGCCCCATTCAGTAATCTGCAGTACAGTAATCTAAAAATTGAAATGGCCATATGTAATTTGCAACAATAAATTGAATGAAAAAATTTTGTATAATATATAAGCCAAATAGAAATTATGGAATAATTTTTTTTTTAATTTTGAGTTACTTTTGTAATTTTTAATGGATAAACATTTTAAAAGGTACTTGTCTCTAAAACTTGAAATGGTGTAAAAAAATATTATGGTAATATATTTCAAAAAATAATGACAAATATTTTTAAAATGTTAAAATTTTTCAACTATAATCAAATCACACCATACAAAACATTTTTCAAAAATTTCAATTTCCTATTAAAATTACTACACAAATTTATTTTGTCTATTTTTAACTTTTTGTTATTTAAATATTTTATGTTACATTGTTATATTAAAATTTTCCATTACTTTCTATTTATACATATATATCTTCATATATGTATTTTACTTTATTTTTTATTATTTTCGTATATGACTTCAAAGTTATAATTGTAACTGTCATCAAAAGAAATTCTATTAAATTTATTTAAAATATGTAGTCTTTCAACATTACACAGAGGGTTGGGTTAGACTCATTCAATACAATGACTTATTTTCTAAGTGTATTTTAAATTTATATTAAACATTAAAAATAAATATTGCAAAATAAAAAAAATAAATATTTATAATCAAATCTTATGAAATAAATTATTCAAATAGAAAAAAACAAAGTTTTTCAACTTTCATTTTTAAATTTTGTGTCACATTCAATTTTGATTTCAAACAAGAGATAAAAGAAATACGCTTTGAACATGTGCTTTGACTTATTAAAGATCATAATGTAGAAAATAGTAAAACATTAAATAAAATTTAGTTAAAAATATATTTTAGAAAAAAACAAAATACTTTTATAAATTCAAAAAAAAAAATTTGAAGTTATACAAAGAAAAATTAAATTGACAAAGGTTATGATTTAATTTGACAATATTATGCATTACTTTGAACTCAACACAGACAGGATCAGTCAAAAATCAAAAATAAAAATTAGAATTTTTAAATCAATTTTTAGTAAATAAAACCAATTATCTTGAGTAGGTTTTCAAAATACAAATTAATTTTACATTGGTATAAGAACATAATATGTTTTTATATAATATGCAGACATTCTTCAAACTTCAATTAAATACGACCTATAAATAAATTTTAATTACACCCCTTGTTTTCCAGATCAATCGTATAGGTTTTCTTAAACAGATCTTTTAAAGGCAAATTTGAAATTTCAATAAAAAAAAATTACGTAAAAATGTTATTATAATCAATACCAAAATTGAAATTTTAGGGATGCGACAATTATTAAAAGGTTTCAGATATTGTTTGACAAATTTTTTTTTTATTTATTTATATGTAGTACCAGACAATAATAAATATTACTTGATAATATTAATGCTTTGTCTATTTAACATTTGGACTTCTTATCAAATTATTTTAATATACACTATATTTTTTTATTAAATACGATCCGACCAGGATTTGAACCCGAGATTTTTCGATTGAAAAGTCACCACTTTACCTCTGAGCTATCAATCAGATTTTGACAGAATATTGACAATATATACAATAATTTTGTATATTCTGTCAATTCTCTTTTTCAAAATCAATTTTATTTCCCAATACTAAGAAATTGTAAATATACTGTTATCTAAAAATCAAATAACATTTTTCAAGTATTCCCACTTCCACAATTTTTATAAAATATAATTAATTTTTTTCTTTGTATTGTAATTTATATTTATTAGCTGTGATTAAATAATTTCCTGCCCAACCTAAATCACCATTTTGTTTGATTTTAGTAAAACAAAAAACCCCAATGAAACAATGGGCGTTGATGCTATTTTATTTTCAACCGGTAGCTATTAATGTAAAAAATTAATTTATACTTCTTAAATTACAACGGCAATTAATCAAATTAATTAATTTAATTTGTAAAAAAATGGAAGAGTAATTTTGAAATGGAATAGAAAAAATAACATTACAAAATGTTTGTATATAAAATTATAAAAATACTCAAAAAGTATAAAATCACCGTTATGCTACCTTTAATTTCAAAATAAAAAAAATTAGTTAAAATAGGAAAAACAAAATTAAGAAGAATAATGTACAAAAGGAAAATGGCAAAGGATTACAAATTTGAGTAAATGTTCGAAGGAGATCGGTCGTCATTTGATTCGTCTATAAAAAATTGAAAAAGGTGGTCTTGGTTCAGTTATCCATTTTTTTTTAGCATTGTTTTAAATAATTTTTTTTTGGAAAAGCCTTAGAATAATTTTTGTCCTTAATAAATTTAATTTAATGACTAATCAAATTAATATTTTGATACTTAAAAGTTATGGAAGGATAAAGAACACTTCTCCAAAAATATTTTTATGTGCGTATACCTGTCTTATAAACAAAATAAAAAAGTAAATTAATTCTATAATACCTTAAAAAAATTTAATATAAAAAATTTTATAATAATGAAAAAATAATATATATTTTAACAAATACTTTACCTGAAGCTTATCACGTTTCGACATTTTAAATATTTAAGAAGAGAAGATTATTAAAAAAATTTTATAAAAAAAATGATTTATTAAATTTTAATCGTTCTTTAGCAGTCAACATTTAATTTATTTCAAAAATTTAAATGTTTTTCTATAAAAGCAACAATTTGCCTTCAATTAAATACTTTTAATACCATCAAGCGTTAGCTGATTTATGGGGCTATACTTAAATCTTCCTTAAATCTATTTTATGAATAATTTGCTTAATAATTTAAAGAATTATTAAGTTTTATCGAAATTGCTTTATTGAAATTGCTAAAAGTTAAGAAATCACAAAATTTATTTTTAATTTTTATTAAGATATATAATATACATACTTCTAAATGTGTAACACCTCCACTAGACATTTCCATCAAACTCTGTTAGGCTCTTTTTTTTTTGGCACTATTCTATGTTATACCTTTCGAGTTTAGCTCCATGATAATTGTTCTGCGCCAGGTGTTACTCCATTGACCACGTCTTCTAGCGATCATGTCTTCTATTCAAGGGCCAATTTCTGCTGTTTGTAATACTCAAAGTTAGACAGATTTCAATACCTAAATTAGCTTGTTGGTGTTTTTGGAAATTTGTGAGTTTCTCCATAAAGGTTGCAATCAGGCAAACGCTGCTCTAGTTTTCTTGAGGTGGTTAGCGATGTCTTCTTGCGCTTCACCAGTTATTGATATAATTCTGCCAAGGTAGCAGAAATTAATGTCTCCATTTATTTGTCGATGTTGTGTTACGGTGGCATTGAGGCTCATTGCTTTGATCTTACTAATATTGAACTCTAGTCCAGCATGTATATTGTAAACTAAATTATAAAATATTAATGTAATAATTTTAATCTTATTACATTAAGAAGAAGTATTAAATAAATATAAATAAATAAAAAAAATAATATTGCGGAACTCGTAACAATGCATATGAACGAAAGAATACATATGTCATCTGCGTAGTAAAGATCTTCAAGCTCTTGAATTAAGGACCAAGGTTAAGGTTATTCCTTATTCCTCTCTATAAATAACAGTCCTATTTTAATATGTCATCCAGGATTATTGTGAATAGTAAGGGTAAAAGCGAGCAGCCTTGTTTCACTCCTACTTTTGATTGAAATGTATTCCATGATTAACTTTCGTCAATAACTGCGACTTATGCATTATAATATAGAGATAGCGATTTTATAATATGTATATCATTTTTATGAAACTCCTCCCCGTTTAAGTGCTTTCTATACTGCAACAAGGTTAATGCTATGAAATGCTTTCTTCAAACCTATGAAACTCGATATACTGGTTAATTATTATAATTTATAAATTATTTATAAGACCAATCAAAACAGACTCAACGACGAAAGTCAAACTAGAAAAAAGTTAATTATACTAAAATCATTGCAATATCGAATCAGAAAACGAATCAAAAGAATGTAAATAAAGCAGAAACTCTTCAAGAAATAAGAAGATGATTAACGATCTAAATCGATTTTGATAAGGGGAAATTAAAAGTTTTCGGCAATATTATACCATATATATAACTGATTTTTAATAAATTATTTTTATTTTATTTTTTGTTTTATTTTAACTTCATTTTAATTCAGCTCAAAATTTAAAATTGAAATTTTAGAAATTGTAACTTCCAATTGAGTTTTTTTAATTAAAACTTTTGAAATAAAAATTCTTTAAGACTTGCCAGCCATTGAAATAAGTGTAAAATTAATTAAAAAACATGACTTCATTATAATTAAATAAATTTTATTATTTTTATTGGACAATTTCAAAACATTTTTTAAAGCTGCATAAAAGTAAATTTAAAACATTAGAATTTAATGTTTTACGACCCTTGTTTCATATTCAAATTTATTTTTATATTAACATCTTCCTGTTACAAAATATTACAGAAAGGTTATGACGAGATCTTTAAATGAAAAACGAAATGGCAATTAAAACATTGTTTTAGTACTTATAGCAATGACCTTTAATAATACAATATTTCTTAAAGAAATCATATATAAAATTTTTAAAGGTAGGATATTGTTAAAGGAATTATCCCTTAAATATTTTGTTTGAATAAATTTATCTTAAATATCAATACCTAATAAATACCTTAAAAAAATCGATACCTTGTAAACCGATATTTATTTTATATTTTCGAGAATTTAATCTATATAATACTCAATTACTTTCTTCAAAAACTAACCTCATGTAATGAATTTTCAGTATTAATTTCATTAACGAAATGTGTATGAACTTTGAACTCTATGGACAAAAGAAATATTGAAAAAAATGAGCACTTAAAAAGGTCTAATAGAAAAGTTTAATTTAATAAGTTTTATATCCCAAAATAATTATGTTTTATTTTTACTTGAGTGAATTATCTATTATTACCTATCTATTATTAGTAACTTAACTTTTAAAAAAGATTCTTGACCTATTAATTTCACCAATATTTTTATTGTCGAAATTTTTATTTTAAAAAATACATTAAATAAAATATTAAATTTTAACTCAATATTTCTGTAAAATATTGTTCAACTAATTAAAGTGTTTATTAAAAATTGTTAAAAATTTACAATCATAATAAACGTGTCCAAAACAATTTGAGCAACATTCATATGAAAAAGACATAAAAATTATTACACTAATGGCTAAAAATTAGACAATGAATTTATTATGGAATTAAAGGAAGTCTGGAGAAAATTTTAAGACTGTAAAAATTATTTTAACGTTTTCATTTACTAGATTGTAATTGCAATTGTTAGAAATAGTGAAAAAATATATCAGTGTTCACATGAAGTTATTAATTGCAACTGTTACTTTTATTTGTGTGTGTAAATATAGGTTATGTTTATTCCGCTGTAATCAACCAACCGTTATGTGATTTTTTTTCAATTGCAACTTGCTATTTCAATGTATTTTCTAAGCTTTCGCTTACAGAAACATATAAGCTTGAAAAAGAAAGAAGAAGAAGCTTCCAGTTTCATTTGGAATCTAATAGGGTTTGGATTAAGGGTTTAATAGGATTGAAATTAATAAATTTTACTGGAAATTTGTAGATATACCTATTATATTAATATAATCCATAGTTCAGTAAACTTAAAGTTGGAGTAGGAAGAAGTAGTAAATAGAAGCATGTAGTAAATAAAAACGACCAAGAATTTAATTTTAATAAATATAATTCAATGTAATAATTTTGCATTTTTATTTATTTATAATATCATGTTACATAATTTTTATTTTTCATATAGATTTATTATTTATTGGTTTTACCGTGAATTTGAACTCAGTGGCGAATGATATCTGAATCGAGTCGAAAACTGTATAAAAGTTTGCTCACTTTTACTGGGATTCGAACTTAGGCTCCATATTTTGTGCACTAAAATGTATAGTATAATTATACATATTAAAATTAAAATATACAATATAAATATTTGATTTATATGTAAAATCATGTTAAATAATATTATGTATGTGAATGAATTATAAAAACTTTTTAAAAAATAAAAATTTTTATTCAAATTTTCTAACAAAACAGGAACACAATAGATGAAAATCACAAATTAATTTCATTGTTATTCTTTTATTTTCTGTATTAATTTAATATGATTTTTAAAATGATTTTTAACTTTTTAAATTATTTTAAAAAACTTTAAAACCAAACCAAAGAAAAAAACCCTACATACATTGAAAATTAACATTTTTAACATCAATTTGAAGGAAAAACGAGGAAGAGTGTAGTAGAGTAGGTCTACTGCAGAGGGTTCGAGTACCTGCCTTACAACTTCTTCTTTTATTTGAGCATAACTCTACACCTAATGAATCTGGGTGTTTGAAATTTTGCCAAAAATAATTAACCGGATGATATAATGTTTATATTACGATCATACGGGTATCCCAGAGTTAACACAGTCTACTCTACTACACTCTTCTTCGTTTTATTTTGATTTTTAATTTTATTTATGATTTCTTTTTGTAAAAAATTAAAATTGAATTGAAAATTGTGACCGAGACTATAAATGATACAATCTAATATTCTACATGTAAAACACAGTTAGGTATAACAAATTGCATAGAATATATTAATTTGTGTATATATTTATAACTATAAATATCACTTAGTCCCAATCCATTTTTTTTTTTAGTTGATAAATATTATAATATTTTACTTTAATAACTAGATATCAATGGTTCTATCAAAAAGCTCAGAATTTCTTCTGTACATTGAATTTGATTCGAATATAAAAAGAAAATACCGGTTATATTGTAAAAGCAAGTAAATATATAATAAAAGTAATCATATGATATATAATAAACTTCTAAAACATAAAGTATATTAAAATCTATTTACAGCAGCATATACCCTTCATATGTGATAACTGATTGTACTTGCACAACAGACCATACACTCGTAGTACATAAAAAGTTTTATTTAAATTGAAAGCTTTTAAAAAACCAAAACTTCGAAAAAACACATTTTGTATACAATAATCAGCTGATATTTTATTATTCGAAAAGGAAAAGAGCTTTTCGTAAATCGAAAAGCCTTTTCGAATACAAGTATATAAAAATAATATTCGAAATCTCACTGCAATTTTTCTTTTATTTTTTTTTTTAATATAACCAATTTCGATTTTCGAATATTCGAAGGTGAGAATCTTTCCCCTCTCACAAAGTTGAAATAAAAGTAAAATTCTTATCTAGCAAATAAAGGTATAAGAATACTTCCTTGTTTTAAAATTTTTTGAATATAATATCCTTGAAATGACATAAAAATGGAAGGAATTACTGATAAAAACGTTTCAATTCAGATGCGTTACATTAAGGAATAAGGAATGAGGCTGTTTGTACGAGGGAAACAATTTACAAAAATATATAAATAAGATAGAAATAAGTTGAAAAGTGAATTTAAATGGAATTTATTGAAAATGACTGTTATTGAATTTAAAAGTTTAAAACATATTAATTAAAACATATAAACATATAAATTCTTTAGGGACTTAGGGACTTTTAACTCATTGAATTTGGCATAAGTCGCTAAGGGGTCTTTGACTCATTTTAAAATACTTGCGAGGAAAATAACTCCCTTGACAAGTGGGTTATAAGTTCCTTTTGAAAGTTATGACATATTAAGTGAGTTAAATCACTTTCTAAATTTGAATAGCAGTGATAACATCATATAACTAAAATTGTGTGATTGAGCGTATTTAAGTTGAAATTTTATTTTGAAATATTTTCTGAAAGTCATTTCCGAAATTTATGATTGAAGTATGATATTTTATAATAATATAAGGAAAATATTAGATCTAAAAGAATACGTATTTATTTATTTTTCTACGCGAGATTTTGTATTGGGAAGAGTATTTAAATTGGTTAAAAAATCAAAGTTGGGCCTTTTTCCAGAGCATTTATGAATTCATGCATGCGAGATTTTGGTTACATAATAAAGTTTATATGTGTTGTTTGTTGCATAAATGTAGTTCATATGTAAAATTATTAATTGTTTTTTAATTTTAGGAAAATATCCCTGATTTCAAATTCAACTTCAAAATGTGAGCTAATTATTTTTGATATTAGAGTTCAAGAAAGTCTATATATATTCGTACCTGTCACTGATATTATATAATTAAAATTAATATTTGCTTTAATAATACTAATAACTTTTTAGCTGAGAACTGTATTAGGGTGTTAAAACCCGCCACTGTGAGTCAAAACTCCAAGGGGCATAATTCCTCTAGGAAGTTATGGCTTATTGTTACGAGTCTTAAATCCATTAGGGACTTACCTCCTATTAAATGACCCTCCATCCAGGAATTATGACCCTGCATCCAAGTCGACTCTTTTTATAAAAAAGTGCCAAAATATTCTATTGCAATTCATTATGGATTTGGATTAGGTCTTTTATTCTTAAGTCTGTTCTTTTTAGGCTGTTCTCATCTACTTTTTGTTTTCATTTGCACAAGATATTAAAACTCTTTAATTTTTAAAGCCGCAACAATCCCGTTGTATTTATAAAGATCTGCCCGATAAGGAAGTTTGTGTTAAAAGAAACTTGAGAAACAATGAAACAAAAGTTCATAGCAAATATAAAAATGCAAATTGAAATTCACTCGATTTTTGACACAGAATAGATGTTTGATTTTCACTAGTTTCTACACATCATAAACAAGTGTTGGTTTCCAATGGAACCATCTAGATAACAAAATAATATAAATGGATTTTTAAATGTATATGTACACTTGTCATAGGAAACCTAAGCACACTCACTTTTTGGAAGAACTAAAACCAAATGAATTTATTCCAGAAAATTTAAAATATAAAAACTAAGTCAAGTTGTTTGTAAGATAAAAGGCTACTTGTACATTATATTATTTTTATATCTCTAACACTTTTACCACATTTTTCACTTTACCACACACATCTATAAAAACAAACAAAAAAAGCAAATGTTACACACTAAAAACCATAAATTAAATATTTAAAGGGAAACTAGAAAAAGTTCTTTAGAAAACTAATAAAAAAGCAAAAATTTTATTACTCAAAATGTACTTAAATTACTTGACCTTATTCTTTTCAACTTTTATGAGCAATTTTCTCTTTAATTTTTGGAGATTTTCAAATTTTTAACAAAAATTCAAGACCACAAATTTTGTGGGTTTGTTAAAAGAAAACAATTTTCAACAATATTAAAATATAATATAAATTAGAGTTCATATTTTTGAAGAGTTCGAATGACATCCAATTTTTTCAGAACTTAGTAATTTGTAAAAAAAAAATTTTTTAATCAGGAAATATTCAACAATAATTAAGTTGAATATAATTTAAGAAATTGCATAACGTTTGGGTATTTTAATAAAATTTTGCGGTTTTTGTGGTTGTCCGAATTCTTCTACTACATTTTATACCTTGAGAAGAAGAACTTCCACCTAAAGTGCAAGTTTTCCATATCAAGTACCAGTTTATTCGTTTTAAATGAAACTACTTTGATTCAAGTGAAAGAGTTTACATTTCAAATGCAATTATTTTTATTTACAAATAGAGGTCACCGTAACTTGTAAGTCAGACCCACAAGGTCTTTTCGACCACAGCTTTTTTAACAAAAAGCGGTTTTAATAAATTAAAATAATTTCATTAAAACTTTCATTTAAAAAAAATATACTTGCACTTTAAGCGGAAATCATATTTCTTGAAATAAAACCGGTTTTTTATATCAAAAGATACTCTGAACGGCTATTGTCTCTAATTTGTACATATAATAAGAGTTCATCACTTACTAAAACTACGATAGATTCTCTTAATCTATTGGTCTCTTTATCTAAATTTCCTTTATAACTTAAAATAACCAAACATCTAAATCTTAATTTTTTTATAGATTCACATTAAAATAAAAATATCCTTATTTTTAGAACATTTTCAAAAAATTTTGTAAAAATATGCCTATATAGTTTCACTCTGTCCGTCCCTCCGTGTGTTTACAAAAACTTTTACATGGTTTGGAATTGAGAAAAGAAATTTTAATAATGGGTAGGTATTGCAAGAAAAATAATTTCATAGAAGAACTTTTTTCTATTGCCCTACCCATAAGGAAGCTACAGTCCCCCAAAATTAGAAAAGCTCTATATTTAAATTGTTATAACAACAGTTCATTTAGGTATATATTCAATCTGAAAACGTTAAAAGACATCTCGCTTTTTAAATATGAAAACTATAGGGTTGCCATACGGTACTTAAATTTACCATTATGCGAAACTCAATTTTTACAAAATTTTAGAACCCACATATCTCTTAAACGGTTAATGCTAGAATTGAGATCCTCAGAAATTAGTAGAGTTCAGTTCGGTTAACAAAATTTTTTTGTCACGCCCCCTATTTAAGAGCTATATAAGAAGTTGAAAATTGGAATTTTCCTTTTTTTAAAAACCTGCAACTTGAATACCTGTCCAATATTTTTTTTAATTAATACACAAAATTTAAAGGTCCAACATTATATTTTAACGTATGTTAAAGGTTTTTCCTAAATATAAAAGCGGTTCTTTAAGTTAAAGAAAGTGTCTCTCAGTTTAAACCATTTTTTCTCAGACAGTAAAATTCTAAGTAATATTCCAAATTGGTGGAATCCACAATTTAATTCCTAGAACCTAACAACATGGGGGAGGACCTTCCCCATTGAGAGGCTTTTAGGACTTAAAAATTAAAAATTTACCGATTTTATAAGTAAGCAGTAACTTCTTCACCAGTGTATATATTTGCTAACATCGAAGCTCCAACATTATATTTCGATAAAATAGGTACTCAGTATCCAACACTATATAACTTTGAAGATGTGCTTTTTTAAAAACTCTTGGATTTTTTCATCACTTGTTTATTAGTTATTTTATAATTCGAAAGAAATTCGGAATCAACTTTAATCCTTTTTACAAACCACATATACAATTATATTGAATCTATTCAATATGTCAAAAGACCTAAAAGTAATAAAATAAAAAAGTTTTAAACCAATTTTAAAACCTTACATAACCACCAGAAGGCAATAAAAAATTTTGTTATATGATCGAATTTAAAAAATAAAAAAAAAACCCCAAAATTCAAATAAAGATTTACAAATGTAATTTACATTAATACATTAATAAACTATACAAGAGACATAAGTTTGTATCTATTACAGGCTTTGTTTATAGTGTTCATATACAACTTAAATAAAGGTATATATAGTTTTAATTGAAAAGGGATTGGATCGGATTAAATCAGAATTTTTTTTTTTTTTTTAAATTCATTAAAAATATTGAAATGAAAAGCAGATAATGTGGTTTTTGATAGAAATAAAAGTAAACAAATAATATACAGTAACTACATTTTGATCCTTTTTCAGGATCAATTTAAAAGTAAATAAATTTAAAATTAAAGTGTTAGAGTTACCAATATACTTTAAATAAACACAGAATAAATTAAATAAAATTAACATTGGAGTTTCAATCTTCAAACAATCTACTACAAATCTCAATTAAACTAAGCTTTCATTTTATTAGCTTCAAGCAAATACAAATATTTTAAATGTCAAATGTCAACATTTGAATATTTATTTAAAAAAAAGTTTTTAATATCTGGCAACATTAAAAATCGATTTTTTATTCAATCATGACTACAATTATCCCTTTTTTTGAAAATTTTGTATTAAACCTTTTTTAGCACAAAAAATAAAAGAGTCATTTAGATAAATGTTCTAAAATATTGATAATTTTTGACTTCAACACAAACATATTAGATATATTAAGGATATGGTATAATTTTACTTGGGTAACAAGTAGTTACTTTATTTTTAACATAATATTTGTATTGAGTCACAATATTCCTATTTAATAAGTGTAATTTAAGTTTAAAAAAAAAACCGATCTGATAATTTAAATGTAAAGTAAATATACAAAATGAGGGTTTAAATTACATTTGATATAAATCTTTTATAAAATTGTAGAATTATTTTTAGAATAAAAGTTTAGATGGAGTTGATTCAAGCTTATTATGTGATAAGTTTTGGTTATAAATGTTGGGTTTGAGTTGGTGTAATGAGTAGGCACATATCTTACGAAGGTTTAATGAGTTCAAATCTCGTGCAGATCAAAAGTTTGTCATTAGGAAAAAATAATTATAAGGAAAAGAGAGTACCCACATCGTACCGCATTTGAAAAGAGATGATATAGTTTACTCTCTATCACATTATATAAGGAACAGGACTGCTTTTAATTAAATAAACAAATAGTCAAAACAGAACTTCTAAAAAAATTCCCAATATAGTTCAACTCTAGGATAATCATTTAAACGTAATATTAATATTATATCAACCCGTTAATTACCTTTAGTAAATTTTCAAATTCATAACCCTGAATTATTAAATTAAGAAAATATATGCCTGCCAACTATTCGAACATTTTGTACTACACCAACTAGATTTTATGTAGAAAATAGTTGAATGACTGAAATTACTTTTGGCAAAATATCAGACACCCAGCTATATTAAATAAAAAGTAATGCTGGTATAAAACTAGAATTAGTATAGAAACCATTGGAACCCACTGGACGACATTAATCAAGTTTTAAACATTTTCAGCTAAATCGATTCATTTTTCAATTTTGATCCGATTCATAAACTTGGGTCTATATTTAACTCCACTCTTGTACAGCGTTACAATCAATATGGCAAACTCAGTATACCCTTTGACCTATATTCATATGGGTATGAGAAAAGTTGAATTTACAAGGCTAAAACTAGTTTCCGAGTTCTTCAATTATATTTTCATATATACAATTTTAAAAGTCAAAAGTCAAAATGATATTTTTCTATTTTGATACATGAAAAAAAAAAGTTAGAAATCTTTTCAAAAAAATCTTTTTAAAAAATCATCTTACTTAATATTATTTATATTAAGTATAGAAAAACTACTTTTTATTCAGACATCTTATCTTAATGAAAATTGTATACAAAAGAATTTGAAGTGACTTTAACTTTTATTTTTAAATGAAATTCTGTCCAAACACTTTAATCTAAACAAAATGAAATATAAACGTGACTAAACCCTAAGGTAAAATGTCTATAATATCTCATACCATTCAATTTTTCTTCAGAAATGTCGGCATTTCAACAGACAAAGAATTAAAAAAACACAAATAAAACTTTTTTGGACCACAAATAACAAATAACCAAAAACTTTAGTTTTAGTTAAAATAACTCAGGGTTTTTTTTTTTTTTCAAAACTTTTGTTCCATCAAATAACTTACAATTGACTTTGAAAAAAAAAATCCTAAAACTAAAACAATCTGGAGCATGCTGACAATATAAGTTTTTAAAATATTTTAAGATTTTCTTAAAGATTTTCCGAAGATTTAAATTATAAATTTTACAAAATTTTATTCAAAGGGTAAAATGAACTTTGAATTGGAATGAACTACAAAGTATTATTTTAGATGATATTTCGCAATATTTTGTTTTAATATAATATTGCGCTTACTTTAAACAAAATTTTTGAAACCCCACAACTATGTATTTATTTATGATAGAACTTGTCATATGTACTCACCAGAGGGTTCTTGTAAAATCTAGTTATTTTTTACATGAGCCCTCCGAATCTAGTGGTCCAATTTGGCGCATATGCGAAGTAGTTCTTTCTTTAGGGAAAAACAATTCATACCAAATTTTATTAAAATCGATTGAGATTTTGATGAATTATTACAAGTTGACATTCCCAAAAATCCTTTAATCTCTAGAGCCTAAGATACTAGCTTATGTACTAAATTTTAACACATTACGACGGTTATTTCTTGAGATTTCTTGAAAAGTCTAGCGTTTTTGTGTGGGACGCCCTTGATCCCGTGGTCCGATCTAGTTCATCACGGAACTTAACCTTACTATTGACTAAGAAAGCATTCATACCTAATTTCATCAAAATCGGTTTGAAATTTACGGGAGAAATAGTGCTCACTGACACACGAAAAAGGATAAACCGGAATAAAATTCTCGGGGTCCCCTAATAGTTATGGATTAATACATGTTAATAGAGTCAATCCTATAATTATAATATTTACGTGTATCCGAAAAAATTAAACAACTTTTGTTAGGACAGAAGAAACTTTATTTTCAAAATCAAAAATTTATTTACAAAATTCATTATGAAAATATTAAAACTCTTAATATTTCCAAGAAATTAGAAAACTTTTTTTTAATTATTCAAAACAATTCTCATCATTTAACTTTTTCTAATTAGAAAAACATCATTTCCTGATATTCACTGAAACAGGAAGAATAGTAAAGAAAATTAATAAATTCAGATAACATTCAGATAGTAGACGTACATTTTTATATAGTAGTTGATTGATAGATTATCAGGTACATCAATATGCTCTGTCAATATAATTTTAATTTATTTTTTTTTCTGATTAAATTTCAAGTTTTATTTTACAATAACATTGAAGGAAGTTAAATGTGGATATTTATTCTTCAGTTTTCCCCCCTTTCCTACTGGTTGTTCCAGTAAAAGCATAATTTCCCAATCTCACTGACATTTGAAATTACTTACTGAGTTGGAGATTATTCAAGTGTCAAATTTTTAACTGAAAATTGTTTAAAATTCAACTGAATAAATATTATGGCTTACAATATGGCCCTTGGATATGTGTATTTTATATTCAATTACAAAAAAGAATTATTGCATGCTTCAATAAATTGATTAATAATATAAATTTGAAAATTTTCATAACATTTATTTTAATATTGTACAAGTTTTTTTAGGTTTAATTTCTGAATAAACGTGATTCACTGAATTACTCACTCTGTATTCTCACGAAAATAAAATTAAAATATATATAAAATAAAAATTTAGGCATAACTTTTCAGTAATTTTTTCAATAATTGGCAGTTTTAATTTTGATTCAGAGAAAAGGGGTCTGAACATATTCTGAACAAACATTAGTCAAACACTATGAACCAAAATGTCAAATTTATCTGAGCAAACTGACCAATGGCGTAGTGGTAAAGACGCCGCCTTTCATGTGGAAGGTCTCGGGTTCAAACCCCGGTCAGATCATATCTAATAAAAAAATATCGTGAAATTGTATAATTATATCGTAATATAAAATAAGATTTAATAAAAATATATATATATATATAACTTGTGTAAGATTATAGATGGCGCACAAAGTTAACATTTTTGCATTCATATTTCATAACCTTATACAATAGCTACAGCCGAGTAATCAACGGCTTAGTGAATATTATCATTAAAGAAACTGAAGCCTAGTTTAAAATAAACTTGGTGAATACCCTATACTCCTTAAAGGAGTGGAAAAGGAATAAAAAAAAACAAAAACTGATAAACATGCTCTGGTCAGAGTTAATTTTAAATATCAAATTTGTATGATATTACGCCAAAATTGAAAGTCAAAGAAAAATTTAACAAGCAGTGTTATCAAAATTTAAAAAAATTATTTTCTAAAATTAACTTTTGCAGAATAAAACTTAAGTAAAAATTTAATTATTTTCATGAATTTTTGAAATCAATTGCTTTTGAAAATAAAAACAATACGTTATTAAAAATAAATTAACACTCAATAATCAACACAATTTAAGTTTTAAAAAAAAGTATACGGTAACACTTACACCAGCAACGTACTCGTAATATTTTAAGTGTTAATTGAAAATACTTTGAAGTTAATCAAAGCGTTTAATAATTTATATTCCTTTTTGATTGTAAATTTGTTTTATTTTTAATATGGCAAATATTGAAGTAATTTATATTTTTCTTTTATCTAGAATACAATATCAAAATTTCATCCATTTTTTTCATATTATATACATATACTCTAGACTTTGAACTTTTTTTTAAGAAACGAACAGGAAAATATGTTAAACAACAGTCTTTCAGAAGCATTTTATTTAATCATTAAGAACAAAAAAAAATTAAATTTAATTTTCTCTTTACTGCTTTAATATCCAAGATAAATAAAGACATGATCTTTCTTTTACGTTTTATTTACCCGGTTCCAGTTTTCTTTAATTTTCTCAGTAAAATGAAAAAAATGGAGAAATTCACATAACATCTAGGTACCCAGATTATTCAGTAAACAAAGTAATGTTTTTAATATTAAAAAAAATTATACAATAACAAAACAAAAAGAAAAATTGAATACAAGGTATGATATTGACACATTAGAATTCCTATTAAATACGCATATTTAGCACGCACATTTATTTACATGAGTACGAAGATTTTTAAAATATTGTTTTCGAAAATGATAGACAGCCTGTTAGTCCATTATGGTAAATGTAATATAGAGCTTAATTTTTCATGGGAAATTTTTTTAAATTTTGAAAGTTAGAATCAGAATCAGTCTGGTGTTATTGTCCTTCACTACTCGTTTGAAGTCGACATCCTAACAGTAAGAAATGTATTTAGGTATTTTAGACAGTTTAAGATCAAATAGGCCGTTTTGGCAGTTTTAGGCAATTTAAAACAAGGTGTTGATTAGATTTTGTTTAAAGGAATTGGCATTAAAGATAAGTTCTCTAAAAAATTGACCATTAGACCGCCAACAATTATTTAGTATTCGACAATAGAAGTCCATCAACTATTATTCAATTACAAAGAGTTCTACAATGAAATTCATAAGGTTTTATGGTTCGGTTTGCTATAAATTTTCTTATTTGTAAATATTTGACATCATATGAGCATGTACAGTTTTGTTTCAAATGACAATTTTAACCCGTTTATGCTGTAGAACTTCATGATTTCCATTCTAGTTTTGACCCAGGAAATTTGATTAATATCAAAATTAATATCAAAACCAAGGAAATATATTTGATAAGTCAGTCGCTGCAGTCATTTTGCAGGAACAACATTAATGTTCTATTAAAATGATTTATGAATAGTGTCAACATAAGATTATCTATCCAAATTTATTTTGCTTCGTTATTTAAATATTTATTTTGTTTTATACGTGTCAATATCAACTAGTTACTAGGTTATAATGAACAATATTATTTCTAATTGACAATCAATTTGTTTAAAACGCCATTCACAGAATATTTATATATTTTTATATACGAAATACCAAATTAGGTGGGCTTTTAGAATTGGTTTCAAAATCAAAGTTAAACGCATTTGCCAGAATATTAAAATATATTTATATATATATTAGAGTTCGATTTGAAATCAGGATACTTGCTTTCAGCTTCCGAATTATGATAATTTCAAAAACAAATAATTTTACTTCAAGGCAATTGTTTGAAATTTTATTTTATTTTAATCATACGTTGTAATATCCTGGAAAAAGGGAATCTTATGACTTCAAATCCTATTCTAAGATCCCTCCTTTTACGTTAATACAAATATTCTGGATAAAACAGTAATCCCTGTTTTGAATCCAACTATAAAATTCATCCTAATACCCCATTCATACTACGGGCTTATAACATGTTATAGCGATCTTATTTGTAATAACACTGCAAAAATTTGACGTTTTAATAAAAAAGTTTCGCTGACGTTTTTGTTTGTTTATAGCAAAAAATTTATTTGCAATTCATAACAGATTCTAAAAACATAAAATGAAAATTGATGATTTAATTACAAATTATTTTAATGAAAATGATAAAAAAATCGTTCAAGACAATCATTCAAGGGATATGATGATCCAAAAAAAACTGAATAACAGTTATTATCATATGATACTTGACAGTTTTTCTAACAGGTCATTATAACAACTATAAAACAAATTAACGCTCATAACATGTTATAGACCCGTAGTTTGAATACGGTATAATTCAGAATCTCACGTATACATAATATAAATATTCTGGAAGAAGCGTATAACACTGCTTTCGAATAAACCCAATAATAAATTTACTTTTTACGAAAATTCTGAAAAATTCATAAAAAAATACTAGCAATTGTAAATTAAATCAAATCGACTTTATTTCTATTTGGCATATTGAAATAATACCAAATTCGATTTTTGACTTTCAAATATGACAATGAAATAAAGTCAATTTATAGAGTATAAAAAACAATATAATCTTATTTTTCAATATTGAATTTATCTCACAATAGTAAGATATTGTGAATATATTGTGTGTATGGAGGTTATATCCATGAGTCTATTGTGATACAAGCTCTAATTTAATTTCTTTTAAAATTTCAAATTTTGTTTTAAATTAGGCTTGCACTAATACTGTACCGTATACATTCAATTTCTTCAAAATTTTTAAATGTAACATATTTATAGAAGTTTAGTTTTTAATTCACTTTTATAACAGTTATTATTTAACTGTTACCTGTAAAACGATAAAATTTTTCAATTGAAATTTTTTCTCAACAAATATTTAAAATAATAAAAAAAAAATAGAAACACAATGTGATGTAATTGAAGCATAATCTTCAACTTCCAGGATAATAAATTTTCATTTATTTATATTCTTCTAATGTATTTTATTTTGTTATTCTTCCTTCTTTTAAATTTACTACTACTTTCTCATTAGAAAATTTTATTACTGTATATATGTAGCTGATATATGTGATTTTCTTTTTATAATTTAATTTTGATGTTTAAAAGCCTGATGTGTATTTAATTTCTTTTTTTATTGAAATTTTTTTTACTTTTTTTTAAGTAACTGTGAATAGATATGTTAAGACTTGTAGACACTCGGTTTTGATGTATTGAAATATGTGCATTCAAAATATTTGAAGTTTTTTTTAAATATACATATGTATGTATTTCGAATTATTTACAGGTTCATATTTCAATTTTCGACAGATGTTTTAAAATTAAATATTTTCATCATAAAGAAAGGGAATCAGTAATAAAAAAAACGAGGAAGAGTGTAGTAGAGTAGACTGTGTCAACTCTGGGATACCCGTATGACCGTAACATATACATTATATCATCCGGTTAATTACTTTTGGCAAAATTTCAAACATTCAGCTTTATTAGGTGTAGAGTAATGCTCATATAAAAGAAGGAGTTGTATGGCAGCTACTCGAACCCTTTGCAGTAGACCAACCAAATTTTGCAGTAACTTTGGCCATTACACTAAACTATTTTTGGCAAAATTTCAGACACCCAGCTTCATTTGGTGTAGTGTAATCCTCATATAAAAGAAGGAGTTGCATGGCAGCTACACGAACCCTCAGCAGTAGACCAACTAAATTTTGCAGTAACTTTGGCCATTACACTAAACTATTTTTTGCAAAATTTCAGACACCCAGCTTTATCAGGTGTAGTGTAAAGCTCATATAAAAGAAGGAGTTGTATGGCAGCTATTCGAACCCTCTGCAGTAGACCAACCAAGTTTTGCAGTAACTTTGGCCATTATACTAAACTACTTTTGGCAAAATTTCAGACAAGCAGCTTCCATAGGTATAGAGTAATGCTCATATAAAATTAGAAGTTGTATGGCAGGTACTCGAACCCGTGGACCAAAATGGCTGAATTTAAAACTCGATTCCGTTTTTTGCATAAAAACGAATTTGTGAAAATTTCATAATCCTAGCTCCTTTACTTTTTAAGTTATCGTGATGACGGACGGACGGACGGACATACATAGCTAAATCGATTTATTTTTCGATTCTGATCCGATCCATACACTTGAGTCTATATCTACCCCCCCTCCTTCTCTGCGTCACAAACGTAATGGCAAATTTATTATACCCTTGGAGTATATAGTCATACGGGTATAAAAAACAAAATATTAAAAATTAAATATATAACTCTTATGTAATTTGTAATTTTATAAAAAGAAATTAGACTGTTAATTTTATGAAATTTTATTTTCAATAAAAGTGGAAGACTTTAAAGAGGAAAGGTTTCTAAATTAATTCGAGATGTTAACACATAAATTTACTTGTAGTCTGAAATTTCGTGATACTATTTCGTGATAAAGCCAAAGATCAAGCACAGAACCTATTCGGAAATTTATGGCAAAACTTTTTTAAATAAATCTTTTAAAAATTCTGATTTAAATTTAATCGATACTAAAATATTAAAAAGTTAGACATTTTCTAAGTTTAAAGTAGAAAGAAATCTAATTTTTCTAGAAATCTTAGAAATCTAAGAACATGTAAAAATTGTTGAATTTGATTATGTGCCCAGACGATCAATTTTTGCAACGCAAAGAAGCTGTGGGTTGCTGTTAATCTTCTTCTTCTCGTTGACGTGCTACTCAATTCAGCATCTCTAAAATAGCGTTAAGACGTATTATTAAAGTTGATCTTAGAATGCTTTCATATGAAATTTAGTTGGCCTAGAATTATTACTGAGGGATACACTAAAACGACTACAATAAGTCAATAGGTCCATTTTAATGCCTACAGAAAAAGCCTACAGAAAATGGTTAATTTTCCTAGGTTCATTTTAGTGCCTACAGAAAAAGTCTATTTAGACTAGACTTCAGTTTCTTTAATCGTTATATCCACTAAGCCGTTGATTATTCGTCTGCAGCAATTGTATAAAATTATGAATACACAAATGTTAATTTTACATGATTAATAGTTAATTTTTGATCTGACCGAGGTTTGAATCTAAGCCTTCCGTATGAAAGGCGACGTTTCTACCACTACGCCATTGGCCAGATTAATTTTGAGAATAATAAAATCATAATTTGATTACATTATTAGTTTCACATTTGTGTCTAATTTAATTTAGATCAAAGCTTATCTTACACAAGGGATCCTTAAAATTGAAAATAAGAACATCTTAAGCCCACTACAGATTGTTGAAAAATACGGAATTAATACTAACTATAGCACTGAACACAGAGTTACCATATTCATCTTTTCATATATTATACATATATTCAACACCGTTATTAAAATTTTTTATTTTTTTATAGAGATCAATAAAGTCAACACATTTAAGAAATTTCATATTTCAATACTTTTTAGTAATTGCACTTGAAATATTATCTTTGATTAATAACTAAGTGCTATAAATATCTTCCTAAATTAGAATACCTATTATTATTCCACTTTATTTTTCTTTCAAGAAACCAAATGTATTTGTACACAAAAATTTCTTTTAATCAGGTCTATAATTGGGTACATTAAGTGTATAATTTTTCTTAAATATAGATATAACTTCAGCATTTTTCTAGAGATTCATGAAAAAGACTACATCATATTATAATTTCATTAAAAATACGAGCCCATCATAGTGTTAAGCCATTTTTAAAAATTTTATGAATAATAAAATAACCTTGGAGTTTAGATAAATTGTTAAGAGTTAGAGGTTTCTGGACTAAATATAAATCTGTGAATTTTGTAAATTAAAATATGAAATTTCTAAACTATTTAAACTTTATGGAAGTATAGTATATAGTCTATTATTACCTTGAATAAAAAATAAACCATCTCATGCTGACCTTTAAATATTTTTTGTATTCCACTTAAGGTTTCTATTTCTATTTTAAATTTTTTCATAAAATGAAGCAATACAATCAGCATTACTAGAAAAAGTTTTTCTCATCCGCTATCGATTACACAATAAATATCATTCCAATTCAAAACTTATTTATACTTTAGTTATCTTTAACAATAGTAATAAAAATGTATAGACGATTAAACATAACAAGATTTTAAAGTATCTTGTTCCTATTTCAAAAGGATTAAGTTCAATTGTTACAAAATTGTATAAAAAATCGTTCTTCCCATGAATATTGAAAGGGAAATTTAAAAAATATACTTTTATGTTTCAATCTGTCCGTCAAACTTTTTTATTTTTATACGGAGCTGGAATGCTTCAAATATGAAAAAATAACTGTAAATATTTTAATTTTTGTCTGATCAATTTAGAGTGGATCTGTTACCGGATTTTTGTCGAAAGATTCCAAGTTCAAAATATGTTTCCTGGGGCAATCATGTTCGAAACATATCATCAGTAGTTTCATATCGTATATGTTCATATCATAACATAAAACAATATAAAAATAGATTGTAAGATAAGATTATAGATAGCACAGTTAATACAACACTTGCATATTCATAATATTATTCTGAAATCAAAAATTTTCTTCACATTTTATAGTGATCATGGAATAAGCTGCTAAAGGATTTTTGAACGGCTGGAAGGCACAGTAGTTAGAGTACCGACCATTCATGGCGAAAGGCCCGGGTTTGAATCCCAGTGAAAGTGAAAAAACTTTTCTTGTTTTCGGCTCGACTCAGCTACCATTCGCCATTGGGTTCAAATTAATGGCTTAACAAATAATTAATAATTATATATCTCTAATACAAAATACATTAATATAATAATATAAGCAAATAATTTAATTGAATAATAAAACTCACAGATATAGAATTCCATATAACTTAAATTCAAAATATTAAAATAAAAACTAAAAAATAGAATTGTATGTATTAAAAATCTAAGACGTTTCTAAATGATATAAGGCCTAGTACTATCTCATGTTTAAATTGTATTTGGAATTCATTAAGATCAATTCTTATAATACAAATATAATATGACCTCCTGCCCCAACATGTAGTTATGGTATAGACAGGCTTATTAGCCTATCAGTTGAACAATTAGCGCTTAAAAACAAAAAAAAAACAAATGGAATTCTGAAATATGCTTCTAAATGGTTTAAAATTGAGTTTAAAATTTTTTTAAAATTAAAAAGAATTTTGTATGAAAATTGAGGTTTTTGATGCAAAAGCGGAGTAATCAACAGCGTTATGAGAGTTAGAGAATTTTTAAACATTACAAGTCAAGTTTTATCGCGTATCTTTTAAATTTAACCTTTCAATTTTTGTAATTTAATCCATTAACTGCTCATCGATTTTCAAATGATTTATTAACAGGTCATTACTTTCAAAAATCCGAGCTATGGCACGTACTTACGAGTTGAGTTGTTAAAATATAGCATTCGGAATTCTTTATTGAAATTTAAACGAAATCCTATGTGATAAGGTTCCGACATCAAAATATTTTCAATAATCATAAATTGAAAAAAAAATGGTTATTCTGAAACACTTAATATTATTTTGTCTTGTTTTTAAATTTAATTGACTGACTGCAGTTCGATACTTACTATTTTTTTTACAGAATCGTATTACCAATGAATAAAAACTCTTTGTAATCGATTTTAATTTAATTTTCACAGTGTTATAAGTTTATCGTTTCTTTTTTTCAAACGATATAATCAATTTAGAAAAACTATTTGAAATTGAATTGAATTGAATTTGTAATGGAATTACTAAAATTAGAAAGTTGTGTTGGTTTCAAGTAAGGGGAAAATAGCGAAATATGTTTTAGAATGAAATTGTTTTTATGGTAATTAAAAAAAAAAAACCATAAAATTTTACAATGTTATTTCTATTTATAAACAAGGGATTTCCGAGATTTCCGATTCAAAATTTCCTAGACTACGATTTTGAATTTTTTAATTGTAGATCTGTAAATTAAGAATAAACACTTTATAAAAAAGTTGTCAAATTCAATACATATGTGTATTCAAAATCATCTACAAATCAAACTGATTACTATAAACTTAACCATCAGTATATCAAATTTGTTCTAATTTTCCAATCTAAATTAAGAAATTTATGTAATAACAAAATTACGAATTAAGCTAGTTTTTACAATAGCATTTTTAATATAATTAGAACTTATATTTTCAGAAGTATAATATGATTTATCTGTTTAAAATTCAAATTATATTAATAAATTTTAGCTTTGAAATCTCTATCTTATTCAACATGGACATCATACACCAGTCAGACATCAAATCCTAAAATAATAAATTCACTATTGTAAGATTATTGAATTGCATACTTTTAGGCTGCCACTAATTTCTATGAAAGAGATTTACAGAAAACTTAAAAGATCTACAATATCTATAATATTAAATTGATAAAATTACACCATATGCCACTTATATCATATAGGTCTACATCGATTATCTTTTAATTCAACACTTACCTATAGCAACAAATATCTTGAGTGTTGGTTAAATGAACATTGAACTTGTAAATAAGAATTTTGATATCGTACTGAAGTTCTGGAAATTGAATTTATTTAGTAAGTAAAACAAAGTGGTTTCGCAAGGATTTCAATTCAGTTCTTCGTCTTTTATAATATGTTATCACCTTGTATGCTATTGTGCAATTATGTGGAGAAAAGCTTTGGGCTTTGAAAAGCACCATTATTGGGAGGTGGCATAATAGCTTCGATCAAATCATTATGTGAATTCGTTGTGTGGCAATTATTACAGATCTTGAAATGTGATGTAAAAAATACGAAAA
This sequence comes from Dolichopus griseipennis, assembly GCA_963082915.1. Taxonomy (NCBI): domain Eukaryota; kingdom Metazoa; phylum Arthropoda; class Insecta; order Diptera; family Dolichopodidae; genus Dolichopus; species Dolichopus griseipennis. The sequence goes on along the minus strand of OY720441.1, from coordinate 36,813,302 downwards.
CTTATAGTTTATGGTGAAAAGCAAAACTAGAGGGAAACAAGGTATTTTTCAAGGTCGACAACAAATACCATTCATATAAAAACATTGAATCATTTAAATTACTGATCAATCAACGATAATTAAAAATATCAACTTTAATAACAATATAGAAAAAGTATTCCTATCACGTAATAATAAGTTCAATAAAAGTTGATACTAAATTATTAAAATAAAAGAATTTTCTTAAAGAACTTCTGCATTAATGTCAAAATTATTTTAAATATAATTTTTAAGAAAAATATGTAAATTCATTGTCTAATTGTATTTTAATCAAAATTAATTTCATTTTTGTTACTTGAATTTAAAATAATTTCACTTTACAGATAATTAAAATATCCTTGCATATAGGAGGAACATAATAATCCTCACACTTTTAGTCATTTTTAATCAATGTTAATTAAAAAAATGTTTTTTGCTATTTTTTGTATAAATTTTTAATAAAATCACCTTTAATTTAATTTCATTCAATTTTAAATATAACTATAAACACGTACTTTCAATTTCCTCTCTTTAGAGTCACTATCACTTTGCTTTAAATCCCCAAATGGAACTTTCATTGAATTTTAATGAAATGACGTTTTTGTTAAAATTTAAAAACCATAATAAATTTCGATAAGTTTAAAATTTTTAAAAAGAAAATAAGCAAAAAATTAAAGCATTTCACAAATTTTCCTCGTTAAATATTTTTTCACTTCATTTTCTAAGAAAAAAAAAAATTCTATTAAAAAAAAAATTATAATGAGTTAAATTGAAAATATCCTTTTAACGGTTATTCATTCAAACTGATATTCAAAATAAAAAAAAAATTAAAATGAAAATTGATAAAAAATATCACGTTTTCAAATTCTTACCTGGTATTATAAACTTTATTCATTCATATAGATTTAATGTAGATTACCTTTCAGGTTTTTTTCAACCTCATCTCTTTGATTTGGTTTTATTTTCGTACCACGTGTTAACTTTCAAGAGAAAATATACATAATGAATAATAGAATTGAAATTAGTGGAAATGATAATAATGAACTTCCTTGTTTTCATATCATTTCCATTAAAGAATGTAAAAACAAGTAATGTAAAAAATCAAGGGTTTCTAAAAAAGCAAATTTCCAAAATTATATTGTGTTTCATACTGAGTATTTTATCGAAATATAATGTCGGAGCTTCAATGTTAACGTTTGATTTAGGAAATATATACACTGGTAACTAAGTTGCTTTCTTATAAAAAAAAGTAAATAGCCCCTTAAAGAAGAAGGTTGCCAAATTTCTCAAGGATCTAACCTTCCTTCTCTCTCCTGTCTCCACTCCATTTTTTTCGGTTCTAGAAATTTAATTGTGTATTCCACCAAAATTTGAGTATTACTAAAAATTTTACTATCTAAGCAAAAATGGTTAAAACTAAAAGGCCCTTTCTTCAATTTATAGAACCGCTTTTAAATTTAAAAAAACACCTTTACAATTATTAAATTATAATGTTGGACCTTTAAGGACGTTTTTACAAAGTGACACTATATCTCTTGAAATTGTGCTAAAAATTGAATTGATAACTATTTTAATTGTGTTTTATTCATGAATTACAATGGTATTAAAGGGTGGAGGGTCAGAACTGTATAGGGTCATAAGTCCCTTAGGGAGTTATGGCTCACTGTTATGAGTCATGAGTCCCTTAGGGACTTATGTCCCACTAAGTGGGTCATAAGTCCCTTAGGGATTTATGATCCACTTAATGGACATGGGAGTTCTGAACCTGGGAGTTCTGATCCTGCACCGTATTAAAGCTTTCCAAAACTATTATTGAATGTTTTTTAAAATATTTGCATACTTTTAGGTAATTTTATATTTGTTAAAAAATTAATTTATATCAAGATTTCAAAAATTCGAATAGACAGACAATTGGATGGAATATAAGTATATATGTATGGACATGTTATTTAAAATTGTTTGAAAATGTACTAAAAAGTGGAAGGCTAAATGAAACAAATGTAAGAAAATTTTGCTTGAATGGTAATATTAACAAATACGAGTATGAGAAAATTTAAGAACTTAAATCCAAAATTTTAAAAAAATTTATGTTTAAGTACTTATAAAGTTTAACTCCTAATTAGCATAAAACAAGCATTCATAAGAAGTAGAATATTATATTTAGTTTATTTTGTTTACTGCGGCTTTATTTTGAGATTAAAGACTCGTCCTTTATCCATCATCTACAAGAAAGTTAAAAATTCAATCTGATTAAAAACTGGTTCAATACTTCACTTCATTTCAAGAACTTCCATTGTATGAAATTTTAAATAGAACCTTACATCTGTTTTACTTCAATTTTGTAAAATTAGTATTTGAAAATCTGTCCCTTTTCTGAAACAACGACCTGAATATTCAATATAAAACAAGTTTTACTTGACAAATTTTATCATCAAATAAAATGTTCAACCAAATAATACTCATTTATTTATTAATACTTTATAGTAATACTATATTTGATTTTTTTAATATATTTACAATTGATAAAACTGAAATACATTTTGATAATTTGATATTTTTTCATATTTAAGAATAATGTATTTTATTTTTAATTAATTTTACATTACTCTTTTAATTTAAATAACTTATTTACAGATTACTTTATATACAAAAATAATTATATTTAATTACATAATATCATTGAATTAGTTTTGCTCCACTTATTTCAATATTTGTTGTTCTGGAAAATTTATATACTATAATTAGACTTTTGTTCTTTTACTATTTATAAAACCCTACATAAAAGCAAATGAAATTAAAACATATTATAAATCATAATTGAAAAACAACTTTTACATGATTGTTCAAACCTACAAGTTAATATTTTCGTAATGACAATTAAATTATCATTTTGTTCTTTAGATTACATTTTAAAATCTCTGCTCTGAAATATTATATATAATCTAGAATTATTTACTTTATAATATATTTATTATTTATATTTTACGTCCTCCTAGATACATACATATAATGTACAAAAAGTACTATTATTAAACATTTTTTATTTTTGATTTTTAAAATGCTATTATATTATATAATTAATTTTAGTACATTATTTAAATTGAATGTTTTAAAAGTTTTTGATAATTTCATTTGTATTAATCACAGTTTATAGATTATTTCATATATTTATTTAAATTTTTACAATTTTTTTTTTGTTTTTTTATTATTTAACATATTTTTTCTATAATTTAATTTAAATAAAAACACCTATAATAATCTTTCTAAGTCTTCACTGGCAGCTTCACTTGTAAATGAATCTGTATCACCGAAATCTTCAGTACGATTTCTGCGACAACATGGTATTTGACTTTCATCATAATCACTCCAATGTTCGAATTCATCTTTATGATGTTCTAATAGCATTAAAGATGTAAATAAACTATCACATTCACTGCATCTATTGAGGAGTTAATTAAAAAAATCATTGAATTAATTCAGTTGGTTAAAAATTTTGGATTTAAATTAGTAAATTGAAATAAAAATATAATAATACGCCATAAAATATGCAATTTTACAATAAAGTTTCAATTTAATTTGAGATTCTAGTTACTATACAGAAGGACCTCTTTGAACCTTTAGAATTTTATAGTTCGCATTATCAAATAAAAAATATACACAAATCTTTTTTTGTGAGACGAGATTTTAGCTACTGGGGAGGTTAGTTAAGTGTGTTAAGCCTTTATGTTGTTAAAGATAAATTTTTCGAAACATTTCAAACAAAAAGGATTTATCTTAAAATATATTAGTCTAAAAGAATCGGTCTTTTTTTTCATCGGAATTATAACGGTTCCTCGAAGTTTTCATCATTAGATTTCTATAAAATATTCGGAAACAATCATTCAATTACCGTGTCCTTCTGTAAATACTATATCTAAAACCTCTCTGGGAAATTTCGAGTAGTTCTACTTAAAATATTTTCCAACAAATAAACATTATATTCAGGACTTCATCTTTCATTTGATATAACAAATTATTAATAAATGAAATGAAATGAAAATTATATAATCAATGGGGAATATTAATATTGTTTTATTATGATAAATTTTCATTTTACAAGTTAATACCTTTTGATGCCTAATTACTAATTAAGTACTAATTCTCATAAAAATCTATTAACTAATATGTTAACAGTATATAAAAATAATATTAAATTTCTTGGAATATTGAATCTAATTGTTCGATTAAATAAAATTTATTGAAACGCATTTAATATGAGTGCCCTTCAAAAGGGAATTTAACCAAGTTTATATTCAAAAACCCATTATTATTTTATTTTGAACTTAAATACTATTAACAGCATATTAAGTGCTAAAAGAAAAAGTAAATTGGTCTATGTTTGCTTATAAATATTAATTTAAATATTATTTTTTAAATAAAAGGTCAATCTATAATCTTTTAAAATGAATCTCTTATTGAATAATTTATAAAACATTCTATTAAACAGCATATTATTTTAAGAGAAATTTGATCATTTCATTAATTTTAATAACACTTTTACCTTAAATATTCCATGGAAAATTTAAGTAGAATATATTATAATATTTTAATAAAATTAAGTGAGAATTATATAATTTCAAAGTTTCTTTCTCATTTCATATTTATATAAAATAAAGAAATTGAATAAATATAGTCATTAAACAAATTTAAACATGTGAGTTAATCTACTTGAACTTTGTTATTGATTTTATTGTGCCCAAGCTAGCCCCACCTTTGGTAGATCGGAGGAAAAATGCTTGATTCACAAAAGTAATAGTAAATAAAAACAAGGAAGTTTATAGTTACCCTTGTCAACTTTTAGATACCCGTGCATACCCACAATGTATAAAATAAACCGTTAATTAATTCCTTTATACTATAAAATATATTACAAAATAAATATAAAAAAGTAAAATAATTAAAAAAACTTTGACTCACCCTACCCCATAATTTTTGCTTAAAACAAAAACCATAAAACAAAAAAAAAAAAAAAATGGCACACCCTAAAAGTTGGTCCGAGTGGTGTCCAACTTTGCCAAGTAACTTGTTCTATTACTTTACTTGCCCAGTTTTAATTAACCTCGTAACTTCATTAGATTCATAGTTATCGAATCGACAACTTTATATGACAGCTCCCCGAAAATGGGGCCTAATGTTCAATTAAACAACTAACCGTGTGCAATTTTCATCTTCCTGGTATAATTACTTTTGAAGAAATTCATATTAGTTTAAATAAGTTGTGCCGCAGCTCTTCGAAGCCCTGGTCTGGTTTTAATCAAAAATAATAGGGAACCTCAAAAATATCCAAAAAATGTTTTGTGTGAATTTCAAAACTCTAGTTCTTTTAGTTTTTGAGTTATCGTACTGTCTCACGGACGGACGGACAGACGAACTGACACACATAGCTAGATTGATTTACTTTTCGAAACTGATCCGGTACCAGTGGCGGCTTCTCCTAAGATTCAACTGATTCATTGAATCAGTTGTAATTTTTGCTTTACTGAAAATCTAAAAGTTTTAAAAAAACTTATATTTTTATAAATTTATATTATTTCGAACAAAACAAAAGAAAACACATATTTTGGTCCAAATGCCAATATCAATTTTACCTTAGATTCAGTAGAACAAATTGAATCCACAATATTAAATCTTCTTCGTATATTTTTACTTTTATTATTTGCATACATTTAAAAATGTTCAATACCTATATTTATTATTCGCGTTAAGTTGTATGTATGTATTATATTATTATGTTAAAGTATGCAATGTAATATAGTACCATGTGCATGCCCATACATTCAATTTAGTTATTTGAATCTATGAAGTATAAACTATAAAGAAAATATGAACCAACGACAAAATTTGATTTTTATTTTCTCTTCGGCGATTTCGATATTTTTTTTTTAACGAAGATTCAATTTTATGTTTTGAATCTAAGGAAAAAAGAAGAATAAGTACCTATTTTGACTATTGAGTATTGTATTTTATAAAAACAAAAATAAAAAAAAAAACAAAATAAAAAAAACGAAAACCATAGCGACGAAGAGAGAATCAATAAACAAACGAAAAATTGAGATTACTTTTAATACTTTTACTTATAATTTCATAATAGAATACATAGTTATACGTATACCATACCAATACTATAGTACAAACGACTTATGAGAGATACCTATATTAAATATCATTTTTTCGTTGTTGTATATATGCATATTATTCATATATGAATAAAAAAAATTACATTTCTCCTAATAAGAAACGACAGCAATCTAGAAAGATTCAATTGTATATTTTGAATCTAGGCAAATTTCTTATATAACAAAATAACAAAAATAAAAATAGAAAAAGCAAAACAAAATACGGAAAAATATGAATCAAACTAAAAAATTATTCAAAATTATAATTTTTTAACGAATTTTAAACTATTTCTTTTTTCAATCTAATTTCTTTTATGAATTTAAAAAGTATTATAGTTGTTTGTAATTTGCAATTCCAACTTGTTGTCATTACAACAAGTGTATGTCAATGAGTTTAATGTTTTGTAGCCTTTGTTTTATTTTTATTTAGACTTTAGTAGAGTTTAATATTTTTAAACAATTTCATATTAAAAATTTCCAATTAGTTACATTAATTCATTAAAAGATAATTTTCTTTCAATTTTCGATTTTATTTCTTTAAGAAATGATTTAATTTTAGTTTATAGGATACAAGATTTCCGAAAATTTCAAAATATTGCAGATTTTATAATATATTGTAAAAAAAATTACTTGGTAGATAATATAAAAGAAGCACTCAAACTTGCATTACCAAGAGAAGCTATACCAGCTTCTTCTACGTCAGCAGAAAGATCTTTTTCAAGTTTAAAAAATATAAAAACTTAGACAGAATGTCTAGTTTGTCATTCATTGTCATTGTCAAAAAAAATGTTGCAAGAACTCATACTTTTTATGAAAATGTAATAAATATTTTTGCAACTAAAGAAACCAGAATAAAATATAACTCTTTAAATAATTTTTGGTTTTATTTAAACTTTTTTTTTATTTTGAATCAGTATGTGGAAAATCCACGAGCCGCCACTGTCCGGTACGTACCCTTGACACTATACCTAGCTCGTCTAGATGAATGCGTTACAAACGGAGGAGCAATTTTAATATACCCGATGTCACATATGTATGTGCGGGTATAATTAATACCGATTAGGCACTATTACATTTTAAATAATTTTAACTTTTAGCTCCCACGGGAAGCTCCCACGGGAAGATTATACAAAAAATATAAAAAAAGTTTAACTGAAATATGATATTTTAAAAAGTAAAGTTATGCATTTAGTATTGCATTATGAAATTGATTTATTGGTATGGTGTTATAAAGTTGATTGAGATGCGTGTCTTTCTTGTATAAATGTATTTTTATAATTTTATTGAATTTATTTAATTCTAATTTTATTTTCAATCTAGATCCAACTTTGAAAATAAAATGAATTAAGAACCCAATTAAGATTATTGATTAAACCCAAATGAATGGAACCGCAATTGGGGTTGCTATATCACTGGATTAAAAAATAAAAAAAATGCATAAAATATGATTATAAATACTGCAGAAAACAGGGTCATTATCATTTATCTCAATAGAAAATCTGTTTGCTCAATATACTTTTTAGTAGTTTTTAAAATTAGAATGCCGATAAGAAAAACACATATTTTGAAATTGAATTGAACGATTTTAAATTAGTAAACCTATCTATTAAAATAAAAGGCTAGTTTCTGCTGCTAATTAAAAATTAACACTTAGGAGGGACAGTATAAGTAACCAAGAGGTTGGATGGTTGGAGCGATGGTTTATAAAATATATTTTAACCAAATGCCAAGGAAGATCTCTCAAATGTTATGTTAGAAAATACGCCTCCTAAATTAATCCAAACCCTGTTATGCCCTAATGCATAATGTTAGAGAAAAACAAATGTTAAAATAATTTTTCTTAAATATTTAATAATTTTAAATCAATTCTTCCGAAATTAATATATTATACCTAATCTCTGAATTTACACATCTTAACCATAGAAATGTGTGTGTGTGTATATTTTTATATTATTTTTATTATTATGGATAAAAACAACAAATAAAACTACAAAAATATAAAATGAGATCAAATTTTTTTTATTTTATCATTTTCACTTGTCTTTCCATTCTTTTTTTGAACATCTGACAAAATTGTCAAATTATAACATGTTACAATTTCCCAGAATGAATTATTTTTTCCTTTTTCTCAATACATTTCTGTCGATTTTTTTTTTTGGATAAAAATCGAAACATTTTACCTTTATTTTCTGATTAAAAATTTGATAACCATATTATAAGCATTTTTGATATTACAAACCCGGACATTTAAAACTTTTAATCAAAATAATATTTTTAGAATTGTGTTTTTACCTTATATAACGTATAAGGTTAAAACACAATTCCGACCACCGACGAAATATTCGTCGTGAAAATTTTAAAACATATGGGTTCTTATGTGTTAGCACATAATTGTGACGAAACAAAATTTTTATCGTCGTCGAAATTGATTTATTTTCAAATTTTTTCGCTATTGTTGAGTTTGACAACATTTTTAAATGTAAAAAACGGATTTTTGAATTTGACAGAACTTTTAAGCGTTTGTATTTTTTTTGTAAAGAAAGAACGAGCTCTTTTAATAATGAGTTCAATTTTAAACTTTGAAGAATTTTTCAAAAAACCCAAACTCATCTCGGGTTAAATTTACTTCATGTACTCACCATCTTCTTCTTCTACGATTTCGAATTCTTTTAGACAATCAATTAAACTTTTGATATTTTCAGTTTATATTTTTTTATTTTTCGCTTCGCTACAATTATGTTCCTTCTGACCGAAAATAGTTGCGCGGAGCGAATTTAGCTGGTGGTTGGTAGTTTGTCGTCGGAAGTGTGTTTTTACCTATATATAGAAAATTAATGTGGCCAACTTTTACTAATATAAATTGAATATATCTTACAGCTTCGAAAATGTAATACACATTATGATTTTCATAGTTGACATTTTATTTTTTGAAACGTCATTTTTAGAGCATAAATAGAAGATTTTATATTGGGAATTTCTAAAATTGTAGTTTCAAAGTATTTAAAAGTAAAAAGTTTGCTGTCTAAGATATTAAAATTTTTCAGATAAAATTACAGTAAAACAGAATATTATTTGGTTTATTATAAAGAGTTTAGCCCAAAGACCTTGTAACTGAAATTTCGAATTCGACCAACAACTTCATAGCTATATAACTTTTGATAGTATTTATAATAACTTTTGATATTAATGAATAATAAAATGATTTACCTTTGTAACCTTAAAATTTTAAAAATTAAAAACTGTAATTTCGTAGTATGCCATTTAACTGTCATGGTAAATGACAAAATGTCAAATAACAATTAACTATCAAAGATAACTTAATATACACGATTTATAAACAAAGTAGTGAAACACAGTCAAATAAAAAAAATTTATGTGATATTGCTGCGCTTTTGATTTATACTTGTACAGTTTCGATCTACTTATACAGGAATGGAATATTGTAACCGGTTTCATAATCATTACGACTAAACACACAAAAATTAAAAAAAAACAAAAAAAAAAAAATTAAAATAAAAATACGAAAAAAAAATTTTTACCCAAAATGTCTTTTCTTTTGTTGATGTGATGCTAGTTGGCTTAAAGAATGAAATGCTCTGTCACATACATTACAGGTTAAAGCTTCATCTGTTCACCAAACATTTAAATGCCATTTAATATACAACCAATATATAATGTAAATGTACAAAGGCCACATGTGGAATGAAAATAGAAAATACAAAAAAAATATGCTATGTTATAATAATGTCACATTTGTTTTTAACCAAAATATCAAAAAAAAACAAAAAATTTAATAAGATGTCAATAATTGAAATACAATAAAAAAAAAACTAAATATAAAACAATATATAAATTGGATAAATTTCCGCTTCATTTAAAAATAAGTCAGAATCAAGCAAACCTACCATTATCTTCATCATCTGATACAGTTGGTATTGGTTGTAATCGATTTATATAATTTTCATCATTTCCTATTAAATTTTTTGGTTCAACTTCTCCTTTACTATTATCCTGTTCATCTATTTCCTTGGATTTATCATGTTCATTTGATTTTTTTATATTTTTCCAAACTAAACTATCATTTGAATTAAAATCTAATGTCATTCTTTCTTCTAAAATATTTTCTTGGAAATTATTTGGTGTATTTTGAAATGTTTTTGATTTTTTCATTTTTAATTCATCAAATTCATTATCAGAAGAATTTAATGTTTCGATTTTTGTTTGTATTGATAAAACGTCATCTGAATCAACACTTAAACGACCATATGCTTTGCGTTCTGGTCTTTTGACATTTTTTTCTGGAATTAAAAAACAAAAATTGTTAATCATTTGAAAGGATTTTTTTTTTTTTTAAATAGGGGTCATAGTGATGAAAACTAGGAACACACTGTTTAATAACCATGGGAACGTCAATATAAGTAAAAACCTATAGTAATTTACAGCTAAGGAAAATAAGTAGAAAAAATTACGAAGAAACGCCGTTTAAATAAAATTTAAATAACAAAATTTTTGAACATACACAGTCGTATTAAAATCTTTTTAAAATATAACCCCTACTCTTAAATAGAAACTTAAAATTGTCAATTGAGAAAAAGTTCTTATCATTTTGTACGCTTTCATAGTTTCTACATTTTCAAGCATCGAAATTCATCAAAAACCTAAAATTAAACTGATCATCGATTATCTAAAGCTAGGTGATAACTGTAGTTCAAAATTGTGATGAGTTCCTAATACAAAACTTAACTAATAATATACGTTTATAAAAACTGTAGGAGGGAATTGGAAGGAACAAGATTAAATACGAACATAATTATATTTTAAATAATAGATAGCATTTTAAAGATTTTGCAAATAATATTAATATTGATATTTGATAGTACAATAATCGATTTAAATATTTCTCCTTTAAACTTTTAGCAAATGCTTCTTATCGCAGCATTAAAAAAATTTTTAAAGTAAAAATTTTAAAGTTTCAAATTTGATTACAATTAATATTCATTTTAAAGTCAATTTTTAACACTACCTACCCACCCTAACCTTATTCTGATTCCGTAATCAAATAATACATTTTCTACTTATTTTGATCTGCCTTTTTTTTTTTTGAATATTTGTAATTTCTCTCTATCTCTTTCTTTTTATTTATTCCCATTCCTTTTTTTTATAAGTAATCTTTATCACGTGTCTTTACAATATGCATACATATACTTTCAGTCACTCCGTACTTATTCTGAACAAATTTATATTTTCTAAAATTTATTGGATGGAATTTTATAAAATTAGTTTAAATTTTATTTTAAATTTTTCTATTTAATTTAATAGTACAAATCCCTTTATAGTTTACTATTACAAAAATTTTCTAAATTTCTTTTTTTTTTTTTTGACATTTTCTTTTATTTTTGACAATTACAAGATATTACCGTTATTAATGCACGACTAAATTTTCTTACAGTAAAATCCTTTTAAAGATAAAAATAACAAAACCACGTTTACACAAGTTCTCGCTCTTTTAAAATAAAATTTATTCAAATTGTCTGAAGAAAAACATGTTTAATAAAACCAAAAAAAAAAATAAAGTACAAAATGGAGACAAAACATTAAAGAGTTTTTTCATTTAAATTTTGTTTATTTTTTTTTTATATTTGTTTTTTTTTTTTTACTTAATGTTATTTTCCAAAGCTAATAAATCGTTGCGAAGGAATGTATTTAACACACAAGAAAAATTTAAATTTAAATACCTTGACAAGATTTTTGGCTTTTATACCACCTTCTTTTGAAAGACTTATATTTGAAAAAATAAACATGCACTGGGTGCTTTCCAATAAGCATATGGTGAATGTAGACTTTGATAAAGAGTTCAGAATAAATAAAAAATTTTTTTTAGGTGGTTTTGTTTATTCTCGTCCGTTTGGAAGTTTTAAGGTTTAAAACTTGTGACTTAGCTTATTGTCAATAAAATTGGAACCATATAAGTAAGTATTTCAGACCTTATGAGATCTTTCTTTGAATTTGAAATGAATAACGCAAAAATTAAAAGCTACAAAAATTCTACTTCTGTTTCTGGACTTATAGCCTACGTGGCAATTTCAATAAAAAATATTTTTCAAAGTTCAATTATTTTACATTTGAATACGTAAAGAAAACGATAAAGTTAAAAGTTAAACAACTTTTTAAAAAAGGCTTGGTAATAGCCGCGTCAAGGCACCATCTATTGTAGACACTTTCATATAATTCAATAAACTTAGGTTAACAGATAGCTACGTGTAGAGAGCGAAACGAGAGCGTTTATTGTAGATAGGTTATATAGTTCTCTTAAAATGAGTTTTAACGGGGGCTTTACGATAAAAATTACCAATTTTTTCTGAATTTAAAGGTTTTTACTCATAAAATAACGGTATTAAAATAACGTTTTTTTGTGTCATTTTATATTTCCTAAACTTTTATCATAGAACCCTTTATTTAGTCCAAAAATCAAAGAATTTATAAGAAACATTTTTTAGAATAATTCCAAAATTAAAAGAATTTGTACTCAAATTATATGGCAGAATTATCAATATACACCCAATATAAACATATTCATATTTCATGAATTTAATTTGTTTAAAAAACCATAAGTGGATTGGAGAATGGATACAGTGGTTTTATAAAACATTTTTGCTCTTAAAATAAGTGAAAACACCTTTTTATGTAAACAATGCTCTTGCTGTAATTGCGTCTTAAATTTTATTAAATTTATAGTTTATCACAAATTTTATCATTTTTAGATTGAAATTAATATTATGATTAAAAGAAGTATTCATCTCATTTGTAACAACAAAAATGTACTAACTGTTTATACTAGCTCCCTCTAGAACAATAATTTATTTTATTGTATAACTCGCTTGTATGCCTTTTTTTTGTGTTTTCATTTAATTGTGTTACAGTTATAGTGCATTTCAGTTGATCATATGTTAACTTCCCACTAAACAAAATATTGCAAACCAGAGTTTGTAACCAATTTTAAAATTTCAACTAAATACATATATGTTTTTGGCATAAATATTAAAAAAAAATGGAAACTGTCTTTAAACTAAAAGCTTTGTTACAGGCAACGAATATATATTTAATAATAATTTGTTAACACAAACATAATTTAATGCCAGTGTTATCACATATCTTCCAAAATAACAGTAAGTTTCCATTTCAACAAATGAAATACAGGAATAAAGGGCAACATATTCTGCAACTCAGCAACTTTCATATAAGGTTAACTCCCATAGTATTTTTGTGAAACGTCACAAAATTTTTAATTAGAAATACTAAACCTTTCATGTTTCCATCTTTATTCTTAAAATAACATATATTTCTATCATAATTATCAAACTGTTCTATGTAACAAAACAACTTTTAAAACGACTGTCATTTTAAATGTCAATTAAAAAAAAAATATCCTAGAAGTATGCAATGTAACATAGTTTTTAGATATACTAAATAAATGCCCTTCAATTAAAAGTAACAAACTCTTTTAAAAAAAAAAAAATATATGTGTGTCCTCAAAATCTTAAAGGAAACCTAGCAAAAACCAAAAACACTTAAAAGATTTGACATTAACAATTGGTGCCGCAAGGTTCATTTATTCACGTGTGCAAATTAAGAATATCCAAAATTGTTTCATAGAAAATTAATATAGGAAAGCTGTATATAAACTCTTGAAAAAAACGAGTTCGCTCTGAGATCTTAGTCGGTATAGACGTGTTTAAAAAAAAAAAAAATTCTGTGAAATTGACAATTAAAATAAATAATCATAAAAAAATATTTAATAAATATATTAAATAAATTTTATTAGTGATTAAAAATAAATATATAATATCCATATATATTTAAAAAAAAACAAACTAAAAAAGGTGTTGTTTTTTCAACATGGATTGCTTAACGCAATCCGTAACAACTAGTGAAAAAAATGATTTAAAAGAACATATTAATCAAAAATTTAAGCAATTAGAAAATTTAAATACAAATAAAACAATTAATAAAGCTAAAATGGCTGAAGACAAAAAATTCAGAATTCTAAAAAGTGAAAATGCAATGCTAAAAATTAAACTTAAAAACTTAGAAAAATTAGTAAAAACATTAACAAAAACACATGGTGAAAAAAAACCCGCATGTGAATTACAAGAAAACAACAATCGTTTCTCCGCATTAATGGAATACGAAGATGTCTCTCAAAACGACGAAGTTGAGAACGAAGATATTATCGTACAAAAATCGAGTACGGATAAAGAAGAATTTGAAAAACATATGAAAGCATTATCAAAAAAAAATTGTGATAATAAACGTGCTATAAACAATTTAAATCTTAATAATAAAAATAATAACAACAACAATAATAATAACACAAACAAAAATAATAGCAACAACAACAATGTGACAAAACAAAATAGTAATAATAGCAATAATAATAACAATAGCAAAAAAAATAATTCTGAAAATAATAATATTGTAAATAAAAATAAAAAAATGCCACCTATAAGTGTATTTAACACAGAATTTGATTTACTTAAAAAAACAATTAAAATGAAAACAGACAATTTCTTGATAAAAAAAATTTCTGATACACAAATAATAATATATACAAGTGATATTACAAATTACAAAAATATTCTCGAAATATTAAAAAAGACTGAAACTAATTTTTACACATATACTCCGAAAGAAGAAAAAAAAATAAGCTTACTTCTTAAGGGTTTGGATACTTCGTATACAGAAGAGGAAGTATTAAACATATTAAAAAATTTTAACAGCAGCGACATCAAATTTGAATCTGTCAGCAGACTAAAGACAAGAAAATCTCAAGAAGAGAATAGAATTCTTTCATATTTTATTATACAAGCGTCTGCTGACAGTAATATCAACGACATAAAAAATATAAAGGCCATTGATAACACAATAGTACATTGGGAGAGCCTGATAAAACACAAATCTCTCCAATGCACAAGATGTCAAAGATTTTCGCACTCAGCCGCCAACTGCAACATGGATTACCGTTGCGTTAAATGCGGTGAGAGTCATGGACCAGGCGTATGTAAAATAAATAAGGAGGATGAAAGGAGTACGTTGTTTTGTGTACTCTGCAACCAACACGGCCACCCAGCGTCGTATACAAGCTGCCCAGTGCACATAAAAAGGGAACAGAAAAAAGTAGAAGAAAAAAGAAAATTAAAAGAAAAAATTACTAACAGGTACAATATGGTAAACAATTATACTAACAAAAATACTTCATATGCAAATGCATTAAAAAACAATAACAATAGTAATAGCAATAATAATACTAATAATACTAACAACAACAATAACTCAAGTAGTAATGCTAGTAGTAATAACAATAATAATAATAATAATGACACCTTAGAAATTTTAAATAAAAATGTAATGATCCTTATTGAAAAAATGAATACTGTAGAAAAAGATATAAAATATATCTTTGATAAGTTTAACTTGCCCAAGAATAATTAAATATGCCAATAACAACAAACAACGTTAATTTAGAAATAATTTCAATTAATGTTAATTCACTTATCTCATATAATAAAAGGTTTTCTCTTATGCATTTCGTGGAAGAAACAAAGGCAGATATTTTCTGTCTTTGCGAAACTAAATTACAAAATAAACACTACCTACAATTGGATGGTTACAATATAGAAAGAAAGGACCGTTCCAATCAAGAAGGTAGTGGTACAGCAATTTGTATTAAAAAAAATATACAATACAATGTTTTAAAAAAAAAGGTTTTTGACACATTTCAATGCATTGAAATAAGTGTCTTAAAATTAGATTTAAAATATTCGAAAAAATTATTTGTAGTTTCAATTTATGCTTCCCACAGAAACCAAAACAAATTTGTAGAAGAATTTCAAAAAATATTTGATGTTCTAGAGTTGGCTAATATTAATCATTATTATGTTATTGCCGGTGATTTCAACGCAAAACATACTTCTTGGCACAACGATAATAATAACAACCGAGGGATTGCACTATATAATTGGTTGGGTGATAACAAAATACAATATAAATGTAATTTGTTAACACCAGATTTACCAACGTATACTAGATGCAACTCTTACTTAGATCTTGCTTTAATAGATATAAGATTAGATTCTGCACATAATAGATTATTGACTCTGCCATATGATAGTGATCACAAAGCCATATATGCCAATTTAGCGGTAACTAGAGAAAATATGTTAACCGAAAATCAACCGAGATCCAGAAAACAATATTTATTTCACAAAACCAATTGGAATAAATTTAGAAGAAAGCTGGATTACAATTTTGACAAGGAATACGAAAACACAATAGACCATATAACTGACACAAATAACATTTCTTTAGACAAAATCAACCTTCACATAAACAAATTAAACAAGATTTTAACACGGACCATGGATGAGACCATACCAATAGCCATGCAACTAAACAAATTGAAAAAGTATATTTCTAATAAACTAAGAAACCTACTAAAATACAAAAGTAAATTACTAAACGATATACATAAAATACACAGAAGAAATCTAATTTTGTTACCCCAAGAACATAATTTACTTAAAAGTCTACTGAACAACATAAACAGCCTTATCAAGCAAGAAATAAATAACGAAAAAAACAAGTACTGGTACAATAGAATAAAAAAAATTTCACCTAAAGACAACAGAAACATGTTTCCTGAAATTAGGAAACTGTTTCAAAATGGACATGAGAACAAGACAAAACAACTACATATTGATAATACGGACATAAATATCTTAATAAATAACAATATCGACTATACTAAACTAGAAAAAACATCTACAGATAAATATATAGTAGAAAAACATGACGACATTTGTAAAATATTTGGTACACACCTGGAAAGAAGCCACAATGTTACATTACCTACTAACAACAATTTTCAAACTGAAGTACACGACAAAATACAATCATTTAAACGATCAAGCCATGAACTGAAACGAAATAATACTACATTATTTACATTTGACATGACAAATACAGCCTCTAATACACTAAACAGAAACAACTACCTTACTAACTTCGACGAACTATACTTAAAAATAAGGAGTTTGAAAAATAAAACTTCATCTGGCATAGATGGCATTCCCAATGTGGTTCTTAAAAACTTATCGGTTAAAGTCATACAAAAATATGTTATTTTATTTAACAATGCATTAAATTACTGCTACTTCCCTAGCAGTAAAGGTCATTATGCTAAAAAAACCGGGAAAAGACCCTACAAATCCAAATAATTATAGACCAATAAGCTTACTGCCAAATATCAGTAAAGTTTATGAATCTATAGTTAATGATAAAATAGTAAACTTCGTAAACGAAAACCAGCTGCTAACTGAAAACTAATTTGGTTTCAGATACAAACATAGCTCTATACATGCTATTAATAAATTAACATCCGACATATGCTGGCACATAAACAAAGTACAAGCGGTAGGCGCGTGTCTTATCGACTTGGAAAAAGCATTTAATAGTTGGATAGATGGCTTACTTTACAAGCTATTAAACTATAATTTTCCAAACTCTTTAATTAGATTAATAATGGATATGATATCCAACAACGAATTCATGATAGCCAATAACTCAAATATTGAATACAAGTTTGTAATAAGCAATGGTCTTCAACAGGGCACAGTAAATTCTCCTATTCTGTTTTCAATTTATTTAACAGAATTGTTAAATTTACTTGGAGGCATGAAGGGAAGCAATTACTCGATAGCGTTTGCTGATGACCTAATAATTTATTCCGCTGGAAATAAAATAGCGGAAATCACGAGAAACGTTCAGAAACAATTCAACCTTGTAGCAGATTATTGCAAGGTTTGGTTACTCAAAATGAACGTAGATAAATGTGAAGCAATACTATTTCGCAATACGGTAGACAAAACAAACAGCAATATCAGAAAATATTGGAAAAATTTTCATATAAAAGCTTCGAACTCCACTAAAATTGACAGAAAAAAATCAGTCAAATACCTAGGTGTTGTTTTGAACCAACATTTAAATTACATTGATAATGTTAAAAAAAATATAGAAAAGGGGACTAAAGCCTTTATGGCATCCAAAAAACTTTTCTATAATAAAATTATCGATGAAAGAGTAAAAATTTTAGCATACCAAACTCTTGTTAGACCTATAATGTCATATGCTGCACCAATTTGGTTCAACATAAGTGCAAGTCTAATGGAGAGAATAAGAAAATTTGAACGAAAATGCATAAGAGCTTGCGTAAACCTACACAGAAAACCTGAAACGGATTACAAGCATTTTTACTCCAATAAATGTTTGTACCGTAAAGCAAACATAATCAGATTCGACAACTTTGTAATAAAAATTGTTCGAAATCACTTTGAAAGATCTCTGAATACAAATGAAAATGGTTTAATATCCAAAATATATTACCATAATGAAGAGTACATAAAAAATAGTTTAAAAATGGGTTATATTGCTCCCGAACATATTATCTACCTTGACTCTAAAGGGTATATTCAAAACCACGAGCATGTCCCCCTATTATATCACTATAATAGACGGGCCACATGCAAGTGCATAGAATATAATCCTAATAATATTGAGAGTAGTTTGCTCAAATATGATACGTTTATCCCTGAAAAGGATAAACGAATACATAAGAATTATTGGTGGCTAGATTCCCCCTGAAATATTATCAAAGATAGTTTTTTAAAAATTAATAATAGGATTAGGTCTAGACTAAGATAGTTAGGTATTAGATTAAGTAGGTTTTAAGTTTTAATTTAAGTAGTTCGTAAGTTTTAGTTCATAAGTTTTTATATAAAATAAAATGTATATCAAATTTTGGTTTTTGAAACAATTTTCCAAAAATAACTAGTTGTAAAAAAAATTTCATGTAAGAAATTCTTAACAAATAAGAATATTCGTAATGTTAATTCATAAAAAAACTAAAAAGATTAAACTGTAGTGTTTAAGGTTTTAGTCGTAAAATAAAATTAGAATAAATATTAGTTTTGTAAGCTTTTTTTACTAATTGTAAATTAAAAGAAATGAATAAAATAAAAAAAAGTTAAAAAAAAAAAAAAAAAACTCTTGAAAAAACAATTTATGGAAGCTCAAATAAATTAAAAAATAAAATATAAAAACAAAACAACGTAAAGACTTAATTTCCCTAGCCTTTTAAGAGAGTAAACATCAAAAGAATTTTACATATTTTCAACTCAATTTAATTACATTTAAAGAAAAAAATTGTTTTTATTTTAAGTACGGAAAATTTTAAATTAAAAATAAATGAGTAAATTTTTTTTTTTTTTATTTTTTTTTTTATTTTAATCTTTGCTCATTTCCGCATAATAAAAAATAATTAACAAAATATGCTTAAGATTATTAACTTAATTATAGGACTTAATATAAAAAGTTTATTTAAAAATTATATAAGTTAAAAACTTTTTAAAATTTTAATGAAAGTATTTAAGTATTTAATAATTAATAATGTTTCAACCTGTAGGGTGTTTGTAACTTACAAAAAAAAAAGTACTCTAAGCTTTGTTAAAAGGAAACTCAAATATTTGCTAAGCTTTTAAAGTTAGAAAACAGATGGAAAACATAAATTTTTGTGATATAAACTTCTAAATTATCAATTTTTCAGTTTTAAGTGTTAGAACTTATTCAATGTGTTGGTTGCAAAGTTTTTCCAATAGAGACTTTTGGAGACGTCTGGAGTTCACTGGAGACTTATGACTCACAAAATAAGCCAAACATACCTAGGAGATTAAAAATCGATCAAGTGAATCAAAAGTTTCTCGGAGAAATATAATCAAAATTTTGGAATATATAAAAGTTAACAAAAAATAATAATTTTTAGATTAAGTTCATATTGTAAATTGAAAATTTCCCTATTCTCCAAAACTGAACTTTGTCCTCAACTAAAAGGTCGCCTTCTAATTCAAAATGTTTCATGCATGAATTTATAAATAATCTGCAAAAGGGATAGAAACAAGTACAGTAGAAAATAATTCACAGGGGATTGAATATTATTATTTAATAGTAAAAGATTATGAATTTGTTACATGTCAGAAAAATTTTGGAACTACTTCCAGTATTTTCGAAAATTTAAATTTTTGTAGAAGTACAATCTATAAAAAAAACCTCGGCAATAAAGTGACATATCACAATTTTTTAATTTGGATTAAAATAATGGAAAAAAATAAGTTTACAAGCTATCCCCAATCAAAAACGATGGTCCTCAATTTCAAAAAGATGATCCTGATTTGTTTTTTATATAGAATATCATATTATTTGTATAGAATATCAATCGTGGGGCGTTGTATACAGCTATGTATAAAAAAATTTTTTAATTATTTTTTATACCTCTAACTAGAACGTACCTTGAGCATACGTGCTGTAATCCAAAAGATGATGAAGTCTACCTAATCAGGTAAAAATCAGGGGAAACCCTGATGGAAGACCGAAACAGTTCTGACGTGAAAATCGATTGTCAGAATTGGGTATAGGGGCGAAAGACCTATCGAACTATCTAGTAGCTGGTTCCCACCGAAGTTACCCTCAGGAAAGCTGGTGCATTTATATATTATATAAAATAATCTTATCTGTTAAAGCGAATGATTAAATGCCTTAGGGCCGACACAACCTTAACCTATTCTCAAACTTTAAATGGGTAAGAAACTAAAATTTCTTGAATGAATTTTTAGGTTTTGATATATTGTGTCGAGTGGGCCACTTTTGGTAAGCAGAACTTGCGCTGTTGAAATTAACAACTCATGCAAATACCAGAAAAAGTTTTGGCTTTTCAAAAACTTTTTAATAAATGAGTGCTGGAGGAGGGGTACTCGAATATCTAATAACACTATCAAGAAAAAGAAATTAAATGAAATTTGAGGTCAATCTATGAATCTTGTCTTTAACTGAAAAAAAACAAAAAATTGATTCCCGACGCGGGAATTAAACTATAGATGATTCAAACCAATTACCATTTAGTACAATATTCAATTTTGAAGGTCAATTTTTCAAAATCAAAATTTCATTATTTTTACTTTATTTTATTATTTTGAAAAAATTTGAAATAAATTACAAAAATTAATAACAAAATTGGAAAGAATAAATAAAATATATAAATGTAATAGATTTAATCAAATTAATATTCTATTAGATAATTTTCAAACGAAATGGAAAACCATTTACAGAAATTTTAAATTAGTCAGAATTTGAATGTAAATAATTTGAAGATGTTTATCTAGTTAAAGGCATAGCGGTTAACTTGTTAGTCAATCCAAAGAATTTGAGTCGAACTCCGGCAAGGAATTTTTTCTTGAGTAAAATTAAAATTATACATAGACATACTAATACAGCACAAATCAAGTGTTTGGAACTCATGAATAATGCATACGACACTGGACTTTTGAAATAATAGAAAATCAAATATACTTAGCATACTTAGGAAATTAATTGAGGATTTATGTTCTACTACAGAAATTAAAAAGATCTTCACCATTTTATTTAGCAAACTTTACTCGCATTAGCACAGTTTTAGAACTTAATTAATGTTTTCGCCAATATAGGGAAGCTTGTTAGGAAATAATTCCTATGAATTTATTTTACTTTTAAAAATTAAAAAACGGAACTACAGATGGATATGTCACATTCTTATGAGTCCTCCAAACTGCATAGCTTTAGATAGATCCTAAATTGGAACTTTCAAAGGAGAGAAATTCTGAAAGACTTAAGAATACAAGGTGCAGAACAGAAGATTGAGAAATAACTGATCTAAATATGACATTGTCAAAAATTAAAGTCATAGCACCAACAAAATTGTTGGAATGACTTTGTAGAAGATCAATGTTCTCAAATGCAATAGAATGAAATAAAAACAAATTCTTTTCCTAACAAATCTGAAGACTATAAATTTTAAAATATCTAATTTTATATTTAAAATAAGATTACTTTCATTATTGGATTATAAATTATTTAAAGTTACATTGAAATAGACTTGCATTCAATGTCAAAAGTTTTTTTTATTTTGGATCAGAGAAGTTCTAATAAGCATATTATCCGTACTTAAAATCTAGAAAATAAATTGTAAAAAAACAACATAAACAAGTAAAAATAAACTTTTGGAAAAAAACTGAAAATACAAAATCTACTAGAAACTTCAATTAGTCTTAAAATAGAATAAAGTAGTTAATCCTTAAATTTCAACAATTTTGATGGAAAGCATGTTTCTGGAAATAAAGTTCTTCTTTAATTTGTACATCATCCCTAGATTTAAACTGTATTATATACTTCAAAAAGTAGGTGTTAGAAATTTACAAACCACTTTCATAGTAAAAAATTTTCATAAATTTTTTTTTTATCTAAAAATAAAAAAGAGAAATGTTGTACGAGAGATTACTTAAAACTTTGCAACTAAAGCAAAATGATAATCCTTCATTTTATATAATAATAATAGATTAGATACAGTAGGTATATAATATAATCATTGTATATAAAGAATAAAAATAATGATGGAGATCTGATAGAGTATCCATTTCAATTTCATTAAAATCCATCTTATCAACAAAATGTAATGGAAAATAAAATAAGAAATACAAAAAATATAGAAAAATTCTCCTAACTCAAAAAACTTTATTAAAAGCCTTTAAAACTTTTTTTGCTTCAAGTTATTTCCGGGAATAGAATTCTTATTATTTGGATGAAATTAAAAAAGAAAATGTTTAAGAGCTATTTTGTTGAAAGGAATTTTGCAACAATATAATGAAAGTATTAAAGAAAATCAGAAGTGAAATGTGACCTAGAAGTTCGTTTTAAGGTAAAATAATCCTTAATATCCTTGAATCTCTTGTTATATTGATGACATTGAATTCTTTTCTTTTTAATGATTTTTAAAGTGTGATGCATTTAAAGTGTGATGCTGATCATTGTTTTAAGATGAATTTTTTGGAAATTACTGTTGCTCATTTTCAAGAGTTTTCATTAGGACAGTAATTACCAGTAAATTAATAAATTTTTAGGATAATAATCATAAAAAGATAAGAGATAAGGAAATGGTACTCACAAACAGAGTAATAATTAAAATGGTATTTAAGTACTGTTTTAAATACCTGAACTTGGTAATCATTACTTTCTAATTACCATTAAAAAATTTTTGTAATAATACTTCGAAAACTCAATTACCAATAAAAAAATTTAAGTATTTACATGATAATTCCTATAAAGTAATTAAATTTAGATTTCAATTACTTTTGCAATTATTTATTACATTTAATTACTTTTGTAATTATTTTTGATACTTGAATTACTTTTGTATCTATTTTTGATAATTAATTAGCTTAAAATAATTGAATATCAAAAAATACTATTTTTGATAATTAATCACTTTAAAATAATTACAAAAGTAATTGAAATTAAAATTTAGTTACATTCAACGAATTATCAATTTAAAATTTAATTCTTTTTTTGTGGTAATTGAATTTTTGAAATTGTTTGGTTGGTTTACGTGGCTGGTGCTGCCAATCGTATATACTATCTGGTGCTGCCTTTTATGTATACACTATCTTAGCATTGCAGAAGTTTATTTATAGGAGCTTTGTTAAATTGAAAGAAAAGTGAAAATACTGGAAAAATACTGCAGATGCGTAATATCAGATATTTTACTGATTCATGGTAATTTACAATACTGCTATAAATGTAATAATCAAAACTGTTGCAAGCGTAGAATGCGGTTATATAAATCATTTCAGAAATAATAGTTTCCAAAAAATCTCTGTCAACCATGAAGTTGTCATATCCATATTTTTATAAAATACTCTGTCCTTCCAAAACCATGGACTACAAAACAAGGAAATAATAAAATAAAATGGATAAAACAAACATTTTTTAATATATCTAAATCTAACTCAACCTTACTTTCCATTTCCAATATTGATGAAAATATCATTTCAGTTTATTAAAATCCTTTTGTAACTCTTACCCAATACATTCAAATACTGCGAGCATTAATATAACGGAAATAAATGAAAGAAACAAGAGACTATATATTGATCTGTTAAAGTTAAAAAATTAAAGTTTGCCTTTTATTACATGGTGAATTCATAAAATCATATATCCATTTGATCCCAAGAACATTTCACTATTCTTATACCAGTATGACTATATTGTTTTGATACACAACTACATCAACTGTTTGTTCATATATAGCCAATATTCGATTATGTATTGAGATTACTATTGTCCTGAACAATTTTAGTCTGAATAAAAATTCAATTTAATTCAATTGAAAAATTGAAAGGAAATTTTAAATGATCTGACCTTAAGTCATCAAAATAGAGAAATGATTTTTTCAGTATATATGTAAAAGAAATATGCCTCCAGTCTTAGTCTATATAATGTCAGAGGACCTCTTAGATTACAAGTTGTTGTTTTATGTTATTTGTTCCCATTACCGACATATAGTTTTAATGTTATTTTGGAAAGGTCTTTTAAAAGGATTCTTTAAATAGAGAATGGGTATAAAGAGAAGGAGTATTTGTTTTTTACGAGGGAATAGAAAGTTCGAAAGTCACCTATTGGAACTGTGCGGTGTTACTTTGGGTAGTGTACGACTTTAACACACCAAAACCACACCCTATTTGAGCCACACTTTAGGAGAGAACCTGGGACACAAATGTGAAGTTTGGTTACAGGGATGGGGATATAGAAGGATTTTAAGATTGTGGTGGAGGTTATTTGGGATTTTTGGATTAAGGGATATAAGAAAAATCATGTGATATTTAGAAGAAGATGTTGATTTTCTTCTAAAATTTGGATTAAATATATACTTTATACACTGAGGAGAACACATTTGGTGGAATATGAATACATAACCGTGACAAGCATATGACAAACGAATTTCCCTGAGCCATGTTACGCCTGTGGTTAACTTAATTGTGTAGCGGTGAGCATCTGTTGCCCTCCTTGTTTCAAATAAAAACATCTTTAATGTCTTTCGATTAGATCAAAATACAATTCTAACAAGTATAATATCAAACCCTAACCATTTGAACCCAATCTGAAATTTATATATTAATACATTTACAATACAAGTAATAAAAATTTGATTCCTTTGTATACAACATCCCTTTTACAAAAAATTAGGGATGGTCTGGATAATAAGGATTATTGGAAAAATCTTTATACCAGATACATTTAAATTTATCGGAATTAAATTGATATAATAAGAAATAGAAATGGGAAATTACATCTGGCTGAATACAAAATGTAAAGATGAGCAGTAATAAAAATTTAATACGTAATTTATATATATATATATATATGTATGTTAAGAAATTTTTCATGTTTAATGATTTGATATTCTATTATTCGTGATTGTCAAACATTTTAAATAAATTGAATGTTAAATATTTCTTTTTAATGTAAATTTACTTTTAAATTTTCTTGCATATTCGAGTATTAAAGACCTACTGATGTAATAATCAAATGTTACAGACTGGAAAGATTATTTTAAACACGATAATAAAAACAAAAATTGAAATTTTTCAGAAATTAAATATTAAATTTTTATTTAAATTTTTGTAAAAAATTTATAATAAATACCTAAAGTCTTAAATGAAGTTGATTCTAGCAAATTAGTAAGTAATTGAATTATAGGGATAATACAGTTTATACTTAAAAATTAAATCAACAATTGTAGCCTAACATAAATACATTCTCCATAAGTTAAATTTCGATGAGTTTAGTTGAATCGGATACTCGACAATATCTTTTTTAAGTCATTGCAGTTTGCTTTCCTCCTTTTTCTTTTTAGCAGAATTTTATTCGATTCAAGTAATATAATTTGATATATAAATTGAATATTAATATAAATTGATTTCTAAAAATTTTGAATCGAATTCTAAATAATTTTTACATTTTTAAGAGTTAAATTTAACAGAAAATCTGAAAAATTTATAATAGTACTAGCTAATACCCGATGCGCGTTGCTGCTCCTCTCAATGGAGGTTTAATCGAAGTTGATGTTACTTCGAAAAGTTAACGTTTCTAATGTAGAATAAAGTATTGAAAAAACCTATAAAAAGCTGTTGGGCCGCAATGCAAATTGTTTTTTGAGGCTTTCTTTTTAGCCAAAGCAGTATTTCGTAAAATCGGACAAAATTTGAACCAAACATTTTTTTGACCAACCGTCGGGCGGACATGGGTTAACAAATTCCAAAACTGTTAATAGTGTTAACTCAATTCTCAAGGAGCATCACATATACAAAATTTGAAGAAAATCTGTCAAACCGTTTCTAATTTAGAGTAAAGTAATGAAAAAACTTATAAAAAGCTGTTGGGCCGCAATGTGTTAATGGAACTCAACAAAATTTTTTTTTAGGCTTTCTTTTTAGCCAAAGCAGTATTTCGTAAAATCGGACAAAATTTGGACCCAACATTTTTTTTGACCAGACGTCGGCCCGACATGGGTTAACAAATTCCAAAACTGCTAATAGTGTCAAATCAATTCTCAAGAAGCAACACGTATACAAAATTTGAAGTCAATTGGTCAAACCTTTTTCATTTTAGAACAAAAAGTTTAAATACTGGCACCACAGCGCCAACTTGGCGGTCCGTTACAGCAAAAATTTCGATAAGCGAATAATAGAGTTCTTTTAAGAGTTCTGTTGTGTTATATTATAACTGAGTAGGCACCTTAAAGGAAAAATTACAAATGTATTATGTTATCTTGTCGACTTTTGCTTCACAAAATCTATTTTCGTAATATCTTAAATATGTGTCAAAATTCAACGGATAGGTAGGTACGCATAGCACATATTTCGCCGGTTCTTAAATTATATTTTTAATAAAATTCCAAACTTACTTGTATTTTTTTAGCACATTTTCAAAAAATTTTGTAAAAATGTGCCTATATAGCTTCACTCTGTCCGTCCGTCCGTCCGTCCGTCCGTCCGTCCGTCCGTATGTTTACAAAAACTTTTACACCGTTTGAAATAGAGTAAAGCAATTTTAACCATGGGTAGTTTTTGCAAAAAAAATAATTTCGTAGAAGAATTTTTTTCTGTAGCCCCACCTGTTACGGGGCTACAGCCCCCCAAAGTTGGAAAAAGCCCTATATTTAAATTGTTATAACAAGAGTTCTGTTAAATATATTTTCAATCTGAAAACGGCAAACGATAGCTGGTTTCATAAACTTTATAAATTTTTAAAAGGCAAATGTTTAGGGTTACCAGACGGTACTAAAATTTAACATTACACAAAACTCCAATTTTGCAAAATTTTTGACCACACATATCTTCTGAACGGTTCAAGCTAGGGTCTTGAAATTTTGGGAGAAGTTAGATAATCAGAAATTAGTAGGAGTCGGTTAACAAAATTTTTTTGTCAAGCCCCCTATTTAGGAGCTATAAGGGCTCGAAAATTGAAATTTTGCTATTTTTAAACACCTGTAACTTGAATACCTGTCCAAATTTTTTTTTAGTGATATACAAAATTTAAAGCTCTATAATTATATTTCAACATGTGTCAAAGGTTTTTCTTAATTTTGAAGGGTTACGAAGCTACAGCCCCGGCAAATTCCAAAAAAGCCCTATATTTAAAATGATATAACATGAGTTCTGTTAGGTTTATTTTCAATCAAAAAACGGTATAAGAGAGCTGCTTTTATAGACTTAACAAAAATTGGTCGATTAAATATATAGGGTTGCCATACGGTACTAAAATTTACCATTATATAAAACCCAATTTTTGCAAAATTTTTGGTTCCTCATATCTCTTAAACGGTTTTAGATAGGGTCTTGAAATTTTGGGAGAAGTTAGATCCTTAAAAGTAAGTAGGAGTCGGTTAACAAAATTTTTTTTTCAAGCCCCCTGTTTAGAAGCTATAAGGGGTCGAAAATTGAAATTTTGCTATTTTTAAGCACCTGTAACTTGAATACCTGTCCAATTTTTTTTTTATTAATATACAAAATTTGAAGGTCCAACATTATATTTTAACATATGTTAAAGGTTTTTCTTAAATTTAAAAGCGGTTCCTTAAATTGAAGAAAGTGTCTCTCAGTTTTACCCATTTTTTCTTAGATAATAAAATTCTAAGTAAAATTCCAAATTTTGGTTTAATTCCTAGAAACTACAAAAATGGAGAGGGTGGGGGGGGGGGGTTAGATGAAGTTAGGTCCTTGAGAAATTTGGCAACATTCCCCATTGAAGGGCTATTAGAACTTTCAAATAAAATATTTACTTTTTTTATAAGTAAGCAGTAACTTAGTCACTAACGTATATATTTCCTTAAACGTTAATATTGAAGCTTGAACATTATATTCCGATAAAATACTTAGTATGAAACACTATATTATTTTGAAAATGTGCTTTTTCAAAAACCCTTGGTTTTTTATCATTACTTGTTTTTAAATAAACCTAAAAAGGCGCTCATTTATATGCTTAAAACACAATACGTCGGAATATTTTCAATAAATTACGACATCCTTTATCTAAAATTTATCTAAATTTCTTGTTTACTATAACGAATTATATTTCCTTTAAAATAATTTCCAATGAAAACTTTGTTGCTATTTCTAAGAATACTTGACAGGCGTCATACGACAACGCTTTGGTTTTAGGTCAAACCTAATTATAGAATAGAATTTATAACCCTGTGTATTTATTAATTTAACAATTTGGAAGTCATAATTAAAACCCTTTTTAATTTCAATAAACTTTTTAAAAAAATAAAAATTTAAACCTTGCTAGAATTCATATTTCCAATTAAATAAGCATTTATTTATTTTACATATCAGATAAACTTATTTATACATTACAGAACCAGCACCGTCAGTGTTTAGAATTTGACATTTTCCATTTTCTATTTTAAACAATTCTATTTTCAGTTTTATAATTTTCCACTTAAATTGTAAATTTTAATGAAGCTGTAAAATTCTATTTTTATTTAAACAATACATTTAAATTCTAAAAATTGTTGAAAAAATCATTGATGTAAGTAAATAAATACTGGACTGGACCAACGAATTCTAAAACATTTTTTTGATCAAACAATAAATAAATTTCTGAATGTCGTAATTTCTTCCTATTTTCTTTTGTTGCATCAAATAATTAAAAAAACCAACATAAGAAAAAAATTTAAACAAGAATGGGAAATAAATTTTCCCATTTTCTTTGAAAAATAAATCGAAAATAACAATTACAGGGCATAAAGGACAGTTAAAATGACATAAAAGCTTCAAAAAAATGTCGTTATATAAATAAAAATGCCATGAAAAAAAATATAAATCAAAAAAATATATATATACATAAATTTATATGTTTGTTATTCATGTATACATACGAATATAAATTTAGTGAATAGCCTCTGAAAGTCTTTTAAAATCAATTCTTTTTTCCTTAAATACTAAAAGACGCCCACCAATCGTTTTATCACATACCAGAAATTTTGAGTTAACAGAAAAAATAACTTTTCAATTTTAATGGCACTTTTTTTTAATTCACGTGCCAATCCATTGGGACAAATTATTTTGAAAGTAATCAATTTGTTGAAGCAACGTTTTATAAGAGTAAATATCTGCGTTGTTATTAGAAGAGAAATTTGATTTTCCGTACAAACTAAATAGAGCGCAGATAATATAAAATTGCTCCGCCGTTTGTAACGCATTGATCTAGACATGACATGACATGATAGATATAGGCACAAAGTTTTATATCGGATCAGCATTAATAAGTAAATTGATCTAGCTGCGTGTATCGATCCGTCCGTCTGTTCGTCTCTAAGCACGATAACTCAAAAAGCTCTAAAAATTTTTTTAAAGCGATTTTTGAACATTTTATAATTTGAAGAATCGCTATTGTTTTAACTTAAAAAACTTCCGATAATTGCCTTGCTAATTTTTTGAACCGTTTCTAAATATCATTAGAACTAACTACACTACCCAATTGAAATTACAAAATAGGCAATTGAGTAATATTGCAAAGCTGGTTTCCAAATTTTGACATTTCTCGAAATAAGGTTAAGTGTAGCTGACATAGAGATTGCTGGAACCAGAGTACATATCTTGACAACTATCAAAACTACATGATTCAAAATATTTTATTAATATAAAATCGTGAAGAAATTCATGGTTTAATTTATTTTAAACACAAAATTCTAAAAGTTGACAAGGGTAACTATAATATTCATTGTTTTTCTGAATTTCTCATTTTTAGAAACTTAAATCATAAAAAGAAATTAAGAATTAAAATCACACTTTTTTCGGATTGGCTCTTTTGTATTTCAATTTATGCCATAGATTAATGGTTTGTTCTTTTACTTTTTCCAATTTCCTTTTTCATTTTTCAAAAATAAATCGGAATTCTTAAAATATAAAATTCTTGTACTCATTTTCTTCTCAAAATATCCAATCCAAACACCTTAAAATTAAAACGGTTTATTTGGAAGTATATAAAACTTTTCTAAAACAAAATATATCCTACGTTGTATACCTGCACTACCTACAATTTTCAATTAAATTTTATGTGCACATTAAATTCCATCCGTTGAAAATTCATTTTCAAAAATAACAAAGATATTAAATATAAAATATAAATAAAAAAAATTAAATTAAATTAAAAAAAAAAGTTTTAAATAATTTCTTATTATTGTTTTGTTTAAAGGGCTTGTCTTAAATTTGGTCGCTGCATACACCAATCGAGGTTATCTAGATGAAATATATGAAATTAATTGGAAAGAACACAGGCCATTAGAAATTTAAACAAGTGATAAAAAAAAACCAACGGTTTTTAAAAAAGCACATTTTCAAAATTATATTGTATTACATACTGAGTTTAACTTTGGAAATATTTACGTGGAAATAGTTACTGTTTACTTATAAAATTGACTGCTAACAAAAATTTTTTTATTTTAAAGTTCTAACAGCCCTTCAATGGAAAAGGTTGGCAAATTTCTCAAGGATCTAACTTGATCTAACTCTCTCCCCGTCCCCCTCCATTTTTTTAGGTTCTAGGAATTGAATTGTGAATTCCACAAAAATTTGGAATTTAACTTAGAATTATACTGTCTAAGCAAAAATGGGTAAAACTAAGAGACGTTTTCTTCAATTTAAGGAGCCGCTTTTTCTAGTATCTAAGTTCTCCCAAAATTTCAAGACCCTAGCTTAAACCGTTCAGAAGATATGTGTGGACAAAAATTTTGCAAAAATTGAGTTTTGTGTAATGCCAAATTTTGGTATCGTATGGCAACCCTAAACTTTAAAAACCAGCTATCGTTTGTCGTTTTCAGATTGAAAATATATTTAACACAACTCTTTTTATAACAATTTAAATAAAGGGCTTTTTTCAACTTTCGGGGGCTGTAGCCCCGTAACAGGTGGGGCTATAGAAAAAAATTCTTCAACGAAACTATTTTTTTTTGCAACAACTTCCCATGGTTAAAATTTTTTTACTCTATTTCAAACAGTTTAAAAGTTTTTGTAAACATACGGACGTTCGGACGGACAGACGGACGGAAAGAGTGAAGTTATATAGGCACATTTTTACAAAATCTTTTGAAAATGTGCTAAAAATTGGATTTAATTTTTTTTATTTTGCTTTCAAGTGTCTAATATCTTCACGTTGAATATTAGGACCAATCTCTAATTGAGCTACGAGTGAAAGAGCTATAAACGAGGAAAAGAGAAGAACAGACTACTATTCCATATAAACTTGAAAATAAAATTAAGTGAACTTCTTTTCAAAAGGAAAAGTTTCAGATACATAACTTAATTAGATCTGCGTATGGTAGAAAAGATCTATAAAAAAGTACGAAAGTGTTAGAGCAGTGTATAGACCATGAGTCGTTAATATTTATGCTACCATAGTTGAGCCATGGTCCATTTTTCGCCATACCAAAATCCAAATAAATCAATTTCCCTAAAATCAAAAAAACTTAACTTTAATGTAATAATGTGCAACATGACACAAAGAAAATCGTTCAGTTTTATTGGGTGGCTTTCGATGATTTCAGCTGTCCCACATAAACAACAATAAAATATAATTTAGAAAAATTTAATTAAGTAATAAATTTTTTTTTTTATTTTTTCTTAAAATGTTTCATAAAGAACTATATAGAAATATTGTAAATGGCTTCGGTTCTTCCAAATATTGATAATGAATGCAATAGAAACTCCTTCCACTAAAAATTAAAATTTTCAATTTTTTTTACATCATGAAAGAAAGATAATTAAAAATATCTGACTGAATGTGATAGCAAAACAACCCACACACTGACCTATTTGTATTGAGTAAAAATAGGTGGAAAATGAGATGCCTCAAATTTAAAAAAATGTCAACCCAAAAGATTTGTATTTCAATAGTATTACATTAGGAAGTTAAAAACACAAATGCCTTTAAAAGACAAAGCAAACCAAAGTCTTTTCACACTAACTTGGTCCTTTTTCAGATAATATTTTTTCAATTTCCAATTCGATTTGTTTTTTTTTCAAATTAAAATGATCACAAATTTTTAAATGTGATTGGTCTCATATCAAATCAATTTGATCCTTTTCTTAAAAACACCTCCGTATTTAAGAACTCAGCAGAAGAGCTAACCAGATTTGAAAAACCTAGTTGTCAATTCTGTAATAAAAACTTTAAAAGTAAAAAAACATTAAGATAAATCCTAAAATATCGCAAAACACAAAATTTGTTAACAGCATCTTAAACAAAAAAAATCTTGAGAACAAGTTCAATTTCAAGATGAAAAATAATATTTTTGAATATTTTTATCAAAATTTTGTAAAAAAATTAGGCACAATTTTTTTGA
This sequence comes from Dolichopus griseipennis, assembly GCA_963082915.1. Taxonomy (NCBI): domain Eukaryota; kingdom Metazoa; phylum Arthropoda; class Insecta; order Diptera; family Dolichopodidae; genus Dolichopus; species Dolichopus griseipennis. The sequence continues at coordinate 36,780,308 of OY720441.1, read as the reverse complement.
GTATAGTAGAGTAAACTGTGTTAACCCTGGGATACTCGCATGATCGTAATGTGAACATTATATCATCACTTATGGTAAAATTTTAAATGCACAGGATATTAGACTTTTAGTTATGTACAAAAGAAAATATAAGTTGTATTGCAGCAAGTTGAACTCGTTGAGAAAACTCGCTGGATTTCAATAGCGATGACGGTTATTGTATAAAAACGAATTTGGGAAAATTTCAGGAATCCTAGCTTCTTTATTTTTTGAGTTATCGTGCGGACGAATGAACGGACACACATAGCTAAATCGATTTACTTTTCGATTCTGATTCAATCCATACCATTAAGTCTATATCTACCCCTTCCTTCTTCTCTGGCGTCACAAGCGTAAAGGCTAATTTAGTATACCATTTTGACCTATAGTCATACTATACAAAAAATTTTTGTCACGAGTTTTTAAATTTCGTGTATATTTTGGTCAGATCTCACTCAAAATTAGGGAAAAAAAAAAAAAAATTAAACAGGCGTATTTTTAGAATTATTTACAAGGTTTCATATTGTTTCTTCCTTTTGTTCAATTGTCACGCTTTCGTAAATTTTCTTTGTTTTTTATTGTTTTTAAAGTTTTTAAGAAAGATGAAGAAGTAACTATGGCAGGATAACGTTAATTTTTTCTGATAGTTGGCATAGCCACTGCTTCAAACTAATCTTGATCACGCAAAAACAGGTCGGGCCGTTATTTTGCGTGTAATTTTTTAAGAATAATTTAAACATTAAAGACAATCTGTCGCTGACCAAACTACAGAAAAGAATTGGATAGCATGGCCAATTGTTTCCAAAAAAATTCCCCGCCCACTTTCTTCGTAGCCACGGTCTAGTTGTTATCCATCTGAAGTACCTGTGGTTAAAAAAAAAGTTTATAATTTGTAAGGTAATATCCAAATTTTTAAATTAATTAGATCTTTGCAAATTTGTTGAACTTTGAGCCACATTCCATATTTGCGAAGCGATTTTTTTAATTTTATTTTTTTCATATACCTACTAGTCGTGAAGTGGTCTGAATACTAGTCAGATTGTAGTACGTGAAGGTGTTGCACCCGTAAGAGCTCCCAGCCTTTGAAGGTGTATTTTTTCCCTACGCTGTTAGCAATCGCGATTACTGATATAAATATCAAGAACATATTCAAGTTTTTAAAAAAATTTACATTAGGCATATGTAAAGGGAATTTGTTTATTATAAGGATTACCTCGACCTTATGATTATGTAAAAACGTGTATGTACACAAAAATATTGGATAACACTTTCTCTCTAAACAGACTTTAGAGCAGTCCGGTGCAAACTTTTTTGACATTCGGGCCATTCTTACAACTTGGGTATAGCAATGGGCCGCATGAAATGCTATGTTAATAACATGAATTTAGAAAAATATATATAATATGTATATTTAAATTTAAATACAAAATAATTTAATTTTATTCATTAGCATGAAATACCACAAGAAAATAATATCCAAAAATCTTAATTTTGTATATGGTTGGTATGGTTTTTGCTAAGTTGCAAATTTTTTGTCTGTTTTAAATAATTTCCAAAAGTTAATGTTGATCTTGTGTTTTTTGTGAATAATGAATTGCAGTTTAATTAAAAAAATTGTAATTTTTAAGTTTCACATTTATATATTTTAACAAGTACAAAATATCTGAGACGCAAAGAGATTTTAAAGTTGATCCGAGATTTTATACTTACACCTAAGGTTATACAATTTATGTTATATGTTAGAAATAGAAAACTTTACTCTACGAAACGTACATAATTGTGGTTTTATGTTTAAAAAAAAATTATATTTTGAAAAAATTAAAAAAAAATATTATGAAATAGTATGAAAAAATATATTATTAAATGGGCCGCACAATATCTTTTTTGGGCCGCAGTTTGCACGGGTCTGCTTTAGAGTGTAAATTTCCAGATAAATTTTTATAAATTCTTACCATATCAGAACAAAATTTGATATTTTATTTTGTCTTTAGTTCGAACATGTTGCAATTAAATCAAAAAAAAAAAGTTTTAATATAAATTATACATATATATACTATATACTCTTTTCCCAAAATTTGGTTTTATTGCTTTTTTTCCGAGGAAATTAAAAACTCGAAAACTACCCATTGGAACTGTAAGGTGTTCCTTTTGGTAGTGTACAACTTTAAAACATTTAAGCCACAACCGTTTTGAACCTAACTTTAGGAGGGAACCTGTTATACAAATGTACAGTTTGATTACAGGGATGTGAAAACAGAAGGATTTTTGGATTATGGTGGAAGTTATTTGGAATATCTGAAGTATGAGGGATAGGGAAAATTGCATGGGATATTTGGATGAAAGTTGTTAATGGTGTTTTTATATTTAGCTTAACATAAATACACGTACACAAATACATTAACATGTTGTATGTATAAATAAACATCCCTGCCCTTTTTTTTGCAAAAAACATTTGTATTTATATTATATGTCTATTTTATTTTCCCTCCGTCTAAACACTTGAAACTCAAATTTAATCTTATATATTTTCTCACTAATTTTTAAGTTCATTTAACAACCGTTCATTTGACAATAACAGGAAAATAGGTCCTAGTTTTGTTTCTGATTGTTTGTTTTCCTTTAAAAAGTTTTTACTTCTCTTATGAACAGTCACAAAAAAAACCGTTTATTTTTTAACCGATTCAGCAACAAAATAATCGATTATTGTTCTTTTTTTGAAAAATTTTTCATTTGAATGTAATCGATAAAGAGCAACAAAAGCAATTGAAATTTTTGTTATCGTTTGAAAAACTAAAAAATTGAATTGAAGAAAAGGGCTGTAAAAGTAAAACAAATTGAGGTCATTATTGATGTTTTCGGAATTAGAGAGGAATTCTCCTCTTTTCAATTTCAATTTCCAATTTTTTTTTTTTTTTTGTTATTATTAGTTTTATTGTTCGCTAAGACTTTTACACGGTTTCCATGTTCAATTTTTTTTTTTGAAAAATATACAAGGTGTCTGGTATTCAAAGGTCATGAAATTCTGTGAATTCAAACAAAAGTGATATAGATGTTACAGAGGTTCCGAAGAAATATCTGTAAAGTAATATTGTTAAACTTTTAAAGGTTTAACTTTAACCTTCGTAAATATAATATTTTGCAATATAGAAGATTCATTTAGGTGTTGGTATCTATCTGATCCCATCTTATGTTTATTATTCATAGTTGATGAGGTACAAGGTTTTAAATCCGAAAAATATTGATCTTTTTAAATTTTTTATAAAATAACTATAATTTTTGCAAAAAAATACCGTTATTAATCTAGCGATTTTATATAATTTTAAAAACCGCCTATTTTCTAGCTTTACTTTAAATTGTTATATTTTTCTCATAACTTCTTGAACTTGTCCATTTTTTTATAACTTTTAAACTTTGGACACCCTGTATTTTAATTTGTTGAAAATATATTTCTAAACAGCATAAATATATAGAACAATTATTACTTAGAGGATTTACATTATTTAGATATATATAACAAACAATAAATAAATACTTCGCAAGTATTTATATATATACTAGCTAATACCCGGTGCGCTTTGCTGCGCCTTTCAATGGAGGTTTAATTGAATTTGATGTTACTGCAAAAAGTTAACACAAAAATTACCCACGGTTTACACACGTAAATTTAAAAATGTATAAAAGCAATCTTTTTAAAACGATTTTTCTAGGATTATTCCAGTAATTTTTGAAACTTTCTGTAATTCAAAGCAGTACAAACTATTTTCCAAAATTTGACGTAATTTACTTCCAAAAATTTTTTTTTGACCAAACGTAGAGCCCACTGTTAACAGACTCAACTCCATTTTCAAGTTGCTTCACACATATAAAATTTGGACCCAAAATTTTTTTTGACCACTCGTCGGCCCGACATGGGTTAACAAATTCCAAAACTGTTAATAGTGTCAACTCAATTCTCATAGGGGAGCACGTATACAAAATATGAAGAAAATCGGTCAAACCGTTTCTAATTTAGAGTTAAGTATTGAAAAAACTTATAAAAAGCTGTTGGGCCGCAATGGGTTAATGCAACTCAATAAAATTTTTTTTTGGGGTTTTCTTTTTAGCCAAAGCAGAATTTCATAAAATCGGACAAAATTTGGACCCAAAATTTTTTTTGACCACCCGTCGGCCCGACATGGGTTAACAAATTCCAAAACTGTTAATACTGTCAACTCAATTCTCAAGGAGCATCACGTATACCAAATTTGAAGTCAATTGGTCAAACCGTTTTGAATTTAGAGTAAATTTTTTTTGGGGCTTTCTTTTTAGCCAAAGCAGAATTTTGTAAAATCGGACAAAATTTGGACCCAAAATTTTTTTTGACCACCCGTCGGCCCGACATGGGTTAACAAATTCCAAAACTGTTAATAGGGTCAACTCAATTCTCATAGAGCATCACGTATACAAAATTTGAAGTCAATCGGTCAAACCGTTTTCATTTTAGAACAAAGAAGTTTAAATACTTGCACCACAGCCCCAACTTGGCGGTCCGTTAGGACAAAATTTTTGGGCCACGATTTCTTTCCGTACCCAAAAACCTCTATATACAAATTTTCATGAAAATCGGCTGGGCAGTTTAGGAGCCAACTCGTTACATACAAAGAAACAAACAAACAAACAAACAAATAAACAAACTTTCCCTTTTATATATGTACTAGCTAATACCCGGTGCGCGTTGCTGCGCCTCTCAATGAAGGTTTAATTGAAGTTGATGTTACTGCAAAAAGTTAACACAAAAATTACACTCGGTTTACACATGTAAATTTTAAAATGAATGAAAGCAATCTTTTTAAAACCATTTTTCTAGGTTTTAAAAAGAATAATGTTCTAGTAATTTTTGAAACTTTCTGTAATTCAAAGTAGTACAAACTACTTTCCAAATTTTGACGTAATTTACTTCCAAAAAATTTTTTTTGAACAATCGTAGGACCGACTGTTAGCAAATTCAACTCTATTTTCAAGTTGTTTCACACATATAAAATTTGAGGAAAACCGGTCAAATCGTTTCTAATTTAGAGTTAAGTAACGCAAAAATCTATTAAAAGCCACTGTGCCCCACTGGGTTAACGGAACTACACTTTCTCTTTGGGCAAAGCAGTATTACGCAAAAATGGACGTAATTTGCTTCCAAATCACTCAACAAAATTTTTTGAAGCTTTCTTTTTAGTCAAAGCAGTACTTCGCAAATTTTGACAATATTATCTTCCAAAATTATTTTGACCACCCGTCGGCCCGGCATGGGTTAATAAATTCCAAAACTGTTAATAGTGTCTACTCAATTCTCAAGGAGCATCACGTATAGAAAATTTGAAATCAATTGGTTAAACCGTTTCGAATTTAGAGTAAAGTATTGAAAAAACCTATAAAAAGCTGTTGGGCCGCAATGGGTTAATGGAACTCAACAAAATTTTTTTTGGGGCTTTCTTTAAAGCCAAAGCAGAATTCCGTAAAATCGGACAAAATTTGGACCCAAAATTTTTTTTGACCACCCGTCGGCCCGACATGGGTTAACAAATTCCAAAACTGTTAATAGCGTCTACTCAATTCTCAAAGAGCATCACGTATACAAAATTTGAAGTCAATCGGTCAAACCGTTTCGAATTTAGAGTAAAGTATTGAAAAAACCTATAAAAAGCTGTTGGGCCGCAATGGGTTAATGGAACTCACCAAAATTTTTTTTGGGGTTTGCTTTTAACCCAAAGCTGAATTTCATAAAATCGGACAAAATTTGGACCCAAAATTTTTTTTGACCACCCGTCGGCCCGACATGGGTTAACAAATTCCAAAACTGTTAATAGCGTCTACTCAATTCTCAAAGAGCATCACGTATACAAAATTTGAAGTCAATCGGTCAAACCGTTTTCATTTTAGAACAAAGAAGTTTAAATACTTGCACCACAGCCCCAACTTGGCGGTCCGTTAGAGCAAAATTTTTGGGCCACGATTTCTTTCCGTACCCAAAAACCCCTATATACAAATTTTCATGAAAATCGGCTGGGCAGTTTAGGAGTCTATTCGCTACATACAAACAAACAAACAAACAAACAAACAAACAAACAAACAAACCCACAAACATTCCCTTTTATATATATAGATATAGATATATGTATGAACAAGTATATGTTTATTCAGATTGGCTTTTATTTTTATTTTTGAATTTTAAACTTTACTTTTAGAAGAAAGTTTGAATTTAATAAAACAAAAAAATTAAATTATCTGTGATTTTACATATTATATAAAGAAACTTCTTTGAGAGAAGCAAACTTTCAAAAAATAAATTCAGTTATGGTTTGCCTTTTTATTATTCAGTCAAAGTTTTAAATAACACAAACCATTTTTATTTTATTTTAGACCAAAGAGTTTAGTCAATAAATGAACCACAGACAATGAAATAATAAAATTTTGCAAAAAGTTCAAAATAATCTTAGTTTTTTTTGTTTTTTGAATTTTTAAGACCAAAGTTTTATAGAGTTTTGAACTGAATATTTTATAAAAAGTACACTTTGGGTCAATATCTGATTCGACTGATTTCACTCTGTTGACATTTGAATGGCAACTAACTTTCGTAAAAAATTTCTGTACCACCCTGTTTTTTTGTTTCTGGACAAACGTTTCAAGATATTTAATAAATGATTAAAGCTACTGATTTAAAAACCTGTACACGTTTGGGTTAAGGCAAAATTAACTAGCAGTGGGAATCTAATCCGTTAGGTTATCAAATCCATTACAAGCTTTTGTACAAGTTTTTCCAAAACTTTTCAATTTTTTGAATTGAATTTAAAACTTTTAGACCGAGTGCTTTTACATTTATGTGTTGACACTTTGAATTAAGCTTCTTTGTATTGGATTTGACTGGAATTTGTTAACCCTTTGCGGCACAAATTTTGACGCAAAAGCAAATTTTTGTAAGAAAATTTTATCAATTGTTAACAATTCTGCTTTTACTCAGCGAGGCCTATTTTGACCATGCCTGAAATAAAAAATTAGTTTCAGAAATAAATATTTTCCCGAAGCTAAAAGTTACAACGTTCTAAAACTTATTTAGTTTTCTTCAATATGGTGTATGTCATATGAAATTCCGCTACTCCGAAATAAAAATTTAAAATTATCAAATCAGATTCAAAACTATTAAAATATAAAGCAATTCATAAATATCTCTAAAACAACTTAACACACATTTCGACCATAGCTATTTTTAAAATAGACCACTTAATTCAAAATTGAAAAAAAAATCCCTTCTAATTTGATTTACATTTTCCTAAAGTCTTTAAGCTTTTTATTCCCATGACAGCATGAAAAAATTAACTACTTCCTTTATGTTCTAAATAAATCTCCACATTATATTAATTAAATTCAATTTAAATTATGAAAACAATCTTATACATATAAATTAATGTAATACAAAAGAAACTGGAAATTAAATATATTAAAAAAAAAAAAAAAATAATATACAAGACTCATCATTATAAGACTATAATGTTTATAATAATTAAGTTCAACAGCGGTTGATCGTTAGTTAACATAACATTGAAAAATGAACATTCTATGTTTTGTTTTTTTTTAATTCATTTCATCACTCTTAGTTGTATTGTGTAATTTATTTTATTATTATTATTATTTTTTTTTTCTATTCTAGTATCCCGTAGGGGTTTTCATCCTTTTTTATTCAGTTCTTCACATAATAATAAGTGCGGTCATGCAACTACCTTTAACAACAGTTTGTTTTACTTACATTGGGGATTTGTTGGACATTATACTTTTGAATTAAAAATGATGAGTAGTTAGAAAAATCTATAATTGATACACTTATAATCAAAATAATTAAAACAATGTAACTATTGTAAGTCGTTATCTGAACTTCATTGTTGCCAAAAATTTGACAAAGTATTATAAGCTTATTAACACTAAAAAAAATTTCGAAGGAAGTCACAATTTAATTCCTATAACCTGAAATTTTTTTGGAGGGCCTAATTCCTCTATAATCATTATAAGTTTGCTTCGTAAAAATTTCAGAACCTTCTCCGACTAAGACACCAGTATATATATTTCCAAAATTAAACCTTAACATTGAAACTCTAACATTATATTTCGATACTTGTTAACAGGTTTTCTTGAATACATTGGGATTATAATCTAAGTATTGATTTCACTATTATTCATAATTAATAATGAATTGATGAAATAATTATATAATAAAATTACCATTTATTTTTATATATATTTTTTACCCTAAACTTAGTATGAAATACTATATATAAATTTTAAAATGAGCTTTTTTACAAACTGTTGGTTCTTTTCATCACTTGTTTAAAATAATTCTTCAAAAGTCTTCAAAAAATTCATAACGTATGTCAAAGTCTTTACTAAAAACGTTTGGAATAAAGAATTCTAAAAAATCTTAACAAATATGTCAAAATAGTAATTATAATTTATAAGTAGAGAAGATAGAACTGTTAAATAACGGTAACTTAAATGTCAAAAATCAGTTTATACTTAAACAATCTAAATCGGTTTGCGAATGTTTTTGTGCAAATATCTCTTTAGTAACTGAGATCGCTCTAATTTAAGTTCAATCAACCTGAGAACAGTTTTTATATCACGAAAAATTTGTATACTCTCAGCCGCTCAACCGAGTTTAAATGCACTCAACCTGTATTAATTGCTCAACATTAATAACACCCAACATTTGAGTACAATCAAACTATAAGTTGTGCGATATATTGAGTGGAAATTTTATCGTTTTTCTAATCTAGTAAGAAACACATAATACAAATATGAATAACATTATGCTTACAACTGTATATTTTTATATTACATATGGTATATGATTAAATATTTATTTTAAGAAACACATGGGTTACATTTAAAAAAAAAAACAAAAAAAAAAATACATATATAAAGAGAATGAGTAATTAAAAGAAAATGTAGTGTAATATCAAATAATGTTATTTATTTTTCTTTTGTTTTAATTACAACCTACAATACAAACATAGAAAAGTTAAACAAAAAACAAAAAAAAAAACCCCCCGGGTAAAGTTTTATTACTTTTAATCACATACTAACATTTACCTTTTAAGAGACTGCATTTAGAAACATCATATAAATTAATTTGAAAAGTTGTCATTTAATATTATTATCATTAACATTTTACATTAAAGACGACTTTATGGAGAGTAATTATAGTAAAATGGCAAAAAAATAATAAAATAATAAACAAAGTAATAGAACTCAAATAAATAAATCAATGACAGCAATTAAAAGGTTTTAATTTAAGCTAGACGATACACTCTTGCAAAATAACAAAATGAATTAGTGTCTAAAAACTTTTTGTGAAATTTAATCCTCCAATACTTATTAGTTCCATGAAAAGTTGAATTAAATTAATTGAAAAATGTATTTTCAAATAAAACAAATAAAGAACAATTTTTTATTAATTGATTTTATGCCTATTGAAGTTTCAATATTCTAGGGATATGAATAGAATAATATAAGAATCTATTTTTGGATCCAAGCTGTTCATATTCAACAATATTATATTTAATTAAATATATTAGTAAAGAGAACTTACGTATAGGGAAAATTTATTACGATGAAAGAATTAATAAGTTAGAAAAAATAAATTATGTTGAATATGATCACAGATTTTTATCTCAACAATTTCCAAAATTTAACTTTTTGCTTTTAAGCGCTAACTGTTCAACTATTATAAGTCTAATAAGTCTGTCTATACCATTGTTACATGTTGGAATAGGAGGTTATATTATCTTCGTGTTATTAGAATTGATCTTAATGAATTCCACATACAAGTTAAATATAGACCTTATAAAATGTGGAAATGTCTTAGATTTTTTAAGATTGAACTCCTCTTATAATTGAATTTTCTTAATCTAAACTGTTAAGAAAATATTTTTGGTCAAAAACTTTGCAAAAACTGAGTTAAATATAATGGTAAATTAAATCACCGTAAGACAACCCTATTGATTTGTATTACATGTATTCATAACAGCTATAGTTATGGCAGTTCTTGAAAATATGCCTTGTCGAGTTTTTGTGTTATAAGAATTTAATAATAATTCGGCTTTTCCGAACTTTGAGGACAGTAGCTCTGTAAAAGGTGCGGCTACAAAAAAAAGTTATTACATTAAATATTTAATTGTTTACAATACCAGCTGTACCTGCAGTTTTGAAGTACAAAAAAAATTTCTGTTTTGGAATGCTCAAAGACGAACGGATAGACAGACACAATTTAAATATGTACGCACATTTTTTCCAAAAGCAAATGTCCTAAAAATATGCAATTTTTAAAAATAATCGGGTATATAATCTAAAAATGTATTCCAGTTACAAAATATATCTATATATGTATTACAGCATCATTACAGAAACAAATAAAGATTTAAGAACCTTCAGGAACAAAGGAACAACTTCATTATACATTATAAAGCTACTTAAAGTGTTCAATTTAAAAATGACGAGAAAACAACAACAAAATTAAAAAACAAAATGTTGCGGAATTTTCTCGAAATTAATATACACAAAATTTGTTATTACAATCTTAAGAGTATCATTCAACAGTCGTTAAATATATAAAATTACAATTTGCTTAAAAAATATCATTGATGAAAGATAAACATAATATGCTGCGCTGAATTCCTTGATAATATAAAATCATTTAATAAAGTTTGACATTGTCACATAATTAAAAACATTTTTTCCAAAATACATTGTTTGATGTTATTGCTTTATATCTCTCAAATAGATTCTTCAATTTAAATAAGAATACAAGAATCCTAGTTTGGTACTCAATATTGAAATAAAATTAGTTTTATACTCAACAATAAGATGTATGAAAGTGAAAGCTCCATTCATGCATTTGCATTCACTCACAGTTTGATGCACCAGTTAGTCTAACTACCGTGGAATGATCTGAAGAAGGAAGGAGTTTTAGTTAACAAAATTAAATTAAGCCTATGTCAACAAATTTCAACTTACAGCAATATTATTTACGTCATTATTCTCTAAGTTAATGAAACTAACGTTACACTAGAAGCGAAGAATACACACTATATAAGGAATTAACTTTGGTTGTAGGGTACAGTCAAAAATTATAAGTTTTTAATAAATAATAAATAATGAAATTTTAATGACAGTCTGACCCGTTAGATAAACAACTTTAGACCTCTAAGACGAGTGATTTTTTTGAATCAAATAACTCTATGATTTTGCACTCCACTCGCTATTTGTGTGTCCAAGCTTTTACTAGTAAGCCATAATTTTAAATCATGTTGTTAGGGCAAGGAGATAATTATAACAAATTGATTTGATTAAATGTTATGTTATAAGGCCAAGTACTATCTCATGTTAAATTGTGTGTGGAATTCATTAAGATCAATTCTAATAACAAAAATATAATATGGCCCCTGTTCTGACATGTACCTTTGGTATAGACAGGCTTGCTAGCCTAATCTGTCAGACACGTGTTTTTTTTATACTTGTACAGTAGACATCTGCACAAATGTATTCCATTTCGAAGACGAATTGAATACATTCCAATTGCATACATTCATTTAAAAAGCTTTGACTATGAATTACATTCAAACCTAAACAAATGTATGTTATATTCGTTTCGTTTGTTTCCAATTGGAATTAATTAAAACTTTTTTATTTCAAAGGTTTGAATGTTTTGAACTTTACAATTGGAATAATTCGAATATCTTTAAAATATTCTAAATATTCGGTGTATTTCTTGCAATTTATTGAATAATGCAAGCCAAAAATAAAACAAAGAAAAAAAAAACTTTATTGCTATACTGCGAAGTAAAAAATAATAAAATTAGCGTTAGCGATGACGTATTTGTTTAGGTAGTTGTGAAAAATGTACTGATATGTGTAAATTATAGTGTTTCATGTTCATCTCATTATTAAAATGTCAATTAATCTTTGGTTTTTATTAATTTTAAAAGAGCATTTTAGATAATAAAATTAAATTAGATAGACTAGAAATGAGCAGTGTTAAAATTAAAGGTAAGTTTAAAATATTGTTTTAAATTTAATTTAAGATAAGTTTTATGTACCTATATTGTTTAAAATATATATGTTTAATAAATTGAAATTAAAGTTAAAACAATTGAAATTTCGTCAGATGCAAAAAATGTTTATGAATTATTTAGAAGAATGTAAAATGTAATTAAAATGTCATTTACAATAAAAATTTAATTAAAATAATAAAGTATATTAAAAATTACATTTATTCTTTATGTAAGATAAAAATTTATATAGTAAATACTCGCTATACAAATGCGAATAATATCACATTCCATATTCTTTGTAATCAAAATAAATGAATACACATTCCATTCCAAAATTATTTTGTTCTGTTTCATTCTATTCTAATCAGAGTATGTTATGTGTTATTCGTTTTAAAAGCTTTCAAAACAGAACATTCAATGTTTTACAAAATATAGAATGCTTTGAAAGAGCTTTTGAATACATTTGTGCAGATGTCTATTATACAGTTTAGTAATTGAACAGATATTCCTGATTTTATCATATTGTATTTCAATCTTATAAAAAAATCTGAACTTTATAACATCAATCAAATATAACTTCACAAACACAATCATATCAAGTTAAACTAATGTACAAAATACACTATAAATAAATGTATAATAATATATACATTTAATATATGAATATTAAAATAATATGCATTAATGTTCTCTTGACAGAACATCCATAAGAAATGGAATCTTACAAAATTTACTTTTTATAAAAACGAATACATTTCATCAAAACATGATTACGATGATCTATAAAAGCTCTTGGAGCAAACTGTAAATTGTAATATTTCCTTCTTTATAATATTTATAATACTTTCTGTAACAGGTGATCAAATCCAGTAAAGTCATTAGCAACACAGTTATGTTACAAAAATATATAAATCATTATTTTAAATAAAGAAATATTTAAAAAAATGAAAAATTATTCTCCTGTAAAAAATTTAAACCAAATAATTCGTCATATTTTTTAAAAACAAAAAAAACTTGTTTTTGACAATTGTTTTTTTCTTTTTTTTTTTTTAAATCAATCTCTGTCACTGTTACCAATAGAATAACTTCCATAAACAATTTATTTTAATATATTCCACCTGGTCAAACAAAAACAACAATAAAAAAATTAAAACTTTTGCAAATATATTTATAAAATCAAAAAACAAAACAAAAAAAGAAAATTCTTTTTTATTAGTAATTATTACAGTGTTAAAAAGATACACAAAAATGCTAAAAAAGCTTTTTTTTTTTGTTATTTTGTTTGTCAAATCATAAAAAAAATTAATAAAATCTCAACAACTGTTTAAATATTCAATTTTCATTCATATCTGATTTTGATGTTTATTTTTTTAGAGTGTTTTCAAAAAATTTTTAAAATAAAAGTGCCTATACATAGTTGCACTTTGTCCGCCCGTTCGAATGTTGACAAAACTTTTACACCAAATATCATTGAACAACTTTTCTCTGAACCCACCCATTACCGAGCATAAATATACGTGAAATCAATATACAGGGTTACGATACAGTACTTTAATTTACCGTAAAGCGATATTCAAGGCAGGCAAAACCTGTTATTTGGAATCCTGTCATACCTTCTAAACAGTTAAAAAACTTAAATTTTTATGAGAAGATCTTTAGATCCTTATTATGTGATTTAAGATAGTCTTAGTAATTAGTATGTCATTAAACAATTCTTTTTTTGTGATTTCAACTATTTAAAAGCTGTAACGGATCCAAAATTTAAATATTTGCTATTTTTAAAAAACCTGAAACTTAAATAACTGTTCCAAATTTTTTTATAGTAATATACAAAAAATTAGACTCCAAATATTATATGTTCATGTTGTTTCAGGTTTTTCTTAGTTTTATAGGTCTTTCTTAAAATTGAAGATAGTGTCCCTAAATTTGTAATAACCATTTTTGGTAATATAAAAAAAATTCTAAGAAAAGATCCAAGTCACAATTTAATTCCATAATTCTGAACATTTTGGAGGGGGAGATGGGAGGTCCTTGAGAATTGGCATAAGCTTGGTCAAAATAAATTTCGGAATCTTTCGACATTTAAGAGCTATTAGGTTTTTAAAATGATCTATTTCAAAACCAGGTCTTACATAGCTGCCTAAGTATATATATTTCCAACGTTAAACGTCAACAATGGAGCTCTAACATTATATTTCGACACATGTTAACAGAGGTTTTCTTTATTGCATTGGGCTTTAATTCTAAATATGAATTTCATTATTATTAATAATTAATAAGAAATTGATGAATTAAACAAATCATAATATTATCTATTTAATTTTTAAAATATGTTTACCCACAACTCATATGGAACATAGCGTTATTTTGGAAATGTTCAATTATAAAAATTTTACTTTTATTTCATTACTTGTTTTATATTATTTTGTATTTTGTTTTTTTTTTTTATAATTGAATTTTTTCTTTATATTTTTATGACGATGATTTCTCGATTTGTACTTGTCATGACTTTATTTTTATGTTCTTTGTTTCACTTTGTTTTGTTTTTTTATGATTTGCTTTTCAATTTGTAACTTTATTTCCTTGCTACGTGTTTCATTCTTTTTCTTTTTAATGTTTTTGTTTTTTTTTTTTTCACTTTTTTTGTTTTGATTTTTTTGTTGCCATTATTGTCCCTTCCTTCCAGATTAATTTTTGCAAATATTTACATTTTCTGCCATTTTGTCTGCTGTCACCATTAGCATATTGAATAAAGAAGTTGAAAAAACAAGTAATGAAAGAGACCAAATGGGGTAAAAAAAGTACATTTTCGAAATTAAACAACGTCCATAATAAATTTTGGGTTACTTTTCTTTTACATTTAAGCAAGGCCTTATTAATATTCATGTGATAATTACATGTAATAATTTTGATTAATACAACTATGAAAATATATTGTGCTTATGTATCTCATGTGTGCAAATAATAGATTCTGATTTTTTCAGTCTAATAGCCCTTAAATATAGCGAGGTTATAAAATCTCTCATAGAAATTTTGCTGTTTAGCTCTCTGTCAAAATGTCAACGTCTAAGGAATTAAAATTTTAACCTGTACAAAAATTTGGACGAACACATGGGCAGACGGACAAAGTGCTATTATATTGGCACATTTTTTTAAAAATTTCTTGAAAATTAATTTATACCTAAAAATTTGGTACTGTTTTATTTAATCAAAAAACATTACAACCAGATTATAAATACGTAGGTACAAAAAAATGTCACCTTAACTAAGTTATCAAATTAAAATTCAAATCAGTACAAAAAATCAGCTGAGTTTAAAAGTTTTTTGAATTTAATCTAAAAATTCAATTTTGTTAGTTTTCATCCAAATTTTTGGGCATTTTAGCACATTTTCAAAAAATTTTGTAAAAATGTGCCTATATAGCTTCAATCTGTCCGTCCGTCCGTCCGTCCGTCCGTCCTTTCGTATGTTTACAAAAACTTTTATACCGTTTTAAATAGAGTAAAGAAATTTTAACCATGGACAGTTTTTGCAAAAAAAATTATTTCGTAGAAGATTTTTTTTCTGTAGCCCCACCTGTTACGGCGCTACAGCCCCCAAAGTTTGAAAAAGCCCTATATTTAAATTGTTATAACAAGAATTCTGTTAGATATATTTTCAATCTGAAATGGGCAAACGATAGCTGGTTTCATAAACCTTACAAATTTTTAAAAGGCAAATGTTTAGGTTTCCAATCGATACTAAGATTTAACATTAGACAAAATTCAATTTTTGCAAAATTTTTGGTCCCATATATCTCCTAAACGGTTTAAGATAAGGTCTTGAAATTTTGGGAGAAGTTAGGTCCTCAAAAATTAGTAGGCATGCCCTCTGTTTAGAATCTAGAATTATCTTTGGCATTAAGGTGTACTACAATTCAATTCTAACATATTCTAATAAGAAAATTGGCCATTAGAAAATATTAATTTTAAAGCTATTAAGATTCAAAACAGTATTCAGAAAAATGTTTTATAATCTACTTGAACAGTATTAGGGTATGAAGTTGTTTAAAAAAAGTAATGAAACAACAGTAAGTCGATGAAGCCGACTTAGTACTACCCTAAACTTGGAAAATTTATTTGGCAGTTACACAAAACCTCCACTTCAACTAATCTCAGATTTCAAAAACTTTAGGCATACATGACAGAATTTCAATTTTCTAACTTTATTAATACCAAAAATTGGGTGATTAGGTCTAAAAAGGGTTCTCACCACTATTTCCATTCCCCTAATATTTCAGAAAAATAAAAATTTCAGGTTTGGGAGTTACTCCAATTGATCCTAAATTTCAGGATCAATTGGAGACCCAAAGGAAATAGGAAACAACACCTTTTTACCAAATTTGAAGGTTCTATCTTTATTGGTTTAAAAATTATGCTCGTTTGGCTTTAATTCACTCAAAATCTTAACTGATGGTCCAGAATTCCAGAATCCGAACTCATTGACGGATTTCGTCCTTTAATGTACAGTATAAATTTCATAAACATTTTTAATTTTTTTTTAAGTTATCTGGCATACGGAAGGACATCGCTAAACCATGTAGGAGGTGACGTTGAACAAAAATATAATATATTCTCCTCTACACCTAGCTCATTTTCTTTTGGTGGTTACAAACACTGTACCAAAATTAATATATCCCTATACCTATTTTACTTTTAAGGTGTAACAAGTAATCAAATATCTACTTCATTTATTATGTATGAGATGTCCAAAAATTCTTAATTATTTTCATAAAAAAATTATCATTAAAAAAATTTTGTATAATATTTTTCTTCTTTTCTCTTGTAATTTGTAAATTATTACTTCCATTTAAACTAACCATTTTCTGTTTTCCTTCTCCAATTATAATTTCATTCAATATCAGATACGGAAAATGTCATATTTATTGAATTATTTAATAAGAGTAAATAAATATTATTTTTTTTTCACTTAATAATGTATTTTATATTTCAGAGAATCAATTTTTGTTGTTGTATAATGCAAAAGTTACAATACATTATTTTCTGATATTTTCTTTTTGATTTTTCTGAAAATTTATTTTTCTTTTTTCATTTATTGGAAAATTGAAATAAATTTATGTTGAAAATATCATGGATTTAATTTGTACAAGGTCATAATTTAAGTATTTGCATATTTAAATAAATTTTAAAATTAACTCTTGTTGTCTTACACATGTAAATGCTAATATTCATTCAATATAATAAGGGTTGGGTACGTAATCCCAAATCACAAAATCCCAATCACGAAATCCCAAACACTAAATCTCAAATTACAAAATCCCAAACCACAAAATCGCAAAACTTTTTCTAGACTTTTTCTTTCCAAAATACCATTTACATACTTCCATAATTCCAAAAAAAAATTTAAAAAAAAAACAATTATACTCAAACAATCCATTCTCTGTATACTCAAACAATCCATTCTAACTCAAGTGCATATATTCTGGAATCGTCATTTTATAACTAACTCTAAAATTTCTCCTAATTATTTTTACATGCATATTTCAACAAATAAAAGTTTAAAAATAGTGACCCCCGCTAACTAAATTATTGAATATTCTGAAAAAAGCGTATAATCCTAATTTTGTATCAAACTCTAAAATTTCTTTTAGTTTAAACCAATTTAAACTTTCAGGTTGAAAATTTCTAATTTTGGGATTTTGTAATTGGGTTTTTGTGATTTGGGATTTTGAAATTTGGGATTTTGTTATTTGGGATTTTGAGACGTTCCCATATAATAATTATAATCAAAGTAGCATTGCAATTTAAATTTAATCAATCGATCAATTCGATGATAAGTAATAATGAGGTTGCAATACGATTCGAAAACTCATTAATCATTAAATTGACTGTAATTGTAAAATTTAAAATGAAAATGAAAATTGAATTTACGTGTGAAAATTGATTATTATTTTAAAATTAATATGAAATTAAAATACAAAAGAAATTGAAAGGAGTTCCTAATATTTGTGTGCTTTTGAAATATTTTAATGAATTGTTTAATATAAGATATTAAAGAATTCAAGGAAAAATTTGACAAAATGGTTTTTGTGACACCACTTTCTTTGATTATTATTGATTATTAATTATTTGAATAAATATTTTTTGCATTATATCCGATCACTGAGAAGAAGAACTGGGTGCACCAACAAAAATTAGTGAATATTTTAAAATAATAAGATATATAATCGGATGTGTTTATTTTGGAGATGCGGTAAGTGATAAGAGCGTCGATAAGAGCAAAGCGTAGAAAATTTATATTGTTTATCGATGATCACAATATAACACCTTTATTTAAATCATTTATATAGTTTTCTACGCTTTGTTTTTATCGACGCTCTTATAACTTATCGCAGCTCCAACATAAACGCACTCGATATATAATAAATATATTGAAGATATTATAAGATTTAAATATTTGAAATTGATTTGTAGATGTAAACTTGTTACTTTCAAATTTAAAGTTTTTAAAAACGTGATTCAGTAATTTTGAGACATTTTAAAATTTAAGAAAAATTGCCGGTCCGTTTACCCTTTACTTCAAGAATTTTGCAGATATCTGAAAGTTAATTATTTAATTACTCGAAAAAAAACTAATATTCCAAAATTACCCGCCATACGGCTGGATAGCACAGTGGTTGTGTGCCGACCTTTCATGCGAAAGGCTGTGGTTCGAATCCTAGTGAAAGGGAAAAAACTTTTCTGGTTTTTGACTCGGCTCAGCTACCATTCGCCATTGGGTTCAAATTAATTGCTTAATCAATAATTAATAGTTATATATCTTTAATAAAAAATACATTAATATAACAATATAAACAAATGCAAAATATAAAATTTAATTGAATAATATAACTCACAGATATAGAATACCATATAACTGAAATACAAAATATTACAATATAAACCAAAAATAGAATTTGAACTATTGAAAATCTAAGTAGTTCCTCCATGTTAAAAGGCCTAGTACTATCTCATGTTTAAATTGCATGTGGAATTCAATAAGATCAATTCTAATAACACGAATATAATATGCCCCCCTGTTCCAACATGTGCCTATGGCATAGACAGGCTTAACAGTTAGTGCTTAAAAAAAAAAAAATAAGAAATTAGAACTATTAGAATCAATTAGAAAATATTAGTTCAGCAACAATTAGAAACTATGAGTGCATAGCTAAACATTTAGATATTTATAGAGATTCTATGTTGAAAGTTGAACACGCGTAAGACCAAATGACTATATCGAAAGGATTGTTGGTGTTACCAGCTTTCCAAAAATATACATCCTTTGAAGACGGAAAGAACTTTTAAAAGCATCCTTGTTATTTTCATATTTTTGTATGTAAAACATTGCATCTGTTGATCTAATAAATATATTATATATTTAGTCGTTATTTTATCAAGTAAGATAGAAAACTCAAAATTGTTGATGCATGGTTGCCAAATTTTAAATGTACTTTCCGTCTTTTAAGAATAAAATACGCCATTAACAATCCAAGGATTAAGGACCCAAGAAAACCTGGGTTTGTAAATAATATCTTATTATTATTTAGATATCCCAAAATTTAGATACACCAATATAATTTAGATACACCATCTTTAATACTTCGTAAAAGAATCAATACCGAAAATATTTCAATGTTCGCAATTTAATTTCACGTCGAGTAATCTGTTATTGGAATAATAAAAATGCAAGTAAAATTACTAAAACAAGAACGAACTTGGGGTTTTTAAAATTCACATTTCCAAAATGAATAAATTAAATTTTATTAGATTTTCTTTCGTTTTCAGGGAATCTGTATGGGGTTCAAAACCAGGTCTTTGATTTTTAGATTTATTCTTGAACAAAATTTATAGATATCAACATTTCAAGGGGATACGGACCATTTCGCCCATTAAAAAAGCATTTCTCGAGGACTAAATCTACAATAAGATAAAGTGTCCATAAAAATCCCAGAGAAAAATTCCTCAAAAATAAATACCAGAAAATTAAGCACTTGGAAATTTTGTCTTGGGGATAGTTTGGCGATTTTGTCTTGCATATTTCATAACTAACCCATTTCAAGTGTGGGACAAACACACGCCCAATTGGTGAAAATGTTTCTTTTTAAATAAAAAATCAATAAAATTAATTTAAATTTTTTTTTTTTTTTCCTAAGTGAGGAAAAAACCATTAAAAGGCACCTGGTAACATAATCCCCTAGGTAGTGTGAGATTTTTACTACACTAAAACAACCTCCCCCCGTAGCCAAAATTATATTATATTAAAATAATTCAAATTATATTAAACATTATGGCTGAAAAGTTACTACTAGTCATAAATATAAATGACTTTTCAGGGTTGAATGGGCAACCCAGGAGGTATAAGTTGACATTCTTCTTGAATTTTTGCGGTTTAAATGAATTGGGAAACACATATGGGGGTAATGTGTTCCACAATTTGGAGGTGCGACTCAGAAAAGAGTTCCTAAATTTCAGAGTTCTTGTTCTGAAAAGCTCAACTGTATATGGATGTGATTGAGCTGCTAACCATGTGTTACGGCGTTAGGGTTTGATTTTAGGCATCATGTTTTTGATTTCATTTGAAGTATTGCCTAGAAGATATTTATAAAAAAGATAAGCAGCTCCTACATTACGACGGTGACTTAAAGTCGTTAAGTCTTTTGTGACGTTATTATCATTGATAATACGAACAGCTCTCAATTAGTTTCTAAAAATTAAGCTTTATATTTTCATATAGCTTGAAGTTACTTTTATTCAAATTGTACATTAAATATTTCTTAAAGTTCGGAAAGGACATTTGTTTTTAAAAAATTTAATTCACTTTTTTCTCATGTATTAAATCTATTAATTTTTCTTTTGGTTTTAGTTTTTCTTATTCAGAATTTCGGAATTTCAGTTTTTATTATTCTTCGAAATTCAACGACAAGTTATTCATTTCTTTTTTACTATCCCATAAGAAAGACTTGAAATAAAATCTTAAAGAATTTCACTCTAGGACATTTTATAAGATTGAAATTTGAAAAAGAAGAGAAAGTTGACAGCCAACTGGCATACCTCAAATAAATAATTTGCAAAGAAACTAAAAAAATAAAATAACAACAACAACTACTTTTCATTTCCTTTTTATTTCACTTTTTTGAAAAAAAAACTCACAAAAGAATTTTCAAAAAAACTCCTTTACTACTATGGGAATTTTAAAAAACAACAAAAATTAAAAAAATAAATAATAATTAATAAAAAAATCAAGGCTTTTAAAACAGCACATTTCCAAAATTAAATAATGATCATACAAAATGTAAAATTAAATTAAATTAAAATAATTTTTCTTGAAATTTTATAAAATAAGAAAAAAAATTAGAAAATCAAGAAATAGGTACTTTAATTTAAAGAAGGCCTTTTGTAAAATAGGAAAAGCTGTTAATACTAGGTAAAAAATTCTATCAAGTTAAAAACAAATTGTTTGATAATTTTTTATTAATATTTAAAAAAGAAAACTTTATCCAGGTATTAAGGTTGCAATTAGTGTTAAGAAACAAATTTTTAATTTCTAAATCTTGTCTATTTTCCAAGCGTCAAGCGATATAAACATATTTTCTTAAATTTAACTTATATTTCGCTTCAACGATCTAACTTCTTTCAAAATTTCAAATTTGTAACTGAATGTTTAGGAGGAGATATACATCGGAGTGGTCAAAAATTTGGCAGAAATTGAGTTTGGAATAGCGGTAAATTAAAAACTGTAAACAAATATATTTATTTCAAAAATATTTCCAAATTTCAATCAAACAACTCTTGTTTTACCAATTCTAAGATATGCTGATTACAAAAGCTGTGTTATAAAAATTTAAATATAG
The DNA here is from genome assembly GCA_963082915.1 of Dolichopus griseipennis. NCBI lineage: Eukaryota > Metazoa > Arthropoda > Insecta > Diptera > Dolichopodidae > Dolichopus > Dolichopus griseipennis. The sequence goes on along the minus strand of OY720441.1, from coordinate 36,758,330 downwards.
GGCATTCCCAAAATTGCTCCAAAACGGGTCGGACTACTGAATAAAGTTGAGTTTTATGGCTTGCTAAAATTTCATTAATTTATTTTAAACTTTTCAGTTTTTTTAAACTTGGAAAGGCATTCCGACAGACATACGGCTTAAGTGCAACTATACTTGCACATTTTTCTAAAAAATTACTTTTTTGAAGATTGCAAGATGAATGCCGCAAGTTATTTTCCGCTGTGTTAAGAAAAAAAATTGATAAAAAAAACGGATAAAAAATATGTTACATTTATTTAGGTGATTTATTTTTTATTTTTTTTTTAGAAAGGAACGAAAGTTATTTGCTTTACATTCAGGCGATTTGTACACTACTGAAAGAAAAAATTAAAAAGAAAATTAAATTGACAATTTGTGTCTGGTTATTTGATACCATATTTTGGTATTCACCAAAAAAAATTTTGTGTTACAAATCTTTGGAAAACCATTTAAATTTATAACTAAATAAAAACAAAACACCCATAAAACATTAAAGCTAATTTTCAGTTGTAAAAAAAAAAAATATTTATAAGCTTCTTAATCCTCCTGCTAATCCTATCTAAAATTTAAAGAAAAATTCAATTTATTTCTCAGGGGGAAATGATTTTTCTTTGGAAAAATAACGGCACACGAATTTATCATTTGAATTAAGATAAATTGAAATAAGAAATTACGTATAATATTTATGTAGTAAATTGTTTGCTGGACCGATTCTTATCGTAAATTGAATGAAATTTCTTAATTAAGAATAATAAGTGAATAAAAATTGTTTTATATTAAACATTTCAACTGCTTTTAGTTGAAACAGAATAGTTTTATTATTAAATGTTTTTTTTTTTATATTTAATAATAATTGCATAAGGTTAAAGTCAATTAATCAGACCAATGATGTAGTAGTAAAGACGACACCTTTAATATTGAAGGTCTCTAGTTCACAACCCTGTTAGATTATATCTAATAGAAAATAAAGTAAAATTGTGTAATTATATCGTAATAGTTTATAATGTAATAAAAAATAAGATTAAATATAAATTTATAAATAACCCTTGTGTAGGATAATAGTTGGCGCCCAAATGAATATTTGTGTATTCATAATGTTACATAATAGCTACAGCCGGATAATCAAAGGATTAAAGAAACTGAAGCCTAGTCTAAATAGAATTAACGGATGCCCTATACTTCTCAAAGGAGTGGAAAAGGAATAACAAAAAAAATCTATTCAATGGATTACAATGCAAATTATTTTATTAATTACTAGCAAATACCCGGTGCGCGTTGCTGCGCCTCTCAATAAGGGTTTAATTTAATTTGATGTTACTGCAAAAAGTTGCTCACGTAACAAAATTTAAAGTCCACCGGTTCAACCGTTTTTAATTTAAAGTAAAGTAACGAAAAAATCTAAAAAATGACGCTGTGCCTCAATGGGTTAACGGAACTCAACCAAAAAATTTTTGAAACTTTCTCTTTGTCCAAAGCAGTACTGCGAAAAATTGGACATAATTTGAATATAATAAAATCCCAAAATTTTTTTTGGACAATCGTCGGGCCGGCATGGGTTAACAATTTCCAATAGTGTCAACTCAGATCTCACAGGAGAACACGTATACAAAATTTGAAAAAAATAGGTCTAACCTTTTCTAATTTAGAGTAAATAAACCTATAAAAAGCTGTAGATGACACACAAAAAAATTACAATAACTTAATTTTACAACCACAATAAAAATAGAAGTCCACTTCTTCCATTACATTATTTGAAAATTTTCAACTTTAACCTTGTTCCTTGATTAACAGTAAATAGGTTCATAACTTTATAAGGTAACTATGAGAAAAAATTATTATAAAATTTCGCAAAATTGTTTGCCATATTATATTACAAAAGGACATTTTTAAATAGCCTTATTAGCCATGTGCCATTCCCAGAATTATTAAATTTTTTCGTTCCTCTAAATTAGAAATAGTTTGACCGATTGGCTTCAAATTTTTAAGCGTGAAGCCCCTTGAAAATGGAGATGATATTATTAACAGGCTTTGTGTTTGGTAAAACATGTCGGTCTTTAGATTGGTCCAAAAAAATTTTGGAAATAAATTGCGTCCAATTTTGAGAAGTAGATAATGCTTCTTTAAATTAGGGAAAAATTTAAAAAAAATTTTTGTTCAGTTCCTTTTACAGATTGCGAAACAAAAACTTTAAAAATTTTTTCCTAAAACAATTTGAACGATTATATTTCTGCTCTGCTCTGCTTATATACATTTTTAGATTAACATTTACACCATTCGTAATATTTGTGTTAACTTAAATTATACCTCGAGAAGAGCAGTAATGCGCACTGGGTATTAACTATAGTTTTTTAAAAAACCAACAAAATTAAAATCATCAAAGGTTTTAGATTTCGAAAAAATTACAGTCCTATTCTTTGCATTTAATATTCTACATTTTGGAGCGGTACAAAATCTCGTATTTTAATGAAAAGTTGCTGTTGGCCAAAAAGCGGAATATCTGCTTTTTCCAGAAATTTTATAAAATGAAATTTAGAATTTTATAAGGATCGTGGATAGGAGGACCGTGAGCAGTCAATAAAGTAATCAAAAGTCCCAATGACCATGGGACGTCTGACATGTCACCTTTTCAACTTTATATACATTATCTTTCCAAATATATATTGTTATAGAATTCTAAACTATTTGTCTACAAATTGGACATAGCACATAATTTTCTTAAAACATTCAGTGCATAATTTATAATGCTTAAGTATGGCAATAATAAACACTGCTCTCTCATACTGACAACATTTAAAATTTGAGCAAAGTAACCAGAATTACCAAAATTATCGTTATTAGTTATTATTTCAAAGTTGTTTTTAGCAAAAATCGATATATTTTTATGTCTCACTCACTCACTCAAAATTTGGGAATGTCTCATTTGAATCAGACATAAAGCCATCGTAACATTATGTCGAATGGCCTTAAGTAACTAGTTAAAAAAAATTTTAATTAATTGTCATTTAATAGAATCATACAAATTATTTGTAATAGAATCATACAATTTTATTGCAACGTAGAATTAAGACTCGTGTAAAAAAGGAAAAAAACTATAATATTTCAAATTCTCCTGAATGACAATATAAAAACAAAGGTTGGCCATTTTTTAATTTTTTTTTTATTTGGAGCATATTTTTTCCCATGAAATGAAATTTTGCAAAAAGTTTCATTAATATGGTAAATTATGATTAAGTTCTTGAAAAGATTGATAAATATTCAAAAAGCAGATGACGATGTGGAGTAAAATGATCTGGAAATTTTTTTTTTTTAATTAATTGCTTAAAACTCAAACACACAACAGTTTTTCAATGTATGAAGTAATTTGTTTTGTAACTGATGGAGAAGATTGTGATATTTCATTACAATCAACTAATGTATGTGATGATTTGCAATACTGCTTTGAATCCCTTAAATAATTACTACAATAAATTAAAATACCTTTACTGACAATTTTTACTCTTTAATGCAATTAATTAAAAACACCTACAATTAAGACAAATGAGATTCAATAAACTATTAAAATTCTGATTAAGAATTTAAGACATATTTCATAATATAGGGTACATTTGACAAGAGGGCGCCTTTATCATTTAAAAAAAAGGCTTAAAATGCTTTTGATTAAAATCTGAAAATTCGAAGATATACAAATAAACTTTTTTTACTTGAGTGTCCAATTTGACCAATTTTACCCTATTTGGATTTTTTTAATCACGCGAACCCTGTAGTATTAAACCAAATTCAAAAAATATCCATAACTTAATAGAATTGATTCACAATGCAACAAAATAAATTAAGGTTATACTTCCGCAGAGGGGTTATGAGCTATCAAGATGACGTCATCACATAACGGTACTTTATATCTTAAAGTTTCCGAATATATAAATTATTAGTGGCGATGCAGCGATCTAGTGGTCGAAAAATGCATTACCAAATTTACCTAACATATTGTAGTACTTTAATTTTCTACCCTATACATATTTATTATTTCACCGTTAGACAGATTTCTTTACAGTGTATAATTAGTATGGCATATGTTTACAAAAAGCCCCATCAGAGAACATAAATACAAAACTGAAACAACAATTTGATTAAAAAATAAATTTTCATACTTTATTTCTCATACATTTATTTTGCCTTTTTGTTTTCTTGTTGAAATATTTATGTAAAAATGTAAGTAGGATGCATTTTAGAGTTGGATACAATATTGAGTTGGGTTTTGGTAATTTGTTTGGAGGGATTTTGTAGATATTTTGGAAATATATATGTAAAAATATAATTAGAAAGAACCTTAGAGTTGGCTACAAAATCAGAATTGTGCGCCTCCCGGATATTTATAAAAATATATATAAACAAGAATCTGAATTAGAAGGAATTTTAGAGTTGGATTCAAAATCAGGATTTAGAAGTTTACCATAAATTAATATACCTTTTAAACATATAACCATTATATTCGATTATATTTTACATTAAATTTATAAAAAAACAGTGGTGAAAAATTGTACTAATTTAAAATTACATTTTCTATAAAATTAATCCAGCAAAAATAAATTCAAAATTTAATTAGCTTTTTAAATTTTCACTTTGACACTAATTAGTACATAATAAAATAACGAAAACCAACTAGTGTTTCCATTTATAATTATTAATGCTAATTAATTCTGAAGTATAATTAAAGCCAATATACACTATCTATATGCATAAAAATTGAATACTTTAAACTACTTAAAAGCTCTAATTAATATATTTTAAATAATAATTTGTTAAAATTATAAACCCAACCATAAAATCCATTAAAGTATATATTTAAAATTTATTTAAATATATTATTAATATCTTTTCAATAATTAAATAGAAATTTTAAACATTTAATATCCATAATTAATTAAAAGGGAAATAGTACACAAAGTTGATAAAAAAAATTTAATTGTTTTTTAAATTTATATTTATTTATTTATTTATTTATTATTTAATTAATTATAAGCTTCATTGTTAAAGTTTAACCTTGGAAAAACATATATCGCCTAAGTTATTAAAATTTTTAAAATTATATTTTTAATATCTCTTAAATAGGCAAGTTTGCGGAACTTTTTCTGAGCAAATATATGCTGATACTCAAAGACGTCCTCCCGAACTCCCTCTTACTTCAAAAATGTTCAAGTTTAAGGAATTTAATTGTAATTTTCACCAAAGTTTGTATCTTTTAGAATTTTACTCAACAGGGTGTCCAAAACTCAGTAATCAATAGATGTAATAGAATGGGCGAAATTTGTTCTATTTCTAGTTAATTTCTAAAGATTTCCCAGATAACGGCCTTCTAAGTAATTTCGGTAACTTTCTAAAGAAAAAACAATAACCTCGGTCCTGTACTACACAAAAGATTTAAGTGCCGAAAGCTGCCTGAGGTTATAGACTTTTATAATCATATCTAAACTTAATATTGTCTTTCGTAGTTGAAGAATTACAAGAACTCAAATCCAAAAAGATTAAAATTATTCACTGTTTTTTTTAAATAACTGTAATTTTTGCATAAAAAATCGCTGTTACTGTACCAATTTTGTTTCATTCTTAAAATTCACAATTTCTTAGCTTAAGCCCTTACATTTTTCTCATATCTCTTACCGCATTTCTTATTTCAAGAAATGTAAAAGTTTTGTAAGCATACAGACGGTCAGACGGAAAAACGGATAAATTCAAAATTAAGAAAAGCCTTTGAAACTTGTTGAACTTGGCTTTGTTTCGTTTTGGAGCTTTTAATTTTGTATATTAATAAAAATTTTAACAGGTGTTCAAGTTACAGGTGTTTAAAAAGAGCTGTTAATTTTCGAACCTTTACAGTTCCTAAACAGGGGGGCGTGAAAAAAAATTTCAAAGGAGGTGGGGTTACAGAGAAAAGTTTTAACATTAAATTATTTTTATTGCCATACCTAACCATTGTTAACAATTCTTAGTTAGCCGAAGGTGAAAAGGGACGGACGGACGAAAAGATATAGTGAAAATATATACGCTCATATTTTTAAAAATTTTTAAAAATGTTCTAAAAATTATAAAAATGTAAATTATCATTAATTTAGGCGTAAACTCAATGTATTGTGAATTGCAAAGTTGTCTAACTGTCGCTTAGATTTCTTTTTGCGTTACGTGAACAACTTTGTTGATGCAACAATATATAAAACTTCAAAACTACATATTCAAAACTATGTATTCGAAACTTTAAATCTTTAAACAATTTTTTAAAATAATTACATTATCATATTTATTTTTAAAATTTAATCCAGTTGAAAATATCATGTGTTGTTTTGATATGGGGGGACATCCTAACACGTAGGACTTGCGGCCCAAATATCATATACTTAAAAAATAAAATATTATTTTAAAAGTACATGTATGTTTAATATTTTAAATGTAAATATTTAAGGATTTTTCGTCCTTTTTTATTGTTTGCTAAAAACTAAATATTAAAATTTTTTTCATCCTTTTAAAGAATTCTTTTTTTTTAAAATTGAAACTATGCTCTGCCGAAAAAGTTTTTACATTGAAAGTTTTTATTCTAATCAATATGAAAAATTTTTTTTAAGGTTCCATTGAAAAAAAAAAGTTATAAAATTTCAATTCTTTTACAATACATTTTTTGAACCATGAATAATCCAATGTAAATGTATAGTGTTTTCTTCCTAAAAATGGATACAATTTAAATATTTTGCCTTTCACTTTTTTATTGCAAAATATAACAAAAAATAATAAAAATGTCACTTCATTTAATATTTAAAAAAACAAAAGAACCTTTTTTTTAATTTTTTTGAAAAAAAACTTTAATTTTATTCCTCTTCATTTTAAAAACAAAATCTTTGTTAAAAAACCTCCTGGAGGATCTTTTGGATTTTTTATGGGCGCTTAAAGAATTCAGAGCAACGTTCATTAATTATTTAACTTCTCTTCGAACTTGGCAGCGATGAAACCGAATTGCTAATGTTTTTGTGGATTTCCTTTTTTTTAAAGTAAAACTACGAGTAGATCCCTAAAATGTCGAAAATAAAAAATTTATGGTAGATCTTGGGAATTTGTTACTTGGGAATTTGTTACTTGGGAATTGCTGAAATGAGAGACAGTTCTTCTATCTGTTAACTTTAATCCAGCAATTTATTTTTCAATAATAATCTATTTCAAACCTAGATTTTTAAAATATGTTGCTAATCTATGTATATTGTTGTACAATTTTTATTTAGGTTCAACTCTATATATTTGTTGCTAATATTATTTAACGTTTCTACTCAATACACTCAATCGTGTATATATTCTTTTTTTTTTATTCCTTTTCCACTCCTTTAAGGAGTGGAAAAGGAATAAAAAAGCATTCACCAAGTTTTTTATTTTAAACTAGGCTTCAGTTTCTTTTAATCATAATATTCACTAAGCCGTAGATTACTCGACTGTAGCTATTGTATAAGGTTATGAAATATTAATGCACAAGTTTTAACTTTGTGCGCCATCTATTATCTTACACAAGAATTATTTATATTTATTAAATCTTATTTTATATTACGATATAATTATACAATTTTACGATATTTTTTTATTAGATATGATCTGACCGGGGTTTGAACCCGAGACCTTCCACATGAAAGGCGGCGTCTTTACCATTATGCCATTGGTCAGATAATCGTATATATATACATAGTACTATATACATAGTATCAATACACATACCATAAGTTGCTGCTTCTCAATCTTGAAATTTAAATTTTTTTTATAGCATAATCTTCTTTTTCAATAGACATTATACTTGTACCTTCCTTTTCGCACAAACCTTTTCCTTCATGTTGTGCAAAATCAAATTTTCAAAATTCCCTCTAAAACAACAGAAAAACAAAAGAGAATCTAAAAAAAATATGTTTCAAAAATATTATATTAAAGGAAATGACTCCTTCTGTTCTAATAAAAAATAAAAAAAAAAATTTAAAAAAATATTTTTACCATATTTTCAAAATGTTATGACAATACCATTTTTACCATTTCTTTTGATTTTATTCAGTAGGATGAAATCATTTTGATTGTAGATGCTCTTACCATTTTAATTTTTTCATCCAATTTAAAAAAAAATTCTTCAAAACATTTAAAATTCAAATTTATTATGTGATGGAAAAAATTAAATTTTCGTCCCTTTTTTCCTGGGCCCCCTGCTTTTGTTCTTCTTTTTGGTCGTTTATATCGATTGTTATTTTTAGGACATAGACCGAAATTTATATTCGAAAAATAAACACTTAAAATTTTAGGAAATAATTTAGAAGTTTATATTTATAATTGTTGGGATTTAAAATAAATAGATGTTTGCTTCATTATTGAGTTGGCTTAAAAAAATTCTAATTAAAGATAAAATTTTAAAGTTTATAATATAGAAATCATTTATGTATTTTATTTTTATATTATTCTTTTTAATTAAACATCCAATTTAATAGCTCTAAGATATTTTAATGTAATTACAATTCTTCTACATTAGTCATCTACAATTGTGTAGAAAAGTTAAAGTTCCATTGATAAAAATTATTGTTGGGTTCCCAGAAAATGTAGGTCTAGAAAGAGCCAACCTCTTCTTAAACTCATAATGTCAACTAAGCAATGAATCTAACCCCTAAAAAGAACTGAAAGTCGGGATTTTCGACTTGGAAATATTATTCTAGTCTTAAAAATAGTTGGAGGCATCCGGAATATAAAGAATATGAATGAATAGATGAATGAATGTATAAAAAAAGCCGGCGATATCACATTACTAAAGATTACACTCTATCAAAGTAAACGAGGAAGAGTGTGTTAGAGTATATACTGTGTAAATGATTATATAAAAGATCAAGTTGTATGCCAACTACTCGAATCCATTGCACTACCCCAACTAAATTTTGCACAAGCTTTATTTATAAAACTTAACTACTTTTGGCAAAATTTCAGACATCCAACTTCATTATGTATAGAGTAATGCTCATATAAAAAAAGAAGTTGTATGGCAGCTACTTGAACCCTGAAAAGTTGACGGCTATTGAAAAAGAAATTAATAATATCTGCTATTTAATATGAAACCATTCTGTAATCTGTGTAAGATAAATTTTATATTACGGCATAAAAGACTTCTAAAGCTTAGGTTATATTATTTAATTATTTTAAGTTTTATTTTAGTTAGATTAACTTAGATATAAGAAATCAGACAAATACTAGAATTTTTCATTTTCCAAGCAAATGCCGTTATTTAGAATTTGTAAAATTTCATTTTGTTTTTTAAGATTCAACATGTTTTAATTAAACATAGAGAGCCGGTTTTCCAAAGTATATATTCTGAAATTACAAAAAAAATAGCTGGGTGACCCAGCGAGTAGATTACCGAACTTTATTTCGAAAGGCGCGGGTTCGAATCATCTAAAAATCTAAGATATATATTTATATATGTATGTATATGTATAATAGTAAATTTTTAAGGCTTAGCTCAATTTAGCTCACTTCTTAAAATAAAAATAATATAAAATAGTATAATACAAGTATGTCCACCTGTTCTTAAAAGCACCAATTAAATAGACAGGCCGTTTCGCTTACAGTTGAACGGTTAACATTTAAAAAAAAAGGCCATTAGCACAAGGTTTTGAAAATTGAACAAGGTTCTGAAATATACAATATTGAACTGATCTTGTATACGAATAATTAAATTTTTTTGTATTTTTGTCAATAAAATAGTTGGACCGAAAAAAACAAAAACTTGGAAAAAGCTCAAACCTAATAAGTCGAAATGAATTTTATTTATTACCTTAACTTATTTCCAAAGCACATTATTTAAATCGGAATTTCTCACTTGTAAACTTTAAAATTTATTTAAACTTTAAAAAATTAAAATAATAGTTTGTAAAATGCATCACATACGAGTATAATAATGTTTCAAACAATAATCAATTGCCACAATATTCAAGCAATTTACAACCATATTGCAATGTTAAAAATAAAATAAAACAATTTAATTTGAACAACTACTAAAACGACTTTTGAAATTAATACAACAACAGATGATTATGTTCAATTGCACAATAAAGCTTTTGTTTGTATTGCACAATAATTTTAGCAACCATAATCCCAAATAGATTTATTGTATACCATAATGCTAACAATATTCAATGGATTTTAAAATTAATACATTCATATCCAAGCATAAGATAAACATGCAGTAAAAATAAAATAAGAGAATTTAAGATAACAATATAAATTGCTACTAGTATAATTGTCACTTTATTAGTTTTGAAAAAAAAAACACCATATATGAAAAGTCATATATTGGTATATAAGAGTTTATTATAAAAACATATAAGCATATTACAGATATTATTTTTAAATGTGTATAAAAGTAACAATTTTTATGAAGAAAATTTTAAATTAAAAAATTTAAATGGGATCATTTAAGCACGAATTATTTTAATTAAAAGTTTTTATTTAGAAATATTTAAATTTGTTATTTTTGAAAATTTATTTGACGGAAGTGATCATAAAATCATAACTTCGGCTGCCTGTGACATTTTCACATCTTCTCTTCGCTTTATATTTATATTTAAGTTTAAAATATGGTTAGAACTGGTACCAGTGCCAGTCAATTGCCAGTACCTACTACCCGATACTGAAAAAAATACAAAATAAAATTCAAATAAAAATGCTGCAATTTGAAAAAATATAAGTACCCGTAAAAGTGCTCATTAGTATATTATCCAGTTTAAATATAGTTGTAATATATATAGAAAAAGACTAATTTTTAATTCCATATTTGTGAATATACAATGAAAAACCAAATACAAAACCATTTTAAATCTATAAATATTTCAGTATGATTTATTATTATATTAATTTTAATTTCCATGAAATTGGTCTTTATTACTGTTAATATTTGAAAAAATGTTTATATACATATGTATATTTAACTCAGTTACCAGATTTTATTACGTGTAATATTGGTAAATGCTGAAATAATATTGGTGGTTCGTGATTAATTCTGCTAATGTAATGAGTACCAGTATAAGTATTTTTACTATTATTTATATCTTTCCAGTACTAGTACATGAATATTTTTTTCCAGTATCGGATCGCTGCTAAACTCGTTTGCTTATTTTAGTACTAAAATACTTGAAAACTACCAGCTCTGAGTGCGATAGATTTGAATACATGACATTTAATCAATGGACATTTTCCAAAAAATACTCTTAAGTAATAAATCTTTTTATTCCCGGATGACTCAAGCCGTATGAGAAAAAAATAATGGAGCTAGGGTTTTGAAATTTTCACAAATTTGTTTTTATACAATAGCCGTCATCGCTATTAAAATCCAGACATTTTGATCCACGGGTTCCAGTATCTGCCATACAACTTTTTTTTTATATCAGCATTACTCTGTACTTATTAAAGCTGGGTGTCTGAAATTTTTCAAAAAATAGTTTAGTGGAATGGCCAAAGTTACTCCAAAATTTGGTTGGTCTACTGCAGAGGGTTCGAGTAGTTGCCATACAACTTCCTTTTTTATATGAGCATTACACTACACCTAATAAAGCTGAATTTGATATTTTGCCAAAAGTAATTAACCGGACGATATAATGTTTATATTACGATCATACGGGTATCCCAGAGTTGACACAGTCTACTATTCTACACTCTTCCTCGTTTTATTTATTAACTTCATATTATTTTTTTAATATTGTTGCATCACTTTAAAAATCTTCCTTTAAACTTCGTTGCAAATTCTACAACGATTTTTCATAATTAAAAAAAATATTTATCTTTTGTTTATAAAAGTTTTTAGATATTTTCTATTTATATTTTCAATTATTTTAATGCGGACCATTTTTTTTAAATTTTTTTTTATATTATTTTCTTATAACTGAACTTTTTTTCAGAAATAAATGTTTTACTAAAAAAAAATTAAATATTTTTAAAAATAAATATTTGTTATCCTAGCAATCAGTATAACCATCAGACGTCAAAAACATGACATTGCATTTCAGAACAAAATTTCAAAAAAAAAGCAGAAGAACTAGAGTTTGCATCAGCATATAAAAAAATTACTACTTCTATAATTAGAATGTTAAACGTTTTTTTAAGGTAAATATTAAACGTTAAATTTTTAACAGAAACTGTAACAGTTGTTGGACATTTTCTCTATTTATCACTATTCGTTGCGCATTCATATAGTTTCCCACTACCTATGAGTTTTGTGTTCTGCATGAATTTTACGGACTATTAAAACCGTTAAAAGTGAAAAATTATCTAATTTTACGAACTGCTAGATGACACAATGTTAAGAGATCAGTTTCGAACCCCAAAAAGAGTGAGAAACCTTTAACTAGTGTTTTAGTTACATAGAATTTTTCATTGGTTTTAAATTTAATATCCAAACCCATAATTTTTAATTTTAAATCAACAATAAAAATTGCTGCCAACAGCTTTGTAGAAAAAGCGCAATGCGAAATTTTTTTTAAATATTTTTTTTTTTTTTACTTACATGCGTAATAATTTTTATCAAAGCAACAAATTTTTTTAATATGCATAACTATTTATAAAATGCTAATTATTCAAAGTAAAGTTTCTCGTTATTTGTGGTTATGATTTCAAACTAGATTTTCGAAAGATTCCCAATACCAACACACAAAAATAATATAAAAATATGTTTAAAATTTAAACTGAAAAAATTCAAAAACGTTTTGCTCCTTGGGGTTATTCGATTGTCTCCAAACATTTTTCAATTCATGACATTAACATCAAAACCTTATATTTGAAATTTGAAATAATACTGGTCAGCCCTTTAGGCTGTACAAGTGTTCTCAGTCAGACTTGCAAACACACAGACGCATATTCAAGTAAATATACAATATTAATTTTCAATAAAATATGATATAACGGATTTTTATACCCTTATGACTATAAGTCATGACTATATGGTGTATTAAAGGAGGTTTGAAGAGCTGCCTTTCGACATATATTTTCTTTTGTACATAACTGAAAGCCTAATAAGTTATGCATTTAAAATTATGTCAAAAGTAATTAACCAGCTGATATCTTGTCGATATTACGGTTATACGGATACAATAGAAATGACACAGTCTGCTCCACTACACTCTTCCTTGTTTCTATTGCAATATACAATTTCAAAAGCTTCCTCCACTGCAGTTTTTCAAATCAAAATTTCATTTTAGAAAAAGATCACCAAAAACACAAAAACCAAATCTAAAATTGCTTTCTTCTTTAAAACAATTATAGATTCTAATTCTTAGTGATTGTCTAAATTTTTTTTTATGAATCATGAATATACATGCTGTCTATTTTAGTTCTTGCAATTATTCTGATATAATAAACGAAATCAATTTTAAAATAATCTGTTGCTTTTAAAAAGCTTTTAAAAATAATAAAAATACCACTAAACTTCTTCAGAAATCCAATTTTTTTATATTAAAAAAAAATAAATTTTCATTTCACTTCAAAATATAATTCAATTTTTATTTGCTCTGCGTTTGTGTGAGTGTTGTTATCTTTAGGGAAAAATTTAAATATATGTATTTAAATTTAAAGATAAAATATTATTCTTAAGATGAAAATTTATGTATGATGAAAAATTTATTTCCATTAAGTTTTTGTTTTTTTTTTTTTTTTTTATAAAATGTTTACTTTACGCACAGGTGAAGATACATAAATGTCACTTAAAAGCTTTTGTCACAGATTCGTTGACATAAAAAATAGAAATGAATGAAATGGAAATGTATATGTGAATAAAGATAAACAGTCATCGTTTGTTTGACATCTTCTTGTATATTATTGTAATCATAAAGCATTTCAAAAGAATACATTTTATTTATTTGATGATTCACATAATACCATTAACCAGTTCTAAATCATTTTCATATATATATAAAAATATATATATATATATATATATATATATATAATATGTACTGCCAAAAGATAATATTTGAGGGGAAGTTGAAAAATATAAATAAAAATTTTTTTAACCTAATATCTTCCGGCTATATTTTTATCTAAATTTTGATTACTTCGTTCAACACGACTTCCTTTAAAGTATAACATATACGTGGAAAATAAAAAATTTTGTTTTTTTCAAATATAGTCATATATGTGTATGTAAAAATAAAATTATGTGTGTCAGAAAAACAAGGATTCTAATGAAAATTTTGCATCAAGATATACCGAATGTATTAGATTAAATTACATATGTGGGTTAAGAAATATTAGGACAACCTAAATAAATCATCAAAAAGGACAAAATTGACTTATAAAGTTATTAATTATAGGATATATTATATGGTCCAATTCATAAAAATAAAGAATATCAAAAAAATATTTTGCTAACCAAAATCTTAGAGAATAGTCAAGTAACAGATCTAAGATCCTTTTAAGACATATGTCCTACGTACAACATCTGTCAAGTGACACATTTTTTTACTTCGAAAAAATCCAGATAAAATTTAGAGTGATCGAAGTTGACAAAATCAAAACATTTTCTGTCAAAATTTTTATTTTAAATTTTTGACTACCCAAGCTATTGCACTAAATGAGTTATTTATTGAAAGAATATAGGTCTCTTCACTAAGATTAAAATTCTTAATCTTAAACTTAACCCAATAAAGATAATAAGATAATAATATGTTTTAATTCGTAAGATATTTTTTGATAATAAAATTATTATTAGACAGCTGTCAAAATCACCAATTGTTTGAAAGCTGATTTGTTATTTAAACGCTTTACAATTTTTTTATCAAATGCAGTGTTTTCATTTAAAATATCAATTAATGTAAATTTTCTATAAGACGTTGTTGTTTTTGTAATTTTGTGATTGGTCAAAAATGCTACATCGAGTACTAGCACTGAAATATCGAGTACTAGCACTAAAGAAGTCTGCATGACGTAGACGAAATACTGGTAATTGTAAAAATTAATAATTTTAGTGAAAATAAAACAAAAGTACTCGCTTTTTATTTCTTTCATAAACATTTCACTGAAAAGATGTATTTAAATTTTTCATTAAAGTATTTTTAAAACTTAGACATTATTAAATTAATATTTAAGCTATTATTAAATTTAGTTTAATTATACTGTTTAATTGTCATCTTTTATTTCCTTTTTATCATGTTATGCACATCTTTCATCATTAACACAATGATATCATCATTCATTCAATAAAAAACGTGGACAAATCAATTTTAATCGTATAGTTGATTGATTTTTATGCAATTCTTTTTTGTTTGTTTTACTTAATCAGAGACACGTCATTTAATTAAAATTTAATTAAATATCAATTTGCTGACATGTTTCGAAATTTAATGAACCGCGCTTGTATCATTAATTAATTGTGGTGTTGATAATTTGTGTAAGAAAAATATTATGTACACACAATGTCATGTAAATTTAACGAAATTGTTGTAAAAAAATTAAGAAATAAAGAGATGTACATTTCATCAATTTTCCATAATATGTATTATGGAAATCATTAATATGTATATTATGATTTTAAAAAGTAATATCATTGGAAAGAATTTTAACTCTTTCAGTACTGCAATCATGACTTAAGTTTCCGATTTACGCCTCCTCTCGGTTGATAAGCCTTAAACCCTTAACATGCTTACTTAGTGGTTGTTTACTATTTTAAGCACCTATTTTGTTAATATCACATATTTTATATTTTACTATATATATTTGGTTACCAAGGAGATTTTATAATCTCTATGCGGATCGAACTAGCATAACCTCGTTACATAAATTTTGAATATAATTACTAGAAAAAGAATTATAATTATTTTTAGCTTTATGTGATGACGTCATCAATTTCAATTTTACCAAAGCAGGATAAGTAATTCAGTTATGTAGATATTATGTCATCTACATAATTTTTTTACTAATATAACTCCTACAAATTTTATGGTTCTTGTCTCTATATTTGCAATATGAAACTCAATTTTATTAAATTTTTTCTTAGAATATATTACAGAATCAAAATTTATTCATATTCATTTCGATTTTTCCTAAAATCTTGTAATTAAATTTACTCCAAAAATATAAAAACGAAATTTATAAACACAAAAACTAGTAACATATTATATATATGTACATATATATAGACGATAGACACGTATAAATATATAAGGAGAAAAGTTTTTGACCTTAGTAAAAAAAAAGCATTTGTAAAAAACTCACGTATTTAAAAACAAACATTATAACATATAAATGGAAAGTTAAAGGATTTGTTATAAACTTGGAAATTGGAACTTTAAAATATAGTTATTCCAAAGAAACTAAATTTTAAAACTTGGAAATAATTTTAACATTATTCTTTAAACAAAATTCTTTAAAAAAAAAAAAAAAAAGGAGTTTCAATGTTAAAAATACGAAAATAGAATTCATCTGCAAAATACAAAATTATTACAATATAAACAAAATATAATTGTATCTATTGTAAATCTAAGACATTTCTACATGTTATAAGACGTCGTAGTATCTCATATTTAAATTGTATGTGAAATTCATTTGATCAGTTCTACTAATAAGAATATAATATTTCCCCCCTATTTTAACTGGCACATATATAGACAGGCCATTTAGTCTATAGTTCATACAGGGGGTTTTTTTTTGGATTTAAATATTTATGGGGTTGATTAAGAGAAGCAAAATGAAGTTAAAATTTTTTTTAGAAATAGAGAATATGGATTTATTTCACTGAGTTCTTGAGGTGAAAATTTCAATACCATTTGGTTAAAAGTTATGAGCGTTTCAGCAAACAAAGTGATAAATCAAACCACTTTTAATGTTTTTTTAAATCTTTCCATTTTAAAAATAGAGCTACCTAAATATGCCAAAACCAATTCTTGGGTCGTTTTAGTCAATTAAGCACCTTCTATAATTATGCAAAACATAATCACGATTAATTTTTATAATTTGTATTAGAATTTCTAGCTTAAATCATTAGAATAGACAATTTTATAATAAAATTGGTCAGAAACCACTATGGAAGAGCACAAAACAATTCAGAAAATGGTTTATAATCAAATATATTTTACTACAATATGGATTAGATTAGAAAGACCTTGCTCACAGGCTTTATAGCCCTGAGCATTTCATCTTTCTGGACAAAAATGGCTATAGTCAAGATGATAATCATGTCCCCCTATTAGACCATTATAATAGACGGGCTACATACAAAGTCATAGAATATAATACGGGCGATATAAACGGAGAACAACTGAGATTGGATATGTCAATACCAGACGTAGATAAATTATTAAAAAGAAATTATTGGTGGTTGGAAAACGCTTAAAATTATTTATGAAAATAATATTAAGTTTATAAATCAAATTAATCCTAAATATAAAAATAAAGTACTGATTTACATTAACATAAAAATTAAACTAAAAATTTAAATGTTAAGCATAAAATAAAGAAAAAATCCGTTTTGTTAAATTTTTTTAGGTAAAGATATTTGTAAAATTTATAGAGGGATAAATAAAATTTAAAGTTTAAAAAATAAAAAAAAAAACAAAAAAGTATTAGAATTTCTATAAACTGAGATATCCCATAGGTCTAAAGTCGAATTAGAAATATTTTTTTATCACTTTATTCTGACCTAAACTATTTCACTATGTCCTTTTTATCGGAAACAAGGCTACTTTTAAAGTTAATAACCAATAATTAGGAAAGATCAAAATTAATAAACAGTTTAAAAATGGAAATTTTAAAGGCTTTTCCCTAAATTTTAAATCTTAAATTAAAATTTTTCATACAATCATACAATTACCAAAACCGAGCATTCAGTTTAACTTTTTTTTTAAAATTTTCTTAGTATTTAATATTCTACTCAAAAAAATTATATATAAGATGATTTTCTTATGTATTAACTACTTAAACTACATAACCAAAAATTAAATAACTCTAGCAATACTTTCAAAATTTTTATTTGTAAGGGAACAATGACCCATTCATTACTTAAATTAAACTCAAACTTCCATTGTATATACGATATACAAAAACTTAATTATAATTAAATGAAAGAAAAACGAATTCATTCATTCAGTTCAGTTCTCTATAAAAATTTTCTGCCTTTATTTTTTGGATTCATCACAAGTTTTTGTAGTATAAATTTTAAAAATAAATGAAAAGAATTGTAATTTCCTTAAATAAAATTATTGTTTTTTTTGGAATAAATTAAATAAAAATTTTCAGACACTTTTCTTGGTTTTTCATTATATAATGCAGTCATCGACTTAAATAAAAGTCTTTTTGTTTGAATTAATTAAATATTTTTTTAATTAATTTTTTTTTTTAATCAATTTTCATTTTTTATTTTCTTTTTCTGTAAATTTATTTTAATTGTGAATTAAATGAACGAAATTATAAGGAAAACATCGTAGATAATAAAAAATTAAATTTATAATGAATTCAGCCTAAATATATGCAATAATTATTTTTAATTCAATTAGAAAATGTTTTCATGGAAATTTTTAGTTAATAAATGCTTTTCATTTACAAAATTTTTGACATTTATCTTAATAGATTCAAAAACTAAGTAAACTTTGCCCCCCTCCCTCCCTTACTTAATTTAACATTTAGGGTGTTTCTCCAGTTCATTTAATATAATCACTTTTGCCCTTTTTCGTATTGCAAAGACGTATCGTTTTTTTAACGTATCATTAATTACTTTAACTGATAAGTTGAACCAAATTTAAAATTTCATCTCTGCCAACATAGATTTTTATAAAATCCAGTTACAATTTTAAAATTTCAATTGATAATAGTGGAATTTATTCACTTAAATCTAATTAGGTATTTTATTAGCCCATATTAATATAGATAAATAATTTAAAAATCAAAATATAGAATTTTTCAACAAAATTTTTATAAAATACCAGTTCTTTTCAAACTTTATTTTAAAGAACCATTCATAAAAGTTAAAAAATATAAAGGATGAAGATATGAACCAATTAACTTACCATTATTATTATTTAAATTATAATTTGCTTTTGATGTTCCAGCATTATTATTAAGTGAATTAAAAAAATTTGCAGCTCCAGTTCTTCTCAGTATCCAATACATTTTTTTTGGGGTTTTGTTTTTACTTTGTTATTTGATAAGAAAATCTTATATAAAATAAATTCTCAGTATTTTTAAATTTTTGATTTTTTAACTTTAAATTATTTAATTTTTATTTTTAAAGTAATTTATTAATTAAAACTAAGACTATAATACATATATTTTAGTCCCCACTAATTTATAAACATTTTTATCCTCTATTTTGTTTTATTCAAGCATTTTTAATTTCCTTAATAAATTAAATTTTTATTAAAAATTTTTTAAAATTTTTGGAATTAAGAATTTTTTTACGCAAAAATTGTTTTATCGAAAAGATATTCCACTAACACCGTTTTTAAATTACAAACCGTTTAAAAACAAGTTTACGCCTAAAATGTACAATGTTTAATAAACAACTGAATTGGCATCCTTTCATTTCGAAATTTATTTAAAATATCAGTAAATTTTATTAAATTTATGCCTTTTTGTAAAAAAACTTTATACACTTTTATCAAAATACAAAAAATTCTCTTATTTTCGTAATTCGAAAAATTTTCGAAAATTAGATTTTATCTAAATGTATATCCGATACAAAATTCATTTAAGAGATAAACCAAATATTCTGATAACTGTTTGTTTTGTATTAAATTTTTTAAAAAAAAAAAATTTCGAATTTATGTTACAAACCAAACATTTTCAAAAGATCCTTAAGGATTTTAAATGAAATACAATAAGGATTTTACTGATTACGTACAAAATTTTTTTCTTTTTTTTGTTTTTTTGTGATAAATTCACGTTTCACAATTTTTTTTTTTTTTTTGGAGTGGGGTCGAAGCATTGAAGAATTTTTTTCCGACATAAACAGAAAAGGACACATTTTTATGTTTTACAGGATGACAGGAAAAAACATGATTAGAACATTCATTGGGGTTTTTTTTTTCAGTTTGCGGATTTTGCATAAAAATCAGTTTTAGGTATATGGTTGTTTTTAGCATATTTTCAAAAAAATTAGATTTTATAGTTTCACTCTGTCTGTCTGGCCGTTTGGATGTTTACAAATCTTCTACACTGTTTGAAATAAAAAACTGCTATCAGATATTGGAAAAAAAAATTAATTTCAGAAGCATTTTTTTTTGTCTATTCTCAAAAAAAAAACTGTTTTTAGCATCTATATAAATAAATGTCAAATAAATATATAGGGTTGCCATAGGTTACCAAATTCAAATGTACATCAATTTTTGCAAAATTATTAATACCATAAATCTTATATATATATATTAAAACGGTTTAAGATAGTGACTGAAAATGGAAGGACTTAGACTCCTGGATTTAAAAAACATTCTTGCATTGGCTCACCGCTCCGGAGCTTTAAGGGGTCAAAAAATTAAAATTTAAAATTTTTTAAATAAAATTTTTAAACAACTGAAACTTGAGTCACTGTCCAAATATTTTTTAACTAATATACCAAAACTTCGAAATCCATAAAAATCCATATTTTAGCACGTGTTAACAGTTTGTCTGAATTTTAAAGGGTTTCTTTAATATTAAAAAAAAAATGTTACTTGATTTTTTAACAGTTTTACTAGTATTTAATAAATTTCTAAGAAAATATTAAAATTTTGGTGGAAATCAAATTTAATTCCTAAAACCTGAACAGTTTGAGGAGGGATAGATGAAGAGAAACAGCATAAATTTTCTGAGAAAAGTTTCGGAACCTTACTTACTCATAATTTAAGGAATACAAGAATTTATATTATTACAAATTTATTTTTAATTTACTTTTTACCCAAAACTTAATATGAAACTTTATGTAATTTTGGAAATGTATTTTATAAAACACCTTAGTTTTTAACATTCCTTGTTTTATTTTATTTTTTAATGTGGATTTTTTTCTAACTTAAATAAAATTTTATTTAAAATTTTGCATATATAATTATGTGAATTCGTGATGTCTGTAAAATTCGGCAAAAAACAATGCATTACAACTCTAATAGTATTAAATTTTTTTTTTTTCTGATTTGAATTTTTTTTTAATTACCTACTAAGAATGAGTTTCAAGGTTACAACTTTTCGATAAAAATATGAATGAAATTGATATAGGATCGATTTTTATTACTTAAATTATAAAAATTAATTTCAAGGTTTTGGACAACATTTCTATTAAGAGAATCTAATTTTTCTAGAAAAACTTATGACACTAAAAAGAGTTTACAAAAGGTGGAAAAAAAGGGTATTCGACCAATTCCAGATTCACATGAATTTAATATTTAAATAGGATAACATATAAAACATGATCTCAATTCATAGAGTCTAAATTTAACAATGCATCTAATTAAATGAAATAATATTGTGATATATAATGAATATATTAGTGAAATAAAAATTTAAATAATATATTTATTATTTTATATGATGTAAAACATTAATTTGTTTACAAATAATATCAGATTTAAATTGTAGTCACGTTATATGCAACTAAAATATAATCTAGATGGTCGACGTGCATTTGCTTTTAATTTATTATAATAAATAAAATTTATTATAATATGCACTTTTCATAATATGAAAATAAAAGTTAAAGTGTGTGTAACATTGAGAACAAAGCGTTTCAAATCAAAACGTTTGTTGATCCGTAAACGAATTTATTCATAAGAAATGCATATAATATAAATAAAAATCACACTACGATGTCGCCAAGGTTCTGTCACGCGCCATTTTAGTAGAAAAACTAGGAATAATTAGATTTTTAAACAAATGTGCCCTAAATAGTAATTAAACAAACATAACAGAATACATTTTTAATTCAAGCTAAAAACTTAAGTATTCTCTCATAGTATTTATACAATTGTTATATTATTAAGAGAATATTCAAAATAAGTTAGTTTAGCTATAAAGAATTATATTAAATTTTAGAATGAAAAGCTAGAAGCGTTAAAAGTGTTATTCTTCAGACAATATCTTTTAATTCAAATCCAACTTGGGTGGCACACTGGTTTGAGTGCCTACTTTTCATTCAAAAGAACCCTGATTTATTTCCGGTAAAAAGGAAAAAAAAAATTTTATCTTTCTAGTTTTTGACTCGACTCAGCTACAATTCCACGTTAGATTCAAATTAGTGGCTTAATAAATCACTAATAATTATATATATTTAATAAAAAATACATTAATATATCAATACAAATAAATAATTTAATTGAATAATATAACTCACAGATATAGAAATATCTTATAATTCAAATATGAAATAATTATTATAATATACAAATATTGCACTTCAAAACCAACTTTTTGCAAACGAAAACCAACTTTTTGCAAATCAAAATCAGTCTTTTGCAAATCAAAATTAATCTCTTGCAAATCAAATCCAATCTTTTACAAATCAAATTCAACCTTTTATAAAAACATACGCAAAAATTAATAAAGGTGCAAAACCTATATAACAAATTTAATTGTAACAATTGAAAAACTAAGAAGTTTCTACATGTGATAAGGCCTAGTACGATCTCATGTTCAAATTATATATGTGGAAATCATTATGATCAATTCTAATAATAATACCTATAACTATGCTATAAACAGGCTTGATAGACTACAAGATGAACAGTTAACACTTAAAAAAAAATCGTAAAGAAAATTGAGAGGAGGGAAAGGACACAGGAAATGGTAAAAACGATTATACACTAAAGTTTCCGAAAAAATCATTTCAAAAATATTTTATTAAACTACGAAATTGAAAATTAAACTTCAACTTTTGATTAAAATCTTAAAAATCAAATTTTTTTAAACATTACATAACCTCTAAAAACAAAACAGAATGCGAGAGGAAGATGCTTTCTGAATTTACATCTAACATGAATTTTTAACTAAAGTTTAGGAATAAATAAATCTTATTTTTATTTGTTTTTCGGATTTTAAATATATTCATAAAATTTTTTAATTTATCCAGCAAAAAAACACCAAAACTTGGGTCAAATCTTACTTTAATATAATGTACATACCCATAATATTAAATCTGATAAAAGAGATGACAAAATCTATTAATTCCTGGGAAACAATACAAATTTATTTCATAAACCATATGTCAAACTATGGTTTTATCAGGATTAAATAGTATAAATTAACAAATGCCAACACTACTAGCATATATACTGATGTAGAATATATGTGCCTATATGTTAAAATATTATATAACATTTGGTATATAGAAAATGAATTTATTCATTTTTCGTTATTTTAATAAAAGGAAAAAAAGGGTTAATTAACATTTTCATAGAATTCAAATAGCGGTAAGAAAAACTAAAACCAAAAAGTCACCTTAAAACAATTCTTAATGAAATTAAATCAAAATGACAGTTAAATGATCGTTTAATATTAATAAATTGTATACAAAATAAAAGAAAAGACTGTCCCCAATATTCATATCACCTATTTATGAGTAGCTAATCCCCTATATTCATATTTAAAAACATTCAATTTAAGACACCTGTGCAGGAGTGAATTATAACATACAAAAACTCAGCATTTGGCTTATTAACCGAGTGGGTCCGGGTTCGATTCCCAGTCAGGTCATAGGATATTTAATTAAAACAAAATTATTAAAAAATTATTTTTCTTTACAAATCTCCATGGAAACCATATATATAGGCAAAGTAAAATATAAAATATATGATATAGACATAATTAATAATATTACTTGGCCGCGCCAGCACTCTGGGAAAAGGGTTCACATCCAAAAGGAAAAGGGTATGCACTTAGAAATACTTAATAAATAAATAAATATTTTGCAGGAACATTGAAATATATTTTTGACATTTGATGCCGGTCATACAATAGAACGTAAAAAACATAACGGTTGTCAAAATGTATTCATGCACATCCATTAATTTATATCAAATTCGTCGAAATATGTGCGTTTATTAGCCCTTTTGGCACAATGATTTTTTAGTTTTAATACAATTGTATTTTATTTTAGTTTTTGACGTTACTTTTTTTAAAAAAAATTACGTATTCATATTGACAAACAAAATGCGTCTTACGAAATCCATCGTAAAGTATAGTACCCATTCGATCAAAAGGAAATCTAACATCCATCTAAAATGCACTTTCAAATCTAAAGCTTTGCATTTTATAAAAAGGCTTAAGCAATTCAGACTCAAATAACGGGACTTGTGAATAAGCAGCACAATTAAAAAAACAACTTTAATTAATCTAAAATATGTCAATCTTGTAAGTCTTTTTCTAGTTTAATGAGCAAATCTTTCAAAAGTGAATGCCATAGATAAAAAGATTGAAAAAAAAACCAAATTCAATACAAACCTTTAAAAGAATTAAGATAGCATTAACGCGATGTTGCACCCTTTTCTAATGAATTTAAAAAAAATTATCTAGCAATATATCCAGTCTATAGAATCCAATTCTTTTTTTAAGCCTTTCACAAAATTCAAAATTGTATAAAAAGTAGGCTAAACTTTCGTTTTTAAAGCTAATTACATCTTATTACATTCCATCAAAAACATACACCCGTATTTGGGTAATATTAACAAATGATGAAAAAAACCAAAGGTTTTTAAAAACCACATTTTCAAAATTATAGAGGTTTTCTTACAGAGTATTTTACTTATATGTATTTATGATGATGATTATTAAACTTATGATGGATATGCCCCCCCCTCCTGTCCACACCTTTCAATTTTTATAGGTTCTAGCAAATCAATTGTGAACTCCACCAAAATTTGGAGTTTCACCTAGAATTTTATTAAGCAAAAATGGTTAAAACTAAAAGACAATTTCTTCAATTTAAAGAAACCCTTTTAAATTTAAGAAAAGCCTTTAACATATGCTGAAATATAATGCTGAAACTTCAAATTTTGTATATTTGTAAAAAAAAAAATTGAACAGGTATTCAAGTTGCATGGTGATGTGACGAAAAAATGTTGTTAACCAACTCCTACTAATTTCTCAGGATTTAACTTCTCCTAAAATTTCAAGACCCTAGCTTAAACCGTTTAGAAGATATGTGGGGCCAAAAATTTTGCAAAAATTGAGTTTTGCATAATGGTAAATTTTAGTACCGTATGGCAACCCTAAACATTAGCCTTGTAAAAATTTATAAAGTTCATAAAACGAGCTATTTTATGCCGTTTTCAGATTGAAAATACACCTAACAGAACTCTTGTTATATCAATTTAAAAATCGGTCTTTTTCAAACTTTGGGGGACTGTAGCTCCGTAACGGGTGGAGCTACAGCAAAAAGTTTTTCAATTAAATAATTTTATTTGCAATACCGTGGATAACATTTTTTTCCTCCATTTCAAACGATGTGAACAGAGTGAAAGTATATAGGCACCTCCTTACAAAATTTTTTGAAAATGTGCTAAAAATTGTAAAAAAATATAAAGCAAGTTGCCTATAGCAACAATATAAGGAACAACCAAATTATATGTTTTTTTACCGAAAACTTGAATTTAAATAAAAATTCAAAAAACAACATAATCGCAAATGAAACTTTAAAATTATAAAAATTTAACAAAAACAAAATGTAAAACGAAAAGTCCGTAATGGCGAACAATTACATTGTTTACAAGTAAGAAAATTCTTTTTAAATTCATTCTTAATATCTTCACTAATGACTACGTTTATCTGGCAGAAAATGTATAACTAAGCGTACAACAAAAATATAAAATAAAAAAAAAGCCAAATAACCATCGATCATATTTTAGGCTCATTAACCTTAATCCCAAATGATGAGAACAATGAATAAACACAAAAATAAAGAAATATAAATACAAAAAAAAAAAAAAGAAGATGCCAATCTTGTAAGACAAAAAAATTAACGAACTACAATACCTAGAAACAAATTTTATATCAAAAAATGTTTTCACTCAGGGAAAATTTGGAAAATAATTTTATCATTTTATATAAATCGGGCGAAGGGAAAAAAGGCCTCTGGGAACATATGACTCAAAAAATATTAGTTAAAATCTCTCGAGGAATTATGATTTAGATGAGTGAACCAGGTCTCCTAAAAATTATACATAGCTCCCCAATATATTTTCCAATATGTGATTAAGTTAAAAATAATAACGATCAATCAAAAAGTATTTGTATATTTTTCTAAAAAAGATTCTACATTACAAAGCAAATTCAAGTTTTATACAAAACTATTTCCAGTCCTCGGGACCATAATTCCTCGAGAACCTTATGCTTTATTTTTTGAATCATAATTCCTGGCGCGGGACTTTTGTCCATACGCCTTTAAATCACAGTATTTTTGAATCTTATCTTATTTCGCCAACCTATAATTCTTGTCATAGATATGACAGGCTTTTGCTCTGTACCATTATTTAAGAACTAGCATATTAAAAGATCAAATGCGAACTCGTATTACCTTAACCTTTCGAGGTTTCGATATATATTAAATCGACCTCTCAAATTAATTCGTAACCCAAATTTTTTATATTTAGTTAGTATTGGAAAATTCTTTAAAAACATTGTTCAATTTAGCAGAATCTATCTACTATACTGACTCCAGAGCAGAATTAATACGAAATGAAAAATAACAAAAGTTTAGGATTTTTATTCGTAGGCAGCGGATGAGCGATTTTTCTAATGCGAGTGATTTTTTTACCATGTCCACTTATATAAAAACAAATATGTTTATTTTTTTTTCTGAAACATCGATCACATCGATGTAAAGTGTGTTCGACACCTTAGATTACAAAATATATTCACAATTTATCACATTATAATTATCAGACTTCTATAAGAAACTTTAAAAGTGTACTAGACTGTAGATTAAAAAAAGAAAAAATTTAGAATACAAATACTTTATAAATACTTTCAATTGAACTTAATAGCAAAGTTTTTTTGTTTTTTTTTTTTTAAAGATTATCTTAAATTAGCACTCATTTAGAGTGAGTATTTTTCTAAGGTATTATCGACTAATGATTATCAAATATTTACAAAAAACAAGTGATGAAAAAACCATGGGTTTTTAAAAAAGCACATTTTCAAAATTTTGTGTAGTATTTCATACTGGTGTATAAGTTACTGCTTTATAAAAATCTTATATGTTTAATTTTAAAGTCCTTCATTGTCCTTTAATAAGGTAGGTTCCCAAATTTTTACCAAGCAAACTTATGATGATTTTCGTGTATGTAACCGCACCTTCCTCCGCTCAAAACTTTAATGTTTTAGGAATTAATTTATGACTTCCATCAAATATTGGAATTCATCAATTTTTATAACCCCTTTTAAATGAAAGAAAGACCTTTAACATACGAGTATATTGAAATATAATGTTACAGCTTTGAATTAAGCTTATCTTATCACTAAAAAAAATTTAGACGGGTATTTAAGTTACAGGTGCTAAAAAATAGCAAATAGGGCTGTAGCTCTGTAAAGAGTGGGAATACAGAAAAAAGTTCTTCCATGAAATAATTTTTTTTTTACAATACCTATCCGTGGTTAAAATTTCTTTTACTCTATTTCAAACGATGTTAAAGTTTTTGTAAAGATTGGGACGGACGGACGGACAGAGTGAAATTATTAGACACATTTTTTTTTTAAATTTTTTGAAAATGTGCTAAAAAGTAAAAAATAAAGCAGACATGTTGTAATTTTATTTTCTACCTTTAAAAAATAGGTAATAGCCTTATAATTTAAATTTTTACCATTGTAAAACAAGAAGAAGATAGTGATATTCAGTATTTACTTATTTCTATTTAGTCTTAAATTTTTTTTCTACTATTTTCATTTTATTCCTTTGATTATGTAAATTTATTCAATATAAATTATCTGTGAGTTTGATACCATCATCGAATTTTTTTTTTGTTTATTTTTCCTTATTAAATTTTTGAAGGAAATTTTTTTTATTAAAAAAATTCCTTTTCATCCTGTCAATGGTATCTATTACATATACACACGCCAATGGTTCTTCTAATGATTTTCCAAGGTCAAGAAATAGATTAAATTTACACGTAAATGTTAATGTCGAATTGGAGCACAAAATAAATAAAAAAAAATTAAATTTAAATGGAAAAAAAGGGTCAGTGTAAAAATTAATGGAAAATTTAGAAAACAAAATAAACTAAAACGATGAAAATTGCTCTTGTAAGTGGGCTGTGAATAAATTATGAACTCCAGTAATCTGTATATTTGAAACTCCTTTTTAACTTCATTTTAAAACTTGTGTGGGAGCTATTTTTTGCAAATACTTATCCCTGATAATTACCAACTTAATTCACTTTTTCACTTCCATCTTTTTTTATTTGTAAAAAAACATGGTTCAAGGTACATAGGTAGGTAGGTAGGTAAATTAGGTGGTTAACTTCAGGACCGTGTGTGAAGGCTTCAGTTAGCACTAGATTGTGTCATTTTGATCCCACTGCAATCATGTGACTTGCATTTTTATTGCGGTTTAATATCCAACCTGCAGAGTTGAAGAAGAAAATCACTTCTCTAATTTTGCGTTTAGAAGGCTTACTAAGGCTGTAAAAGTACAGATAACCGAATGCAAGAAGTCTAGCTCTGGTGGGGTCGGCAGATTTGCAAAAACAGTGATCGATATTCTCACTTTCGTTTCCTTCTTTAGAGCTTCTTCAGGAGCTGTTGTAAGAGATTGCCAATTTGGATTCTTAGGTGTTACTGGCCAGTGGTCTATAATAGTTGACCTAAAATGGATATCGCCATTTACTAATAACATGAAATTTTGGGAGTTCTAAAAAGAATCGACTCTAATAATTTCTAGTCTTGACAGTTTCAATCACATGGCCTAATTAGATCCAAAGCATTTATTTATATGGCAGTTCCAGGAATACATGGTCTAAGTATCTTAAAACTTCATTATTTATTTCATTATTGTCCTATTTTATAAAACGTGATTTTAATTTTTCTACTAAATTTTTTAGTCTTCCAGGTACCTTTTATTGGGTTTACAAATTTCTAAAGCAGCTTCACTCCATATAATCTCAAACTTACATGATACGCTTGTGCTAAAACTTCACTTGCCAATTTCTAATCAGTATTAAAATTCCGATTACTTTAGTTTAAATTTGCTATGTGCTATATAATAAGTGATCTAATTATTTTTGTACATAAATTTAAGAACCGTGCCAAAGTTTTTAGGCAGCTATCAGAAAATGACTCCAAATCAAACCTTAAAAAAGAGATTAGCCTCTTCTAGTTTTTGAGTTATCTTGAGTTCTCATTGAATTTGAACTGACCAAATTTGCAATGCTGATCCGGTCCAATACCCTTGAGTTTATCTATTATGCCATATTTGATGAATTCCAAACAAGAGAACAATTTTAATTTATTCGTCCCTGTCATCTATGGAGTGGTTTAAAATTTAAAAAAATTTTTTTTTTTTCTCATCTTTCGTCTCTTTCTAATTTTTGTTTTTTGAAATAAAATTGATTTTCTAGAAAATGTAAGTAGAAAAATAAAATTCTTTTCTTCAGCTTTTGGTTTTATCTTTATTAGGGTTTTTTTCTTTTTAACGATCATTTTGGGTAGGCGGAGGACCTGTTCTATTGTATTAAATAAGTATTTTTCTGAAATCTAATTTTACACACCTTTTTATGTAAAATATAACAAAAGTAATAGTTTTAATTTTTAAATGGAAAAATTTCACCTAAAAAAAAATTTAAAATAATTTTTAGTTAAGTTGACAGGGTTGAAGGTCGTTGATAATACGAACAGATCTAATGAGATTTGTAATATGAAAATTAGGTGTTCAGTGACAGTTCTTCTAAATATCAAATCCAATTTATTAATACTAAAGTTGTTGTGAATTTAAATGTGGAACAGCTCTACTGTATGGTACCATTTAGATGTACAAGCTTTAAAAATCATATTTAACCATAATGGTTTGGAAGTGATTGCAAATCAATATGAAATTTTTACTGCCGGTTACTATTGACGTAAGAAAGGCTTTGAACTTTCAGATTTCCCAAATGGTATAGCAGAATATCTTCTAAACTAAAAAAGACAGAGACTAGAAAATTGATAAAAAAGTATTCGGCCCTGGTTTCATTATAATTTTAAATTTGTTCAGATTTATGTTCATGTTTTGGGTACTTTCCCACACCTACTAAGACCTTACGTGCCCTTCCACGTACAATGTGGTTAAGATGTGAAACAAGCCCTTCAGATTCTGCCAGAATACCTTTCATTAATTTTATAAGTACATATTATTTATTTTGTTTATATAATATATTATAAATTTATATTACACATGTGGTCTCGAAGGGATCCGAACATACACATAAGTGCATAATCCTTTTAAACAAAGTCAATAAATTCTACTCTTAAATCAAAATATCCTTCACTTATTATATAAATTTTTGACAGTATATTCTTGTGTACTTTTTTCATGGATCGTTCAAAATTACGTATCATAACCTTACAGACGTCTCTTTTTTATAACCTATCTACGTATCATTTTCTTATAAGAAAACAAAACCCAATTTTATTTTTTAAGGTATTAACTGTTTATCACGTTTGAGGCTTTAAATTTTTTTTCCATACAATACTTAACCATTTCTCTAGGACTTATAAAATTCAATTAGCTTAAATTATTCGTGTCTAATGCTTTAAATCAAGCCCTTAAAAATGAAACACTTCTATCAAGACAAATGTATACCCTCAAGGTCAAATAAAATATATTTAATGTCTTGTGTAGAGTGTGGAGTGTCCTTTTTCTTTAAAAATGCTTAAGGACAATAAAAAAATGTAAACATTTACAGTTTATTGTTATTTTTATTATTATTATATACATTTTACATAAGACATTATGTGTTGGTATTGTTCTGAAATATTTTGTATTTCAATTTAATTTTTAAAAACTAAAAATTTATATTTTGTTGCAGGAAACACTTTTATTGTTTTAATTTAAAAAAAAAAACTTCCCGGCCAAACATTTTATTTACTTTGCATTACTCGTTCTATCAAGATATGTTTAATTTCTAAACTTTTAGTTTTTAGAATCCTAGAAATTTTCCACCTCAACTGACTATACAAATAAATTTAATTGAAAAAAAATTTTTGGTATAAGTTCAATTAAAAAGGCTTTTAAAACATCAAAACTATAAAATTAATGGCGAGTCGTAGAAATGAGCTGACCAATGGTGTAGTGGTTAAAATACCAACCATCATTAGGAATGCCTCGAGTATAAGCTCCGGTCAGATCTATATATAACTTTTATATAAGATTAAAAAATTTTGAGTGGAGGCATAAGTTGTTTAATTTCTTTAGAACAGGTGTTAGTCCCTATAAGATATGTATGTATATATGTATGTATAGATATAACCCTGCCAACTGTAAGACGATAGCTGACGGGAGTGAGCATTTAGGTAACACTGGGATAATTTATAAGAGGAATAGCTCTATTTGGGCCACTTCAGCGTTGTTATGGGAGCACCAGCCCAAATGTGTGCATTATACTTCATTTTCGGCGAAATATAAGTTTTATGTTATAATTGCTAAAATTACCTTTATGTGCAGGTAATGGCAAAAAGTTTATTTAGCTTCGGATGTATTATCCGGAAGTAATATAGACAACACATTATTCACTCCGTTTACTCATTTCGGCAAAATTGATTTCGATTGAATCCTTGCTTAACGGTTCAAAAATTTAACTTGAAATTTTATTAATTTGCAATTGCAGGCGCAAAATTAAAGGATCCGTTGACTTATCATAGTACTAAAATTATATAAATTAAACTTTAATTTAAGATTCCTACAATAAAATTAACCTAAAAAATTTTATATCCTATAAGTATGCAATTTTAAAATAATTTGAAAACTGTTCTTGGGGTTTAAACTTTTTGTAAATTTTTTAGGATAAAAATGTTTGAATTTAAATTGCAAATAAAAGTTAATAAAAAAAAAAAAAGTTTAAACTTAAGTCAATTTATTTTGAAGCCTCTGTAGTTTATTGGTTAAACAAATGGTGAATTGACCAGGGGAGCTCAAATCCCAAAAGGTACACAATTCTTTTTAGTGAAACAAGAGAAATGTTAACTCAAAAAAGTTCAATAATCCCTTGCTATTAATAATGTAATGTGAAATTGTTATGCTCAGCAAATTGCAAGGCCTCGGTATAAGACCAGTACACTATTACCAATCCAGAATAATATAAACAAAATATAACATAAAATTACATAAGTCTAGTATAAGAAGATTAGAATATTTAATATCTACAGAAATTTCAATTTAGCTCTTAAACTCTTCTTAGAATTATAGAATCTTCAAATCAAATTGCAAATCATATACCTTTTATGTAAATTTCAAATTTTTGAATCGATTCTG
Organism: Dolichopus griseipennis; assembly: GCA_963082915.1. Taxonomy (NCBI): domain Eukaryota; kingdom Metazoa; phylum Arthropoda; class Insecta; order Diptera; family Dolichopodidae; genus Dolichopus; species Dolichopus griseipennis. The sequence goes on along the minus strand of OY720441.1, from coordinate 36,725,887 downwards.
TGACAAATTTATTCAGGTTCACATAATATTTGTTGAAATTATCTACAATTAATTATAATCACAAGTGTAAACACAAAGCAATAAAATACAAAAGAAAAATTAAAGTACAAAAATAAAACCAATTTAAATATGCAGAAACATTTTAAAAAAGTTTAAATATACTTGCTTTTGTTATCATTAAAGTTTACCTTCAATATTATGCATAGTAAACTACCCATGAAACTACTTCAGATACATGAAATAAACGACATTTTAAATAAACATTGAAACACCTAAAGTTCTCTAGTTTATCATAAAAACTTAAGTGTTTAAATAATAAAAGCAAATTTTTCTACAAATATTATTTTTTCACAAATAAATTTTTTTTTAAGACTTTCATTCTCTTTTATACAATTTAAATATTTAATATGGTTTGAAAATGAAATATTTGTTGAGGCAATTGTATTCTGAAATATTATTAGACTTTAAGTTCATAAGTGTGCCACTATAATTTATATGCCAACAGAATCGCATGTAAAAAAATCACATGTGTAAAGCTATTATTTAACATTTCTTTGAGAAATTGGCAAACAAAATTCCAAGATTTTTTAAAATCCAGAATTTACTCTAAAAAATAGTAAAAACTAACCTGATGTTACAGGTAATTTATTCTTTGAAAGTATTATAGAAAATCAAGAGATAAATAAAAGGTCTATATACCCGTTTCATTAACAAGGGAAACATTTTGAAAATAGAATAATGTCCGACAGTAATTTTTTGTCTTCAGGACATTGAATAAAATGAAATGTAACTGTTATTGCTTGGTAATCATTATATTGGACACAATATCACGTTTTCATAATTGCTTAATAAAATTGTCCTTTCTTTTACAATACCTCAAAAATTTTAGAGCTACCCTATTTTATATCCAATATTCATGGAGTTTTCTTATCTAATGAAATCAAAATTCTAGCACATTTTATAAACTCAAGGTATAACGAAAGGACCACACTTTGTGCTTCGACTTTACAATACCTACAATTTACAACTTCTCTTCTTCAAATTAAAAAGTTCTCGAATCTTCTTAACTCATAAAACCCGGAATTGAAAATATTGTGCTCTGAATACAATAACGGCATAATTCAAAGCGCCTAGAGGCTCGAGTCACTATGACGATGAAATAAAATTCAATAATTTAAATACGCTAGATCAAATGTAAAACCACAATCGAAACAAAGCGGTTGTTGGATGATTACCTTCCCTCTTTATTCTTATGTTAGCTTTAGATATTTTGAGCTTATACAGCTGTTAACATCCGTTATTTCTTAAAGTATCTTTAAATAACACGACCATCAAACTCCAAATACAATAAATGTATTATTTTTAAAAGTCTAAAGGGTTAACATTACCGAAACCTAACATAATTTAGAGATATTTATGTGAAAAACAAAAAATATCCTATTAAAGTAATGTACAACTTATTTTTTTACAGCCTATTTAAAATTCTTTCATTCTCTCTGTTATATTAATAATTATGCTCCAGGGAAATTTTAACTATATAAACACGTGAATATAAACAAAATAAAAATAAAATATCCCAACATAATTCCAAATAAAAATAAAAATTTGTATATGATACATAATTTTATCCAAATAAAAAGGTCATCTTTTTTACTATTTGTGGTTCCACATTTTTTATAAATTTTCAGAAAAATAATTTTGAAATTGAATCGATTTTTCGAATAATTCAAAAGATTAAAATAATGTGTTTACAAAACTTTTACATAAATTAAGTTTTTTTAATAATATAAAGCTAAAGAATTATTTTATATAGTTCCCTTTTAGAAAATTAAATTGTCTACCGCGGGGAAAGTAAAAATTGGAGTCACACAACCCAAAATCCAAATTAATGTCGTATCAAACGAGCAAGAGACTAAGCTAGACTGTGTAAGCTCCAGGCTATCCGCTAAATGATAAGAATATTACCATATAGTCCGGTTGAGAGTTACCAAAGATCGCGGTTGACGAACCAGAGTTCTTTTTATACTAAAAATGGAATTATGGTTCATATAAAAAAATATCTTCAATAGCAAAAATTGCTTTTTTATAAAATCGATTTTTTGTGATAACTTGAGAATTTTTGCTCCTTTAACTGTTAAGTTATTGTGAGAAGAGACGGACCGACGAATAAACATAGCCTAATCGGCTTACTTTTCAATATTGACCTGATCCATACACTTGAGTGTTTTTTTATCTCGTTTAAAGCTTCACAAATTTACGTAATAGCCTCAAGACAATCATGTAAGAAAAATTTTGGATACTCGTTTCTTAAATCTGCCAAAGGTTTACAAGAAAATGAAAATCATTACCATTGTAATTCAACCCGTGAGCAACTTAGTTAAATTTCAACCGTATAAACAACTCTTGTACATAAAAACAAATTGGGTAAAATTTCAGAGTCCTAGCTTCTTTATTTTTTAAATTATCGTTCGGACAGATGGATCGAACACACATAGCTAAATCGACTGACTTTTAAATTCTAATCCGATTCTGACATTTGATTTTATACCTATCCACCTCCTTTACTCCTCCTTCGACAAATTTAGCTAACTCTTTAAAATGCATTCATGCTAGTATAAATACATGTTCTAATATTATAACTTTCTAGGAAATTCCAATAGAGCATGTATTCAATCAATACAACCCACTGATATTGTCTGTTAATAAATATCGAAAAATTATTAATAAAACCACAATATATGAATTATATAAAACCAATATGATTAAATCAAATGGATTTAACTAATATCAAATATTTAATTTCGTTTAAATTTGAAAAAAATTCGAGTTTAAAAACCACAAAAAATAATATTTAAAATATATTTAAACAAGTGATGAAAAAAACCAAGGGTTTTCAAAAAAGCACATTTTCAAAATCATATTGTGTTAAAAACTCAGTTTAATTTTGGAAATATATACTATGTGGGAATAAGTCACTGCTTACTTGTAAAAATAAAAAATTTTTAAGTCCTAATAGCTCTTCAATGGGGAGGGTTACCAAATTTCTCAAAAATCTAATCTCACTCACCACCCCCTCCCTCCCTCCATTTTTTTAGGTTCTAGGAATTAAACCAAAATTTGGAATTTTACTTAGAATTTTACTATCTAAGCAAAAATGGATAAAACTGAGAGACACTTTCTTTAATTTAAAGAACCGCTTTTGAATTTAAGAAAAACACTTAACATATGTTAAAATATAATGTTGGACCTTTAAATTTTGTATATTAATAGAAAACAATTTGGACAGGTATTCAAGTTACAGGTGCTTAAAAAAAGTCAAATTTCAATTTTGGACCCCTTACAGCTCTTAAAAGGAAGGCGCAACAAAAAAATTTTCTTAACCGACTCCTACTAATTTCTGAGGATCTAACATCTCCCAAAATTTCAAGCTTGAGCCATTCAGAAGTTATGTGGAGCCAAAAATTTTGCAAAAATTGAGTTTTGGATAACGGTAAATTTTAGTACCGATGGCAACCCAATGAATAAGTTTTTTAACAGTTTGTAAAGCTTATAAAAGCAGCTATCTTTCGATGTTTTCAGATTGAAAAAATACCTCATAGAACTTTTGTTATAACGTTTTAAATAAAGGGTTTCTTCCAAATTTGAGGGGCTGTAGCTTCGTAACGGGTGGGGCTACAGAAAAAAGTTCTTCCATGAAATTATTTTTTTTGCAATACCTACTCGTAGTTAAAATTTCTTCTCTATATTTCAAACGGTGTAAAACTTTGTGTAAACATACGGACAGACAGACGGACGGACAAAGTTAAAATTAAGAAAAACCTTTGACACTGGTTGAAACTTCCGTTTTGGAGCTTTCAATATTGTATATAAATAAAAAAAAATGTTGACAGGTGTTCAAGCTATAGGTGTTTGAAAGCTAAATTTATAGCAAAATTTAAGGTTTTGGACCCCTTACAGCTCCTAAACAGGGGGCGTAACAAAAAAAAATTCTTAACTAACTCCTACTTATTCCTAAGGATCTAGCTTCACCTAAAATTTCAAGTTTCCAGATTGAGCCGTTCAGAAGTTATGAAGAGCCAAAAATTTTGTAAAACTTAGTATTAGATAACGGTAAATTTTAATACCGAGTGGTAACCCTATACATTTGGCTTTTAAAAGTTCGTAATGCTTATAAAAGCAGCTGTCTTTTACCGTTTTCAGGTTGAAAATATACCTTATAGAACTCTTCTTATAACTATTTAAATATAGGGCTTTTTCCGACTTTGAGGGGCTGTAGCTCCGTAACGGGAGGGGTAATAGAAAAAAGTTTTAACATTAAATTATTTTTATTGCAATACCTACCCGTTGCTGATATTTTTTTGTCAATCGTACGTAAAAAGGGACGGACGGACGGACGGACAGAGTGAAACTATATAGGTACATTTTTACAAAATTTTTTGAAAATGTACTAAAAATTACATCATTACACTTACAACAATACTAACCCTTAACATAATTGATGTGTCATTAAAGTTTGATGGAAATAAAAAGTTGTTTATAAGTACAAGAGTATCTCTTAATCAAGCACTCAGTGCACATAAATCTTTTATCGCATAATCAATTTAACAGTAAAAGATTGACATTTATCCAGTCATTGATCAATTTAAAAAATTTTTTTACAAGAATTTAAAAGGAAATAATAAATTATATTCACAATATATGGTCAGAACTGTCAACTTTGGTAAAAATTTGAAGAATAATACGATTATTGCATGTGAAGAATTTTATAGTATTTGTAATCAATTTATCAGCAATATAATCAAATAATAGTGTTCAAAAGTCATTGTTGTCAAATAAAAATAAAATGATGTGTTTATTTTTATATTATTTATATTTATTGCATATTATATGTAACTACAAATTTTATTTTTATTTTATTTCTTTACATGCAGATTTGCCCAGCGTTGCTTGGGAGCGTCAAAATTTTAACTTATTTAAATATTATCTACATAATATAGTTCGTCAAACAATTTAAGTAGACTAACAAAAAATTAAAAAAAAAATTTCATTTGACTGTAATGTCCAAATGGGTCAACAGTTCGAAACCAAATTATATAATTAAGCCTTTGCATTATCAGGGTTGAGCATAAAACAAAGTCTTATAATTTGGGCGAGCTTTTGGAATAAAGGTTAACTTTCGTTAATTTTTATTTTAAACAATATAAAAATGGTTAATATGGGTGGATGACAAAAATGTTTAACATATCCCAATTAACTTTATACAATAATCGTTAGCTAAAAGGAATATTTGTGCAAAATTTTAGTCATTCAGTCAAACTGTTTTGGTCCGAAACCATAAAAAATGTATCGCCTAAATGTATAGATTTGCCACTAGATCAAGCACCTGTAACTTAAATATCCGTTCAAACTTTTTTTTAGTAATATACTAAATTTAAATCGCCAAAATTATATTTGAACATGTTTAAAAGGTTTTCTTTAAATTTAAAGGGGGTTCTTAAAATTGAAGAAAGCGTCTCTTAGTTTTAATCATTTCTGCTTGGATAATAAAATTCTAGTCATAATTTAATTCATAAAACCTCAAAATTTTAATGGAGGTGGGGTTAAATTCCCGAGAAGTACCATAAGTTTGAATTGAAGGGCTATTAGGAGTAACTTAGTTCCCATTTTTAAAATTTAAATTCAGTATTCCCTATATAATTTTGAAAATGCGCTTTTTTAAAAACACTTGGTTATTTTCATCACTTGTTTTTTATTATATCAAAATATTTAATTTTAAAAAATCAACTTTATATTTAGAAAGTTTGATTCCAATATAGTCCTCAAAATTTTTTACCGAATCCAACAATTTTACGAAACCTATTTTTATAACGATAAATAATGTTTCTAAAAATTCACCACTGTTCACCTGCAATAAAAATACATTATTTTGTAATTTTTTTATTTTCTATCTCTTTCCCTCGTTAAATAAAAAAAATTAGTTTCTATACATTTTTCCATTTTCATCTCTTTCTTACAAATACCAAAACTGTATACTCACCACATTATTATTCACAGCACTGTTAAGTACTAAAAATATCATTTATAATACAAAATAAGAAAATATTCTCTTAGGAATCTTAAAAGATACTTTAACACTTTTTTTTATAGAAAATAATTTTTTGATAAATATTGTTGGGCTGCAAAAATGGCAACACTAACAAATCAGTTTTACTTACCTTGAAGCAGGAAATCAGAATGAAATATGAATGTAAAATTATAAATACAAAACTTTTTTCGATTTTCCAAAGAAATAAACTTTTCAATTGTATTTTATATTCTTTATATAAATATAAATTATAGTTGCCCTTGTCAACTTTTAGAAACTTGGGTATGCACAATACTATGATGTATTAAATAAAATTTTATAAAAAACTTATTATAAATAATAATAAATAAGGACGGACAGACACACATAACTATTTCGATTTACTTTTCGATGCTAATTCAATATTTACCTTTGGCATTTTATTTAGCTCGTCGAGATCGATACGCTCCGAACGGAATGCACGAGTATAAACACTGTCATTATTGTTGTTATGATCAATTGGGATGTCAGACAATAAAATTTGTAAATAAAATATAAAGAAATTTATAACAATAAATACTATTTTGGAATATTCTTTTTAGTCATACTGGTTTGTAAATGAGAAAAGATTTTAAAAAGAATGTTATGATTTGTTATACGAATTGAAGTGGGTAAGGTCAAATATCGCTCGAAGAGCGAAAATGAACTTTCGAACCTCAATAATGCTCCGTGGGGGTTGTTGCACTATTATTCGGGAGTTATTGCACTAAAATCTCTCATAATTCAGAATTTACCATAAAAATATAAATCAATATTCTGAAAACATTAATATACATTTTCTGGAACCCTGCTTTTGAATCCAACTCCAAAATCTTATAATTCGACATATACACATACATTAATAAAATATTCTGTAAAAGGGGAATACACTAACTGAGAAACGCTAGTGTTGCCTTCAAAGTCCCCGCCTGATTACTTTGTGTCTGATTAAAACTTTTTAGTTGTTCTTATGCCAAAACCTGTCAAAGGAACGTAATAAAATTTTGTTAAGGGATTTTCATATTACTCTTGCAAAATTGTTCAAGTATGATGAAACACAACATTTTGGCGAATCGTTAAAATCTAACGGGTGTAATAGGTTTCTACGACAAATAAATAAAAAGAACTCATTGAAAATTATTATGGATGGGTCCTTCTGAGCATAAAAACATTAAAAAGTTCAACATAAATCGCGAATGGAAATCGTTGCACTAACTAATGGGCTAACGTTTCATATATAAATTTTTTAAATTAAATTAAAAAAAAATCAATTAATATTTAACCTCTCATTTCAACAGGTGCAAAGAATCCTAAACAAAATGTTTTAATAGAATTTCATTAAGAGTGTGTAAAATATTCATCTGATTACATAAATGTCGGTCTGCCTTTTATTTTAATTATTTAAGAGCATTTTTTTAGTTTTTTTTTTTAATTTTTACAAAGATTTAGAATATTTTCAAGAAAATTGGGTTCATTTTAATTAATTAATCACTAGTACAAGTATTCTTTAAATTATAATTGTTGAATGGAATTTGTTGCGTAGTTAAAAATGTGGGACTTGATAAATTACGGTTCTTCTTCATAATTTTAATAAACATAAAAAGAGTTTCAAATTTACAAGATATTTATAACATTTATATTTTTTATAAATTTGCAAAAAAATTTTATTTTTAATAAAGGGTTAATGATCGTTCAAAATTTGGAAGGTTATATGGTTCCTTAGATAATTTAAGGGTTAATTATGTTTATTTTTGGATTAGTACTATGTAAATGAAATGGATCATTTTTTGTGAAGGTCACAATAGGCTCGTACGGCATTAAGGGGTTAAATCTGTCATTTAAAAAAAGAAGATAATAGAAGTAGTGATATTTTATAGTACTCTTGAAAAAGTCAATTTAGCTAAAACAAAATTTTATATCTAATAGCATTTCACGTTTTCATACATTAGTACTCCCCATAGAAGAAGACCCTCTAGGAAGCCAAAATAATAAAAATTCCATAATTTTATACTGAAATCTTCAACGTGCCAAAAAAATTTCAAAACAATGATGAAAGTAATTGTACCAAATGCATTTTAATTAATAAAATAATCTACTAAAGTGGATCAAATCTTCTAAGAATTTTTTGAATTCCAAATAGATTTAGTACACGTGCAATATTTTAATTAACCCTAATATTTCATTTTATTTTTTATAATAAATATCAACCAACACTTCAGGAAAAGAAATAGAAAAAAACTTTAAGTGTTTTGAAATAAATATTTAAAAATAGAAAATGATATTTTTTTTCCCAACACCTACCATTATAAATACAAGGAAAAAAAAACTTTTAAGATTTAATTTGTAGAAATCTAAGGGAAAATACTTTAAATATTATTTTGGGTTCACACAACTTATCTTAGGTTTTTTTTTTTTAATATCAAAGAAAATACAAAAAACAACACTATACTTATTAGAATCCTTCATTTTGACTTTTTTGATGCTTTGGTAAAACACTTATACAGAAGAAATGTAATAAAATAACACAAAAGACTTTATTTCTTTTGAATTTTAAATTTAATTTTTTAATCAGTTTTTTGAATATATTTTTGGTATTAAACTTTAATAAAAAATAATTTCTATCTGTCCCTCTGTCCTTTATTAACTTTTACACAATCACAAATGTAAATAAATTTTAAACAATGCTCAGAAAAGTTCAATCTTCAAAACAACTAATTGCTCAACTCAAATTTGGATTAATTGTAGTGTTGAGCTAACATATAATTTGTTCTATAACAAACTAAACTGACACAATGAGCTGATTCAGACTTGCGGTAAATTAAATTGCTTATGCATTTGGCTTTATTGAGCTAATTTTAAGATAAAGCTTGTATTTGAGTTAGCTCTTTTATAATCCATATTTTACATATAAACCTCACTTAGATAGATACGACTTATGTTTTGCTTAAATATTTTTAAAATATGATTTAGCACATTTTTTAGCATTTTTAGCATGTTTTTTGAAACACATGTTATATATTATATTATTTTTCAAATTGGTTTTCATAGTTATAAAAAATTAAATTAACAGGGACTCTGTATTTAGTTTACTATTCAAAAAAACTAACTTATGATTTTGAAAACAGCAAGATATTTAATATACAATAACTACTACAATAACTAAAATATACTTTATTTTAGCATTATTAAGCTAAATTTTTGTTGGATTCAATGTTGTTGATTCATTGGCAATGTTGGATTCATTTTATTCAAAGTTTAACATTTTTATTTTATTTATAAAAAAATTTTTTGAAGAGACACTCAATTGACTCAATAATATTAAGCTGTCAATTTTAGTTCGAAGTACGATCATCTAGTGTGGTTAAGAGAACACTAAGTATTTGACAGATGATTTAGTATTAGTGCAATTAATTCCGGACAAACCTTGATACCATTCGGAGTTTTTCGGAGAAAATTTAGTGTGACAAGCTGGCTTTTAGTGAGAAGTGCGATAGTTTTGGACACAACCAAAGTCCTGAAGCAAGTTTTTTAATTTTCTTCTAGGCTTAAGCTATAAAGTATAGCAAACAAGCGTTAATTAGCTTTTTAAGCAAAGCTAAAGTCTAAAACGTTTCTTATGCCTTAAAAAATTAATTTTTGCTCAAAATATTTAATTTAAAATGATCTTTTATATTAAATTTATATTCTTTTAAGTAAAATGTGCTACTTCACAAATCTCTGGCAGGCTTCTTTGTTGTTTTCTTCATAATTATGCTTAAAAATTACATTTGAGCTTAATAAAAACATTTTGCCATATTTATGGACCATAATTATGTATATTATAACTTTTATACAACGATTTGAATATCTTCTTTTAATTTTGAACTTCATATTGACTTTTTACAAATAAGAGTGACTGAAAATATGCATAACTTAGGTTTTGTCTCAAAATTTTCATCACATATGATCCTCAATCAGGATTAAAAAGGTTGTTGGCTTCTTATACTTTAAATAGATAGCCTTAAGACAAGAATGTCCACTCTCACCACAACCGTTCTGCCTTGTAATAGATGAAGTCATGCAAGAAGCTGGCTCTACCGGAATGGGAATAAGATGGGACCACTCACGGAAACTGGAGGACCGAGACTTTGCGGACGACATATGCCTACTGCCTCATAGATTCTGCGACATCCAACATAAAACAGAGCAACTTCAGCAAGCAGCGCAAAAAGTCGGGCTAGAAATCAACCCAGGTAAAATAAAGACAATGAGAATAAACAACATAAATACAGAAACCATCGCAATAGAAGGACAATCTGCCGAATATGTTGACATAGACGCACAGAAGAAGATGTTAACAACAGACTACGTAGAGCCAGAACCGCCTTTGGTTAATTAAGCGCACTATGGAAAAGCGGCAAAATAACAAGACATGATTTTTCCACAAAAACCATTTTTGAATTTTTATTTATACCCTTGAGTGATAAGGAATCAATAAAAATTATCCCTTTTTTGTTAAATTAAACCAAAAATAATTTTCAACTTTCCTTTCTTTTATTAGAATTATAAAAAAAAAAAAATAATTTTAGATTTGAATCAAAATGGAATTTTTTGAAAAGGAGAAGCAAAGTAACGAAATAAAAGTTTAAAGAAAATTTATAAAAAAACTGTACTTTAATAATTTTAAGGAAATATATCCTGAAATATAATCCTTAAAGAAAGGTCAAGGGCTAAAAAAAAACTTATCAAAAGAAAATCTTAAAATTTCATCCTGGAATGAAAAACTTTTGATGAAAAAATGTTATTCAATATTTAAAGTGGTATTTGAGTAATGCATTTTATAATAATATGTACTTGTCTATTTGGTGTTGTTCTTAAAATCACTCTATCACTTTTGGATTGTTTATTTTGTTTTTCTTTTCTCTCTTCTAGCATCTTAAAGATGCCGGAAAAAAGTTTAAATTTCCTTAAAAATGAAAAAAAATGACTCATTCAATTTTTCTTTGGTCATAATAAGTTATGAGTTCTATATCTCATGAAGTCACAAGTGTATTAATATTTGCTCTGCCGTTTAATACTCATTAAACAAGGAATAATGAATTTTTTTTCCTTATTATTCAATTAAGGAACGTAGGACTTCCACATAATCTCTGGAAATATTTCGATTTAGAGCAATTCTTTTTATTTCTAACCATGATTTTTCAGATAAGTCGTATTCTCTTTGCATGTTTCTCCTCTAGGTGTCTTTTGGCCTACCTCCATTTATTTTTCCTTGAGAGTTCCATTCTAGCGCTTTTCGTATCACTGATGTTATTGGGCAACTTTGAATCCATTTGCAATTATTTTCCTTATTTGAATATATTTCGGTTTTTTCCTCGTCATTATTTCTTCGTTCATAATTCGCCTTGGCCAGAATACGTGATATATTATTCTCAGACATTTATTTACTACGACTTGCAGTTCTGAACAATTTTTCGTAACACAAGCCATATTTCAATACAGCAACACCTATTTGGCGCATGCTCTAAGAAAATTCTAATTTTGTGTATTGATTTCGATAGAAGTCGTGTGTTGATTGTCGACCAAAACCTTGCGAATGCATTTATGGATAACAGAAAAAATATTTTATAATAGTAAAACAAGTGCATAAAAAAACTAAGGTGTCCATTTGTTTGCAAAAACAGTTTCATATTGTTTAATTTGCATTTGCCAATGTCTTCCGGTAATCGTCACACATTTTCCTAGAAACAGTTAAGACATCTTTAAACTAACAAAACCAATAAGGTCCAAAATTAAATGGATAACTAATATAATAGAGCAAGCTACTTTTTTTTTAAATTTCAAAATACTAGAACAATTTTTTTCTAAATTGCTTTGACAATTAGCTAGTTATGTTAGTTCGCAAAACTTTAAATTTTTCGGAAAATATAAAATTAGTACAATTTGTAACAAATAAAATTGTATCGATCGAAGAAGTCTAAGAAATTTCTATATGTTATAAGTCCAAGTAATATCTCATGTTTAAATTGTATGTGGAATTCATTAAGATCAATTTTTATAGTAAGAATATTATAGCTCACCCTGTTCTAACATATACCTAATGATATAGACAGGCGTATTAGCCTAAGAGTTCAAAAATTAGTACTTAAAAAACAACGAGGAAGAGTGTAGTAGAGTAAACTGTGCCAACTCTGGCACACCCGTATGACCGTAATATGAACATTATATCATCCGGTTAATTACTTTCGGTCAAATTTTAAATACACAACTTATTAGACTTTCAGTTATGTACAAAAGAAAATATTAGTTGAAAGGCAGCTCTTCTCGAGCCTCCTCCACTACACCGACGAAATTTCATTCAGGCTTTGGTATTAAAAGTTAACTGTCACACAAATTCGTAGGCCAGCATAAATGTCAAAAACCAAAGTCATATTAAAAAAATTTATTGCTATTGATAAAATTTCAGACATCCAGCTTTATTAGGTGTAGAGTAATGCTCATATAAAAGAAGAACTTGTATGTTAGCTATAATTACTGGCTATAACTGGATTTCGGAATCCAAGATCCTTTATGTTATCCTTTATGTTATATTAACATACATAGTTAGATAGATTTTTTTGTCGATTCTGATCCGATCCATATCTTTGAGTCTATATCTACCTTCCGTCTATGTCTACTTCTATATCCTATCTCAAGTAAAAATATACGGGTAATAATAACAGTAGATGAATTATAAGACATAATATATAAATACTAATAAATAAATAAATAAATTCCTTCTACCTGAACTATCTCTTATTAATTAAAACTAGCTCTAATTAAAGATAATTTTGATAACTTTTCTATTTAAATACTTTTAAATTTCTTACAAAAATTTATATTTTTTATATGCAAAATATCCGAATCTTGGCATTGCAATCCTCTCTATCTTAAATCTACCTTCATTCAAAATGAAAATTCTTGTTTCTCTTTCTTTCAACTAACGTCGTATCGGCAAGTAGAATCAGTGGTTAAAAATACATGTAGACATGCTTCTTTTTTAAAGGAGAAAAAAGGTTTCACAATTTCTTAACAGATTTATCAGTCAAACCACAAAAAAAAAAACAAGAAAATGAAAAGAGAAGAGAAGTGAAAATGTTTTTTAATCAGAAAAATATTTTCCTTTACGTCAATTTTGAAAACTTTTTAAATTACTCGATTCTCGTACACAGATTAAATTTTCCACAAGATAAAAAGAAAAAAATTTTGAAAAGAAGAGTAAAAGAACAAAATACAATACAAGAAAAACTTTTTTACTTATTTTCTTGTAATTTCTTGTAAATTTACCGTAAATTTTTAAAAATCCTTTTTTTTATTTTCTAAAATATCCATTTACTTTTTGTTTGTGTGTGTAAATGAACCTTACATGATAATATGAAAATAACTATTGATCAGAAAAAAGATAAAAAAACAAGAAAAAGTTCTTATTTTTTTAAAGGTTAGAAAGAGAGAGAGAGAGAGCAATGAATAAAAAAAGAAAATTATATATTTTATGGTAAATTGATTTTAACGAAAACTTTTATATTTTGTTTTAGAAGTAAAAAAAAGTTTTTATAATTAGAAATTACTGGCTTTAAAGCCTTACAACCACATTTTTAAAATACTAAGTAATAAATTTATATATTATTTAATTTGTACTTTAATTTGAACTGAAATTTTTGGTTTTTTTTTTTAATTATTTTAAAGTTAAAAAACTAAATTTTTAAAAATCTTGACAAAAACAAATTGGCCGGTCCGGATGGAATCACATTAATAGTTCGATTATTTCGCTATAAACTAACTTTTCGGCACCCGATCTTCTAAAAATCTATAAAACTTACATTAGGCCAAAAATGAAGTATAATGCATATATTTGGGTTGGATCCCCCAAACAGCGCTTGAAAATCTTGATAAATTGCAAAATAGAGCTATCCGTCTTATAAATGATCCCAGTATTACCTCATCGCTCACTCCACTTAACCATCGGCGAGCCGTTTGGTCATTAACTCTGTCTTATAGATACCTCGTAGGAACGTATTCGTTTGTAGTGCGTAATTCACGATTATAGAATCAGTTACCATGTAATGTGTTTCCCAAAGTAAGTAATTTTTATATGTAAAATCAAATAAAGTTTAAGAATAACATTAACATTTATCAATTATTTCCTTCCTAATCCCAATTCCCAAATCCTCACTCTAATTTTCTTCCCAATCATATACATATATGTATTTAAGGTCCATTCCAAGTTTGGTTTAAAACCAGGAAGAGTGTAGTAGAGTAGACTGTGTCAACTCTGGGATAAACGTATGACCGTTATATTATTATATCATTTATAAACATTAATTACGTTCGGCAAAGTTTCAAACACCCAGCTTCATTAGGTGTAGAATATAGCTCATATAAAATAAGAAGTTGTATGGCAGCTACTCGAACCCTTTAAAGTAGACCAACCAAATTTTGCAGTAACTTTGGCCATTACACCAAACTATTATTGGCCAAATTTCAGGCACCCAGCTTTAATAAGTACAGAGTAATGCTCATATAAAAAAAGAAGTTGCATGGTAGCTACTCGAACCTGTGAAAAATGACTGGATTTAAATAGTGATGACGGCTATTGCATAAAAACGACTTTGTGAACATTTCAAAATCCTAGCTCATTTATTTTTTGAGTTATCGTGCGAACGGACTGACATACATAGCTAAATCGATTTATTTTTCAATTCCGGTCCAATCCATACACTTGTGTCTATAATAGCAAATTAAGTATATCCTTTTTAATAATAGTCATACGGGTACAAAAAGGGGGTGGTTTTAGTTGGTTAAAGTCCAACTGCATACAGTGAACTCAGAAAGCTTAAGCTATCTCAGAAACCATTAGAAATAGACATTTGGGTTAACATTATATTTTTAATGTTAGATGCTCAATAATTTCTGAACCGTATTGTTATAGGGAAAATTTTTTGTTGACAGCATTTTGTGAGAATATTATTCACATACAGAGCTTAAAGCTAATGGTCACTTCTTTTTAACACTCAAACTATTAAAAACTTGTCTAATTATAGCCTTAAATTACAAACTACAGTTAAAGGTAAAATAACTTCATCGTTCTATGTTTTATAAGAGTTTTGTTTAATTAAAATTCTAAATATTGGTTTATTATTATTTAATAATAATTTGCGAAAAATTGCAAAAAGGCTTAAAGCAAAGTTTATTACATATGGCAATTGTTAATTTAAAATCCAAAAATAACAAGTATATTATTATATCAGGTTTATCTTAATACAATACCTATTTTATAAATGAACTTTTTTATTTAAAATACTTTAAAATATTAGTACTTCAAGAAAATAATTAAAAATTTATGAAGTATTTAAGTGCACTTAATTAAGTGCTTAAAGTATTAAAATAAATTTCTAAAAAAAATTTAAATTCAAGTACTATTTGGTACTAAGCAGATATTTTACTTACATTTTATTTTACTGAATAATTCTTGAATTTTAAAATCTTTTTATTTTAAAGTATTTCTAGTACTTAGAAAGTATTTCTAGTACTTTTTGAGTATCAGCTAATTAATATTCGCAAAGTTTATTAAAGGATTTACTCAATACTTTAAAGATAAAAACCCTATCGCCCTAACTACATATCGCAAATCAAATATCAAATAATCAAATGTTTTTTTTTGATAATATTTTATTGCTTTAAAATCTAACTTTACAACAAACAAATGAAATTTGATTTGTAAAAAACGTTAACTTATCAAAAAAATTATTATTTGATTAGAGAGTTGTAATAGAGTTGTAAAAATAATTAAGCCATTAAATAATTTAATTTTATTATCAATTACAATTAACTAATAATAATTTAAAAACTAATTGAAGGACATTTTGTGATACAATCAAGTCATAAAAATTGATTATTAATTTGATAATGCAATTACCGGGCTAGTATCAAAAGCTCGAAAACCAAAATTTCATCAAAATCTTGAAATTTCAAAAATATCATATTTATAAAATAATAATTATAATAAAGAAATAGTTTTATTCTAACAATTCCTAAAATTCACTCGTTATTATTTAACTGCAAAATACCCCCATTTCCCAAAAGCCCGCTTTTCAACAAATAATTATACAATAATTGAAATCTATATATATCAAAGCGAAAGTTTGTTTGTTTGTATGTTTGTTTGTTTGTTTGTTTATATGTAGCGAATAGGCTCCTAATCTGCTCAGGCGATTTTCACGAAAATTTGTATACAGAGGTTTTTGGGTACGGAAGGAAATCGTGGACAAAAAATTTTGCTCTAACGGACCGCCAAGTTGGGGCTGTGGTGCAAGTATTTAAACTTTTTTGTTCTAAAATGACAAAGGTTGGACCGATTGACATCAAGTTTTGTATACGTGATGCTCCTTGAGAATTGAGTTGAGACTATTAACAGTTTTGGAATTTGTTAACCCATGTCGGCCCGACGGTTGGTCAAAAAAAATTTTAAAGCAAATATTGTCCAATTTTGCGAAATACTACTTTGGCTAAAAAGAAATTCTTAAAAAATTTTTTGTTAAGTTCCGTTAACCCATTGCGGCACAGCGGCTTTTTACAGATTTTTTCATTACTTCACTCTAAATTAGAAATGGTTCCAATGGCTCCAAATTTTGTATGCGTGAAGCTCTGTGAAAATGGAGTTAAG
The DNA here is from genome assembly GCA_963082915.1 of Dolichopus griseipennis. NCBI lineage: Eukaryota > Metazoa > Arthropoda > Insecta > Diptera > Dolichopodidae > Dolichopus > Dolichopus griseipennis. The sequence goes on along the minus strand of OY720441.1, from coordinate 36,709,103 downwards.
TCTGTTAACAAGCTTGGTGTTTGGTAACATATGTTAGTTCTACGATTGGTCAAAAAAAAATTTTGGAAGTAAATTACGTCCAATTTTGGAAAGTAGTTAGTACTTCTTTGAATTACAGAAATTGTAAAAAATTGCTACAATAATCCTAGAAAAATCGTTTTAAAAAAAAAATGCTTTAATACATTTTAAATTTAACATTTATACCATGTGTAGTTTTTGTGTTAACTTTTTGTAGTAACATCAACTTAAATTAAACCTCCTTTGAGAGGCGCAGCAACGCGCACCGGGCATTAGCTAGTTAAATATAAAAAAACGGTATTTTTAAAAAAACGGGATTTTGAAACACGGGACTATATTCATTTTGATATTTCGAGATTTTGATTATCGTGCTTTTAGTACCGACTCTCAGTTACATGATGCAGTTTTAATAATATTTATTTATTGAATTAGTACAAATTTTACCAAAGGAAAACCCCTCTCATTTAAATTTAAGCTTTAGCTAGTTAGAGTAGCTATATAAATAAAGTCTTTAATTAGCTTAAAACCTTTTTTCTAAATATCGATTTCTTTTGATTTGAGCGGGGGAAGTGTAATACGAAGATATATAAACTATTATAACTATAATAATAATAAAAATAGTACAATAATTAATTTCATTAAAGACTTTTGTTTAAAAATTTATTGAAATAATTATTAGGTGTTTTTTAATCAAAAACTTATTATAAACTTATTGATAGGATTATTTACCTAAATTTTTAATTAAAATTTAAAAGAAATCTTTCTTTCCTTATTTAACAATCTATAATATTTATCTAGCTAAATTTCTGAAAATAATTATAAATAATTTTTTTCATTTTAATTAAAAATAAATATTTCCTTAAAAATTTTATTTAAAAATAAAAACTAGGAAAATTTAAAAAATTATTATTTTACTAGGAAATATAATTTCTCTTTAATCCTTTAAGTTTTACTTAAAACTTTTTAAATTTGAAAATGATTTTCCAAATATAAGTGAATATTTATGAAATATAAATTTATAAAATCAAATAAAAACTAGAAAACATTGATTTTTCCTGAAAAAATTATGAGAAATTTAAAGAAAAATTTTTTGAAGAAATTTAAAAACTCCCGAACCACAACATCCCCCTTAATTCGAATAGTATATAATAAAAATGTAATAAAAAACCTTAAGTAATAATATGATCGAGAAGCGACTAGGGGTTTTATTTGTGTTGGGATCAAAGAAACTTTTCTTTGTTTTCCGAATTCTCCATGGAATTATATATTATATTCTTTATGATTGGTTTTCATTTATTTTCCATCAATATTAATTGAATAAGGAAAACCAAAAAAATGAAAAAGCATCAGTCAGAAAAAATTTTTAAATTCTATTGTTTAGTAAAGTTATATACAACGGAATCAGCCACATCAGATTACAAAGGAAAAAGTAAAAAAAAGGCACCTTATTCTAAAGTTATTTATTTTTGTTATGTATTTCAATCCATATACGGTCATTGGTATTGGGTTATAAACTTTATATATATTGTAATTTGGGGTGAAGTTGTTCCCAAATGATATAGGTGATATTGAAGCTTACCTCAATCATCAGCAGAGAATTAGTAAAATGATTAAGGTCAGTTCTACAAGGTATTGTTATAATTCCTATTGTTATAATGGAAGGTATATAATATTTATTAGATTATATATAACTTTAAACGTCTTTGCCATAATTGCCTTTCAACAACTTTCAACGTCTTTGTCTTCAAATTGTTTTCATTTTCCGAATTTGTCATCTTCAAAATGGAACAGCTCTCTTCATTTGATACACTGCAAATGACTAATCTACTTCTATATAAATGCATTTGCAATAATTTCAAAAGTAGTTATTTTCTATTGGTTTTCTAATTGTTAGACTTACAACTCTATATATTGAAACATGCGATCATATACTGGAAAAATAAATTTTTCTAAAAGCAATTGATCTAAATTAATTAAAATCCATGAATGGAACTTTACCGCATTATTAAGAATGTATTTAATTACAATTAATATCTTAAACTGCACCAATTCGTTATTGTATACAATTTTTGTAATTAAACGTTTTAATATCGATATTAGGTATCTGTGAGTTATAAACGTAATTAAAATTATTTCTTTATAAATGTAAATTTTTTATTGATATTCGAATATTAATTATTATTATACCGTTATTTGGAACTCAATAATTTATAAACAAATCGAAAGAGATTTTCGCACGGTTGCACTTTTGCTAGGCTTTGATCCTCCCATCGAGAGAAAGATTTGAACTCTAATGACAGCACCTGTCAGTTCAGAGTCTTTCAAAATATTATGGCTCTTTTCTTTTACATAGGTGCCTAAACTTCACTAAAATATTTTAATACTTACCTAAGATTACTTATTTTCGAAATTCTTAGAAATTTTGAAAAACTAAGCAAAACTCGAAATATTTTCAAATATATAAGACTTAAAGTAATAAAATATGAAATGTTCAAAAACAAAACCCCAAAGTGGCTAAGTCACTTAATTACCTCCTAATGCATATTTTAACACATTCATATATATATAAATATTTCGGAAAACCGATATTATCAATATTTTAACTGAATTGCAATACTTCGCCCTATATATGTAGAATATAATATCTATAAGATCCATATGTTATATAAAATCTTTTTATTTAATGTGGTGTGGATTATTTTTGTCTAATACATTATGATATTTAAGATAATTTTATTTTTCTATTATTTTTACACAATAAAAACGTTTTTATATATAGTACTTATAGGAATATGTGAATGGACTTTCTTTAAAGGAAGTTTATATCATTTTGGATTAAACAGTTTTTATTATTTTTATATAAATTGTAGTTTAACACAAAGCATTTTATTACATTTTGAAGATCTTTGTCTTGGCAAATATTAAATACCTTAGAAGAATATTTTATTTCCTTTGTGATTCAGATCAAATTTCAATGATTTTAGCTTGATGAGAACAGAACAATAGATTTTTTACAATTCTCTTCCAACATTATTATAAACCTTATTGCGAAAAAAAATTTTTTGGAGGTAATTGAATATAGATGGATGTTTTTTTTAGGAACATTATATATACAATCCATGGGTGTTAAGTGATGATAAAATTTGGGTAAATTATATAAAATTGATTTGGTTTATATTATGTGTCGATTTCACGAAGTTAATATAATTATTTTTACATCGGGTGAGATTTTCGGGATTGGTTGAGATTTGATGAATTAGTAGAACTTAACATTCTCAAAACTCCTAGAATCTTTAGACCCCATGGTTACCCACCTACTTTTCATGGGCAACAACCAATAATTTAAGTACCAAATTTTAAATTATTGTGACGGTTAAAACTTGGAATTTCCGAAAAATGTGAGGTTTTATTGTTTTATCGAAGATATTATTACTTTTTTTAGAGTAAGTCAACATAGTGCAAGCTTTTTGTCTGTTTAAAAATATAAATTCAATATTTATATAACACTTTGTTTAATATTTTTTTATTTAATTACTTACGGTGATAATAATAGAAGTATAGACGCTGTTAGTTATATTGAGATACCGCATGCATTTTTTTATATTTATTTCATAATTTTGTGAAGAAAAGTTGAGGAATTGGAAATGGTATTGTTCCACATACACAGTACGTAAAGTTATGGAAAACGTCCTGAAAAGAGCACGAATGTACGAAGCCGAAAATGATCACCACTTGCGGGATATAATTTTTCTACTTAAGCTAAAAATATGCCCCATTAATATACTGTACAAAAAAAAAAATAATAATAATAGTTAATCATTAAATAAAAAAGTTATTAAACATTCAAACCATATCGGTCGTTTTGCGCCACCCTGTATTAATTTAATAGTTATATTTTATTTTTCAAAAATGATTTAAAAATTTTGAATACAAACCAATTGACAACAAAACACTCTCAATGAAACTTTATGACAATATGTCAATCTTACACAGAGTTACCGTTCTGAATTTTCTAATATACAATTTCATTACAATTGGATTCTATGAAAATTGAGTATGGAAAGAAAAGAAAGACGTTTGTGACAGAATTTAATTGAAAATTTTTCAATGGCTATCAATTTAGTTGAAAATATGCATTTATTTGTATATGCCCTTTAAAAAATGCATTTATTTAGTAAATTCCGAAAAATATGCAAAAATATGTATCACACTTCATGGTGATAGAATGCCGAGTTTACATATAAATACACATAGGCTTATTGAAAAATACTGTTTTTATTTTCCTTTTATATTTATTTTAAAATTCTTTTGTACTTCACTAAATATTCCTTATTTAATTAAAAAAAATACATAAATTGTGATTTGTTCCAATATCTTTGTTATAATTTTTTTTTGCGAACAAATGTCGCTGTCAAAATTCAACAATGGAAAAATCTTATAAAAGAAATAAAATTAGGTTTCCACCAACGCTTAATTTAAAAACAAATATTATATCTTGACTCACTAGTTTCCAGAATTTTTTTTTTTTTTTTTTTTTTTTGGAGACATGTTGTTACTTAAATTGTTTATAATTTTTTTAAATATTATATGAAAGGTAGATTTTTTTTTTAACCTATTCGTGGCTAATTCAAAAACAACATTTTTTTTTGTAATATTATTAATCATATTGGAAGCTTTCTGTAATACTATTAATACCATTGGCTACCACTATATGTTCGGTTTTTTTATTAAATTATAAGTAATATTTTGAATTTTGTTTATTATATTGTATATTTCATATACCTAGAAATTTATATTGGCCACCCGGTGGATCTGTATAAACATAATTTGATTAAATTTTAAACGTGTATCCCGTAAGGGAGTGAAATTTGTACTCCACGGTTAATACAACATGTGCTAATCAAATTTTTTATATTTTTAAATTTATTAATACGAACAATCAGTAGAATGAAACATCTTAGTATACGCAACATTTGTGTTACGTAAACTATGAGGGCATTTTAGAATCATTGACTCCCCGCAAAAGCAAATACATGAAAAAAACTATATGGCAATAAAAAAACAGTTTTATCTAATAATGACAAGCTTAATACTTCAATTACAACAACAGTAGGAGCCAGAGAAGAATCCCTCAGCACTGTTATTCATCACAGTACTCGATAAATGTATGTAAGAAAAAGAAGCAATAAAGCTATGACTAATGTCAATAAATCAAAAAATCAGTTAAATATCTCTAAATTTATTTTTCATTAATAGTAAAATAAGTTTTTATATCATAATAATTAAAATCTTTAAATTCTATGGTTTAAATATAAAAAAACAATTCAATGACATTTAATATAACTTCTTTTACAAGCTTCGATTTATAAAGGCTGTTTCAGAAAACAGATAAAGTAACAACAAAAATGGTGTTTTCAAAGGAAAAACTTTTGATAATATTTGATATTTAATATCAATGCTGTAACCAAACCAAGACTCTTATAAATTTCCTGGTAACAAATTTTAAAAAATTTTTAATTCATTTTGTTTAAAAAGTTTTAAAAACGTTTTTGTTTCAAAAAAAAATTACCGTTGTTAAAAAATACTAGAATATTAAATTGAAAAATCCGATATATTTTTTTTCGTTATATTTTGAAAGGATACGAAAACCCTATTTTAAAAGATGTTTATTTTAATATCGATTATTGTAAAGGTTTATTATGGACCCTAAATAAAGGTGGTACTTAGTTAGACAAGCCAAATAGAATAATGAAAAAAAGCCATGTTCAGGCAAATCTTTAACACACTTCAATTTGTTATAGTGAAAACGAACCCTTTATTATTATTTATAGTTAAAAATATCTTTTAATTTTAAAACGTATTGTTTCATTATTTTGAACTATGTTTGACTAATCAGTACAGGGTGTGCTAACTCAGAGTGACTGATTTGAAATGGTTTGAAAATTATCTTGCATGAACAATATGTCACAATTATTGACAACTAATGGGCATAAAAAAATTTACAACATGGCCCGGTATTCTGTCCTAGAAATGGTTTCTGGATGCTTAGTTTCATTTTCGAAAATATATGGACCGATAACTCTATCAGCCATAATTAAATACATTTGAGTCCATTTGAGAGGATGTTTTTATCGCTGATGCACTGATATAAGTTCATCCGTAACCCAAATTTGACAGTTCTGTTTTTTGACAAGATACCTATGAAAATGTACTTCATCGAAAATGTACTTTCAAATGAAAATGTACTTCATCGGTCATTATGAGATTTTTCAAAAAATTGGAATTTTTTGTCGCAAACAAAATTCAACAAATTTTATGCGTTCTTTCACTGAGTATGACGACATTATAAAATTTTATAAAATTATTTATTATTTGCAAAAACAATAAAAAAGCATCCCAAATCATTCAATCTAAATTGGCACACCCTGTACATCCCCATAAAATTTCGTCTTAATACCATGGTAGAATTTTTTATTTACTATTTCTTAGAAAATCGTTTTCATAATATTCAAATTACAATATCTTGCTTTAATAGTGAACCCTTATCAAAAATATAAAATAAAACGAAACGTAACATTTTTCGATATTTAATTGAAATTTGATATTATACAATTTATAATTTCCACTATTATTAGTAAAAATTTGACTAAAAGCTCTTCAAATGTTTCAAAAATTTTTATATAAAACTTAAAGGTTTTAATTAACAGCCACATTTCGATTCTTAAATAATAGAAACTCTTTAACAGTTAGGGTAATAAGCCTGTCCAATTTTAATATATATTTTGTGCAAACTTTTATTTAAACAAGTGAAGAAAAAAACAAAGGGTTTTTAAAAGAGCACATTTTCAAAATTATATAGTGTTTCATACTGAGAATTTTATTTTAATATTATAATTAATATTTTTATAAATAAATCTTATGATAATAATATAATTTATTTATTTCATCAATTCATTATTAATTATGAATAATAGTGAATTAAATTGTCAATTCCACCATTATTTGAAACGTTGCTTAAAATTTAACTTTCTTTGCTTAGATGGTTAAAACTAACAGACACTTTCTTCAATTAAAACAACCCTTTCAAATTTAAGGAAAGCCTTTAACATATGTTGAAATATAATGTTGCAGCTTAAAATTTTGTATGTTACTAAAAAAAAATGTTTTCTTCTACTAATTTCTGATGATCTAAATTCTCCCAAAATTTCAAGACTCTAGCTTGTACCGTTTAAAGGATATGTGGGGCCAAAAATTTTGCAAAAATTGAGTTTTGCATAATGGTAAATTTTAATACCGTATGGCACCCTATACATCGAACTTTCAAAAATAAACTTAACATAACTCTTCTTATAATAATTCAAATATAGGGCTTTTTCCGACTTTGATCGGCTGTAGCTCCGTAATGTGTGGAACTTCAGAAAAAGTTCTTCTATGAAATTATTTGTTTTTGCAAAATTATATATTTTTTTTAAATTTCTTTACTCTTTTTCAAACGGCGTAAAAGTTTTTGTAAACATACGGATGGACACAGAATGAAACTAATTAGCACATTTTTTAAAAATTTTTTGAAAATGTGCTAAAAACTATGTTGTATCGCAGTCCAATTCCAAAAATAAACACACCCCTTGTACATAAATGAAATAATTCTAGATTAGACTAGATTAGATCATCATCTTAGAATTTGATTTGATCTACACACATGAGTTTATATCTGAGCAATTCATATCCAAGTTTATCTTAACAGCCATCTTCACCGGAGTAAACAATTATATTTCAACTAACAAAATTTTTTAAACAAATATAATATTAAATATCATTTAATGAAATTGTAATATTTTATAAATGAAAATAACACAACTATTATTTTGAAATACTTAATTGAGAAGATTAAAAATTGTTTCTTTAAAAAATTTTGTATTAAGGGTTTTAAATATATTTTAAAAACTTTAAACAATCCAAAAGAAGAGGTTTAACACTATTTACAAATTTTATAGAAACAAAACTTTAAATCAAATTTTTCTCAAAATTCCTTTTGGTATTGTTTCTTTCTTTTTAAAGAACCTGAGGTTACACAAACTTTTCCTATTGAATTCAATCAAAACTGGATAACAATGAAAACTATTTTAATGATAAAATAAAACACTTAGCAAAAGTTTTCGAAAAAATGATTTCAATTTTTCAAACAATGGATAGTTAAAATAAGTTATAGTTTAAATACAAACTTTTATATTTAAAAGTTTTCCTTTTGTATTCTTAAGATAAAATTGTTTTGTAACAAAAGAAATCACAAATTTTATATTTCAATAAATTTTGCCAGATTGATTAAAAATCGATGGTCAAACAAAAAATTATAACTGTTATTTCAATATAATAGTAATATAATATTTATAAAATATTGATGCTTTCGAAAGCTATTTAAAACGAGTAAGAGTGTAGTAGAGTAGACTGTGTCAACTCTGGGATACCCGAATGGCCGTAATATAAACATTATATCATCCGGTTAATTACTTTTGGCAAAATTTCAAACATACAGCTTTATAAGGTGTAGTGTAATGCTCATATAAAATAAGAAGTTGTAAGGCAGCTACTTGAACTCACTACAGCAGACTAATCAAATTTTCGAGAAACTTTGGCCATAAAACTAAACAACTTTTGGCAAAATTTCAGTCACGCAGCTGTAATAGGTACAGAGAAATGCTCATATAAAAGAAGAAATTGTATGTCAGCTACCCGAATCCATGGACCAAAATGGCTGGATTTAAATAGCGGCGACGGCTATTGCAAGAAAACGATTTTGCGGAAATGTGAAGATCCTAGGTTCTTTAGTTTTTGAGTTATCATTATGGACGGACGGATATACATAGCTTAATCGATTTTTTTCGATTCTGATCCGGTCCATACACTTGAGTCTATATCTACTCCCGCCCCCCCCTTCCTTCTCTGCTTCACAAACGTAATGGCAAATTTATTATATCCTTTCTCCTAAAGTCATACGGGTATAATTAAAAGCTTATCTAACAAAAGTTTCCATTTCCTAAAACAAATGAAAATGAAAGTCAGCGTAACATTTTTCTTACTAAGCAATGTAGTGAGAGTTTGAATTCTGATCAAGTCGTAATTTTCAAAAAAAATGAGTTCTTCACTCTCTTATCATCTAATATGTGATAGGACACATTTAATATGCTTCGTCGTTTATAAGGTATTTCTACATTCGACAAAACTTTTTCTTCAAACTTTTCAAAACAAAAATTATTTTTTCTAGTGTGAAATCTAGTGCGAAATCTTAACGTTTTTAATCTCGCTTTTTAAAATCTCGCCTTTTAAAATCTTGTTTTGGAAAATCCCTTTTTGTTATGTTCTGGAAAAAACTAATAATTCTGGTTTAATACTCAACTCTAAAATCCTTAAAAAAGCGAGATTTTGAAAAGCGAAATTTTAAAGAATGAGATTAAAAATGTCGATATTTCGTACCGCTCCCCTATTTTATAAGATTTTTCTTGTTTTGTATGACTTATTTTAATTATTATTTTTGATTATCTTAGTGTATGACTATTTTGTTTTTTAGCTGTCAATTTGGATATGTTTTATTATTTTCTCCTCTTTTTCCAAAATAGATAGAATATATACATAATGTAAACATTATACTCGTATATAAATGATATAATAAAAACTTATATTTTACATTTTGTAAGCCTGTCTAAATAGTTCTTCACAAATATTTAAGATATAGGAAATTCTTACTATTGCATATAACTTATTCTGGATTTTATTCCCCCCAATTCCGACCTAACATACTAGCACTTATCATTAATAGTTCGTTCGTATACATCACATGAAACCCAGCTATTATTAAAGACTATATTAGAAGTTGGAGCTTTAAATTTTGTACATAACTAAACAAAAAAATTTCGACAGCAGGTTACAGATGTTTAAGAATAGCTAAATTTCAATTTTCAAATCCTTACAGCTACTAAACATAAGGAGTGACAAAAAATTTTGTTAACCGTCTCTTACAAATTTTTAAATATCTAACAACTCCCAAAATTCCAAGACTCTAGCTCAAACCTTTTAGAAGCATGTGGGAATAACATTTAAACCTTAAGAAGATTATCTAGAAAAATAGTTAAAGTTAAATAATTCTCGAAAGTATTAAAAAAATATAGTCATTATTACTTTCACTGAGTACTTTCCTAGAATTCATTCAAATTATGTAAGTCATTCACTTTCCAATAAAACAACATCCTGATATTAAAACTTGTTGTTGTTGTTGTTTAGACAGGGGGGGGGGAAAGCAAGTCTCCCTTACACTTAGGCCTTGCGGCCCGTTATGCACCCCTCATTAAATACTTTCTATTTATTTATAACTACTATATTATTTATTTTGTTTATATTATATATTTCTATATTTATATTATATTTGGTCACCATGGGGATTCGTAAAGAAAAATTATTTTTCAATAATTTTTTTTAAATTAAATATTGTATGACCTGACCGGGAATCGAACCCGGACCCCCTCGGTTAATAAGCCAAATGCTTACCCACTGCACCACCGAGGCCCCTATTAAAACTTAATAGGTAATTGTATAATCATATAATACCATTTTGCTTTGTATATTAACTCTTAAGAATTAATAATTGTGCATAAATTAATTCCGAAATACATACATAAATATTTATTTTTGAATATTAATTTTACATCAAATATTTTCATTTTAAAAATATACATAATTGTATATAAAATGTTTCTGTTAAAATAACAAAGTTCATTTAAATTTTTTTTTTATTAATTAACTTATTATTAAATATTAAATTATTTTGATAAACAACATCATGGCCTACAATAGTCTTAATAATTAATATTTTATCAATTTATTATTATTTATATATTTATTAATTATATAAAATATAATTTAATATTAATTAATTTTTTTTTTTTTTTTATTTTCTATAGAAAACAATAGAAAAATCCGGAAAATAATAATTTAAACCTGCAATCGCAATATATGTCATTCAATCGAATATCTGTAAGGTAATTAACTTTCACAACAATAATTGCCATAACAATAGTAGTAATAATTATTATTTTGTGTATTAAAAAAATAACGAAAATTTAATTAACATTTAATGAAAAGATTGAAAATAAATATAATGAAAATTGACAATTATTATTATTTTTTTTTAAATATAATTTATGATAACATTTTCTAACAATGAAATAGTGAAAAATGATTAAAATATTTTGTTGATATTTTTCAATTAAATGGAAGATAAGTTTTTTTTAAAAAATTATAATACCAGTTAATAATTGAAATTTTAAAAAAAATGTTTTATTAAAGTTTTTTACAAAAATGTACAATCTTTATACGTGTACGGCGTACGAACGTTGTTTCAAGTATATACTAAATTTGCCATTACGTTTCTGACGCTGTATAGGAGTTGAGATGGATAGAGTTCCTTAAGTTTATGGTTAGTTTAAAATTTGTGATAGCAAATAAGGATTATCATCATAAAAATCATATTTTTGACCTAAGACAATATATAGGCACTACATTATTACAGTTATGTAGGGCTCAATATTTGCTAAAATACATACCTTGTATCATAAATCGAAATATAATCCTTATTTGCTATCACAAATTTTAAACTAACCATAAACTCAAGGAACTCATTTTGTAATGCAATTTTCGACCACTAGATGGCGCTATCAGTCCTAATGACATATATATTCTAAAACTTGAAGATATAAAGTACCATTATGTGATAACGTCATCTCGATATTTTGGGTCCCTTCAATGGAAGAACACCCAGGCTTCATTGCCAACGTTTGCATAAAATTTGGTTTATTTTGTAAAAGTGGTTCGATAAGCTTCAACAACTTTCTTTTTTTATGCAAAACTCAAGATTAAATTAAGTTGCGTATCTGAAACTAAAGTTAAGTTAAGTTAACAATTGAATTTAAGTTAATTTTTTTCAATGCTTAGAAATATTATGATTGTTCGAGTATTCTAGAGTTGGCACAGTCTTCTCTCCGTTCTTTCTCACTTTTATTAATTTAAAATTATTTAGGACAATGACTGCTTTAAAAAATTTCTTTGTAATGTTAATTAAAGCTATTAAATTATATTGATCCATTAATATCTTGTTGATCCAATGACGATTATTGTGACACTATTATTAAAACTCTGTTACTAGTTTAATGAGTTTTTGTATCTTATCTTTTAAGCAAATTTCCTTTAATTGTTTGTGTACTATTATTAAATGCAATACAGCATGAAAAACTATATTTTTTTTACTATCTTTGATAGTATCGCCAAATCTATCCAAGAGAAAAAAGAACTATCCCATTAAAAACTGTTTTTAATTTAATATATAATAAGTATTTTCATGCGATCTATTTTCCTAGAAATCACAAATTTCAAAGATTAACTGTGAATCGTTAGTCGTACTGAAGCTGTTATCCTAATTAGGTTAGCAGTGATGTAACCATCGGTAAGCGAACCCAGAAAATACTGCGGGCACAACGAAGTTATGAGCGCAAACGTTAGCCGTATTTTACGAATAATTTTGTAATTTTTTCTCATTTTTAGATAAAACGAGGAAGATTAAGTTGCCCTTATCAACTTTTAGATATCCAGTATGCACTTTGATGTATAAAATAAAATAAACCGTTATTTTTTTCCCTTATGCTATTATATATAATACAAAAAAAAATATAAAAAAGTGAAATAGTTAAAAAAAAATTAACTCATGATACCATAATTTTTGCTTAAAAAAAAAAAAAACCAAAAAAACATGGCTCACACTAAAAGTTGGTTTACTTTACCTACCCAGTTTTAATTTTTTTTTAATTTTTGAGTTATCGTGCTGACACACGGACGGACGGACAGACACACATATCTAGATTGATTTACTTTTCAATGCTGATCCGATACGTACCTTTGACACAATATCTAGCTTCGCCAGATCAATGCGTTACAAACGGAGGAACAATTTTAATATACCCGATGTCTTATATGTATGCACGGGTATAAAAATAAAGAAAATATATTTTTTGGAAAATATTTTAAAATTTTGACAGCTAACAAAAATATCATTATTCAAAATATCATTATATCATGCTTTATTCAAGGCCTGTTATAAATCATTGATAATGTCATGGTTAGTTTTTTTATAATTATACCCAATAGCAATATGATATGTCAAAAATCAAAATATCGAATAAATTTAACATTTTACAAAAACACTACAAAAAAGTGTAAAGATTTTTTTAACAAATTGACGCAGATTATGTGTGCAGTAAATATTTGCAGCATTAGTGTGCCAAATGTGCTGACAATGCGTGTCAAAAGTTGCTACATTTAAAGCAGAATTATCATGTTTACTTTTAATATTTGAAAATGTGATTACTGTATTATTTTTATAATACTTCAAGAACTTTCTAATTGGTAATTTATAATAAAATTTTTAAAATTCCATTTCCTCAAATCATTTAATAATATAAAAACAAATACCCACCCCAAAACTATTAAATTTCTTAGATAAAATAATGAACTTTACCCGATATTCAAAATTTTAAATAATACTTAGCTTATTTTAAAAATTGTTTAAAATAGTTTAATAAAAGATACTTTTTTAAATTTAAGTTGAGTTAGGATCACTATTCATTAAATAACTTTTCGAAACAAGCTAATAATAACCAACCAATTAAATAGTATCTGGAAATTTTTTAAAACTTTACAATAAAATATTTTATTCAAATATATAGAAATGGTTTTTCTCAGAAAAAAGAATTTTACAATATACTTACTTTTAATAAATAAAAATTTTCCTAGGTATTTTTTGACAATTAGAATTTTTAAATATACTAGATTCTGAGAATCAAAATTACAAATAAAGTTTAAATAACCAAAATATTCAATGGAATAGCTTAATTTAATGGAAAAATCCGGCTTCCTTTTCATTTATTTTCTTTAAATTTTACTATTTAATATTTTAATTTTAATTCTATATAAAAATTGCATTTTAACATTAATTTTATTCAATTTAATTCTAATTAAATAATTTAAATTAATCCTTAAAAGTAAATTTTTAAACTTTTATTTTCCATTTAAAATAAAATTTTGGAAAACTTTAAAACTTTTAAAAGTTCTTAGAAATTTTGTTCAATATTATGCAGGATGGATCATAAGTTATACACGATAGTTTATATGCAATAGTTTTGTTTTTAAATCAAAAATTAGTATTTTATACTGAAAATGGAGCAATTTTCTTTTATAAAGATTGGAAATACACTTAATTTTTAAAAATGATGTGCCTAAAGGTATCTTAGGTTAAGATGAATTTTTACTCATTTTTATTACTTCATAATAATCGATTTTTACAATTTTTCTAAAGCCTATAATAATTCTTGATGTTTTTGCATAATAAACTTGATTTTTGAAATATCTCAGTAGTTATACCCAGTAGTTATAGCCGCCAATTAGAAATTTTAAGTCGATATGAATTTCCAAAACAGGTTGGATGGGAATACTTTTCCTTTTTCAAACTCACCATTAACAGCCTACAATTATTTTCATCAATATTCTGACTGAAATAGAATATAAGCTTAGGGGTCCGGGACGAAACGATATTGCAGCAAAATTCAATCGTTCAATTCAAGTGTTAACTTTGTTCTCTCCAGAACAAAAGAACAAAATTATTTTTAAATTTAGTTCCAGAAAGAACAAAAAAATTTTACTCCGAAGATCGAAATTGAACAAAACAGTTCTTTTTGGAACAATTCCGATCCAAAATTGAAATAAGTTTCAAACTCTTGTATATAGAGACTCAGAACATGATTTAAAATCATAATCTCCGATTTTTTGGCAGACACTAAAAAGGGGGAAAAATTAAAAAAACAGTCCCAAAAAGTAGTATCGTAATCGCTAAAGGGGTATTTGTTGGGACTAAACGAGCTTAACATTCGAGCTTAACAGTCGTATTTTCCCAATTTTTCTGGCTGTAATCTCTCTAATTCTATTAAAAAAAATGTTGGTCCAGATAATCGCTCCTAAAAAAACGTAGACTTTTTAATTTTTGATTTTACTTACGAAATTAAAGAGTTAAATTGATCTTTATGATCTTTAATTTTCAGTCCCTTTAATTCAAAAATTTTTTTATTGACATTAAAATTCAATCAATCAGATTCAAATTAAAAATTGAAGAAGCCTCCTGAATATGAGTGATTTTATAAAACTTAATAATTTCTTTTCTATTATCAATCTTTTACTAACATATAAAAATTTAAAAAAAAAACTATAACAAATGTCAAAGTTTCGGTGACTTATGACCCATCCTCTGTACTTAATAGACTTTCTTCCCTTTTATAATACACTAAGAAGAATTTTATAATTTTAAGAACTTAAAAGTCAAATTGAATCAAAATCATAGTAAAAGTTTTATTCGTTTCGAATTTTTTTAATCTTTTACATTTAAATTTTGAAATTAATATTTGTATAAAATTCTTTAAAACTTTAAATTGATTTTGAATAAGAAGAAACTTATTTCTCTATGCACAAAAAAAAAGAAGACATTAGTGATTAAATAATTGTTAGTAAAACTTTTTTTTATGTAATTTTTAAAACAAGTTCAACCTGTTTATAATTCTTTAAAAATAATATAATATTGAGAAAAGTTTTACTCTAAATTTTAATTATTTTTAGTATTTTTGAACAAAGTTGAATTTTAAATTTTTTTGACAAAACTTCCAAGATTAAAGTACAAAGAACATAGAATATGTACTAATTATATTCACTCACAAATTAATTTGTATACTCTAAAGGAATACTTAATTTGCCATTACGTTTACGACGCTGTAGAGGAGGAGATATAGATATAGACTCAAGTGTAGGGATTGGATCAGAATAGCAAAGTAGTTCAATCTACCTAAGGGTACACGTCCGCCAATCTTTTCACCGAGTCATTTATATCAAATAGCTGTCTTTTACTATTGAAATTCAGTTAGTTTGCTCAACGCGTTGAAGTAACTGCCATATAACTTCGTTTTTTGTATTCGAATATATGTTCAATACAACTAGGTATCTGAAATTTTGTAAGCCAGGTTTAGATTCAAATACCTGCCATAGATCTTTTTTTGAATATGAAGATAACTTATTATCTAATAAAGCTGAGTAACTGAAATTTAATGACTAATATCTTCACAAAATACAGTTGGTCTAGTGCAAGAGATTTCGAAAGCTGCCATACAACATATATTGTTTATTCGTAGGGGAATCTTAAGAGTTGACGCAGTCAACTCTACCCTCTTCCTCATTTTTAAAAAATTATTAAAATTTAAACTTATCTAGACTAAATTTCTTTAAATAACTACTTTTACTAATTTCGTGATTTTTTTTTATTTCAACATTTGCACCTTGTTTTTAGTCAAACGTTTACGAGCCGAGGTTTGTGCCTAAATAAAAAATTCTTAATAGTCAGAACATACGCAAAGGCCCTTAACATGGATGAAAATGAAATCTGGTTAGTTGCGAACAATATGACACAGAAATTCAAGATCTTCATCAAAAAGAGTTTTAAATCATATGCAGAGTATACTTGCCACATACAATAATTAACAATGACCTATTGGAGCTTGCCAAAGTTAAACCGTTTGGGCAAGAAATCAAAAGACAAAAGCTTAGACCGATAGGGCACACACTTAGAAAGCTTAAATATCTTAAATGCCAGATAAAAAAATAAAAATAATATATTATAAAATCTCTATTTAAATTCAGCCATTTTGGTCCATGGGTTCGGGTAGCTGCCACACAACTTCTTTTTTTTTATGAGCATTACTCTATACCTTTTAAAGTTGGGTGTCTGAATTTTGCCAAAAATAGTTTAGTATAATAGCCAAATTTACATCAAAATTTTTTTGGTCTACTGCAAAGGGTTCCAGTAGCTGACATACAACTACTTCTTTTATATGAGTTTCCACTACACTTAATAAAGCTGTATGTTTGAATTTTGCCCAAAGTAATCAACCGGATGATATAATGTATATGTTATGGTCATACGGGTATCCCAGAGTTGACACAGTCTACTCTACTACACTCATCCTCGTTTAATATTAACTTTTATAAATTTACAAAATGTGAATCTTGTGAATCAATTATCTTTTCATTCATAATAAATTTAAATATACGCTTTATACCAAATAAAGTTATCAAATTTCTTTAAATAGAATCTAAAAAAAATTTAATCCCTCATTAAAATATAACCACATATTTTCAATTATTTCTTTTTATGAAAGAATCTCTCCCCTGCGTGTTGTAAAAGGATCGCGTGTCAGTATATCGTCATAAAAAAAAACCCACCAAATATGAGAAAAATAATCTATTAGTATTCAATATTCATAAAAAAAAAAACAAATAATTATGCTATAAAAAAATTATTGCAGTATTAAATATGAAAATTGATATAAATTTAATCAAAAGATACAATAAATATTAAAAAGAACATTTAAATAAAAAATATTGATAAATTAATCGAATGAGATTTTTATCGAAATTAATATTATTAAAATATTATAATACTTGAAAAAAAGACAAATTAATTTTTTTAATTGAATTTTTAGAATATTAAATCTTTGGGTATTTTGTTGAAATTTATAATTTCATAGATAACGAGAAAGAGTGTAGTAGAGTAGACTGTGGCAACTGTAGGATACCTGGATGATCGTAATGTAGACATTATATCATCCGATTAATTACTTTTGGCAAAATTTTAAATACACATTTTATTAGGCTTTCAGTTAAGATCAAAAGAAAATATAAGTTGAAAAACAGCTCTTTAAACCTCTACCACTACACCGCTATATTTTATTCAGAGGTTGGACATTAAAGTTAGCTAATATTGACAAAATTGCAAACATCCATTTTTATTATGTATAGGATAATGCTTATGTGAAATATAAAGTTGTACGGTAACTACTCAAACCCAATGCAGTAGACCAACCAAATTTTGTACAAACTTTGGCCATAAAACTAAACAATTTTTGGCAAAATTTCAAATATCCAGCTTATATAAAAGTTTCGCAAATATTAAAATACTGGAACACTTTATATTATATATACTTCCTACATTCTATCAAATATACCTTATCTAAATCCTATCTGGAGTAATGCATCACAATATATCCTAAATAAACTGGATACACTTAACAAAAAGGCCATTAAAATAATCAACTTTTATTTAAAGTTAGTTATACAACGAAACGTATTTCTGAAAGCCAGTTTCGGTCCTTGAAAAAACTTATTTAACTGCAATCATATCAATTAAAATGCAATAAAATTTTAAATAACTTAGAATCATCAATTGACTATTGACTACCCTCAATTCATGTTCTTAATCATAAAAATGTTTTAAGAACTATTAAAAATTAAAAGCTTAGAAAAAATTTTTAATTATTTAATTATTTTCTGCTTTTAAATTTTGTAAATTAATTGCTAATTACGCGAATAATATAAAAATTTTTAATTTTCATTAAAAGAAAAAAAATTATCCTAAAATTATGCAAAAAATTTGAATATTAAATCAAAGATTTCAAGTTATATTGTTTTAAAATTCATATTTCAAATTTCAAGTGTCTAGCAGTCGGGAACTAAAAATTAAAGTGATTGCAAGATTTTTTATTAAATAAACGTAGCAAAAATATGAGTTAAATCAAACGAAAGTAAAGCGAATCACGAAGAGTATAGTAAAGTCCACAGAGTCAAAATGAAACTTCAAAATTTTTATGGATTGCATTACCTTATGCAAGAATTACTCAGTATGTATTTATTTTAATTTACAATGCATATTATTTCTGTATTAATTTATACAATATAAAATTACTGTACTTAAATATTGGCTGACCAGGTTGCGACCACAAAATCTGAAGATTGGAAGAAAAACATTTTTAACCACAAACCAACAAAATTCGTTTTAAAATAAATTAAAATTCCGTGAAACAAAGGACTCTCTTTAGGAGGAAGAAATATACCATTACAGGAAATTGTAATAGTTCATTAATTTCTTCGTTTCTTACAATAAGTTTTTTCATAAATTATTAATTACATTTAATTAAATAACTTTAATAATTTTTCATAAAAATAAAATGGAAAAAATTCTTCTCTTCAAACTGAGTTACTCGTATTTCACTTATTAAAATGATATTTCAATTCCCTTCCAATTTTCGTTACCCTTTCTTTTTTGTACAAAATTTTTACATTACCACTATTAATTATTCCAAATGTATAATATATTTAACCTTCAAGACATTTTAATTATGTACCCTACATACTTTATAATAACCATCAACTAGGAAATTTCTTAATTTATTCTTATTACCTACTTAATTATATAGCCAACTTTTTTTATTAAAAAAAATTATTCAAATTTTTTTAAGAGACTTAAATAGAATAAAAATATATGAAAAATTAAACTGAAAGGTTCTTTCCTTGACCTTCTCGTGTATATAAAAGGACATTTGAATATTATATAAAAAAAAAAATATTATTTACATGTTAATATTTATAAACGAATGATATATACATATATACATATAAGTTTTATATTACATTATTTATACATATTTAAATATGTTAGAATATTTGTACTTTACAAATTTTGGTAGTTAAAATCAGAATGCTCGAAACTATGTACATATTACGAATTTTATTAAATATCGAACCAAAATGTTTTTTGGAAATTATATGAATTGAGCCTTTCAAAAGATATCGTACTTACAAATTTAAACTAATTTGTTCATTTCAAAATGGTCACTGATTGATGAGCTCGTTTCGAATTCAAAAAATTAAATATGTTCACAATAGATTTTTCAAAATATGCAAATGTTAAGCTATTAGTAATTGACATTTCTATGTTGAATACATAAATGTAATAAAACGATTAAGTGGAACAATGGTTAGAGTGCCGACCTTCATGCCCATGTTCGAATCCCAGTGAAAGTGAAAAATCTTTTCTGATTTTCGACTCGACTAAGCATACGCTATTTTGTTCAAATTAATGACTTAGTCAATAATTAATAATTATATATCTTCATTAAAAATTACATTAAAATGCAAAATATAAACAAATAATTTAATTGAATAATATAACTCACAGATATAGAATACCGTATAACTCAAATACAAAAATATACACATGTAAATACACACAAAACAAATATATATAATTACGATTCTATTTTGGTTGTACATAAACAAAAATAGAATCGTAACTATTGAAAATCTAAGACGTTTCTACATATTAAAAGCCTAGTACTATCTAATGTTTAAATTGTATGTGGAATTCATTAACTATAATTCAAATTCTAATAACACCAATATAATATGATCCCCTGTTCTAACGTGTACCTATGGTATAGGCGGGTTTATTAGCTTTACAGTTGAACAGTTAGCGCTTAAAACAAAAGAAAAATCAAAACTAATTTTGTAAAGTAATGCCGCAACCATTTATGCATTTATGAATTAAGTTGATGACATAATGACTACTTTGCTTTCCTGCAAAACAATGTAATCAAAATAATTTAGTAATTCTGTAGCATACTTTAAAAAGTTGAAAATATATAGCACTAGACAAATCGTTACTTTCGTTACTTCATTCGATTACTCTGCTGAATACTTTGTAAATTTGGTTAAGTATCATAACAAATAATGAAATTTTATTCAGTTGTCAAAATTTCCAAGAGTTGTCAAAGGTCTCAATTATTATTAAGAATATGAATGGGATATTGTTGATTGGATATGGTTTGACAGATAAGTTTTTGGAATATACATGCGGATTGATATAGATTGTACTTCATTTTCAATATCAGCTTTATATATAAATCTTAAGAGTTTGTAAACGTATTATTAAATATTAGCATTGAATTATTTTTTGCAAATCCGTAGCTTTCTATATTTGCAATTATGTTTACAAAAAATTATATTAAAATTTACCACATGGTAAAAAATTACTTCTATATTAAAACCTCTTGCCTTTGTTAACCAAATGTAAAAAGTTTTTACCAAAGCGTTACCACATCATTTCCTTTATTATTATTTTTATTATTTCCTTTATCATTTTGATGAATTTACAAAAAAATTTTTTTGACGCAATCAAATTTTTTTATATTAAAATTAAATGGAAAACCGGAAATTAATAAAATTTAACACATTTCTTTCCAAAAAAAAAAGAAAAAACAAAAACTCTCTACTTATGAAAAAAAAAATATTGAAATCAAATAAATTTTTAATAAAATATCAAAAGTTAACCATAAAATTTCCAATACATTAAAGTTCTAAAAAATGTTTTACATATATAAATTCATATTTTATTCCCCACATTTAATATTTTATACACCACATTTATACACAACTTTTCCCATTATTAATTCAAAAATTAATTTCCTAACAGTTTGGAACTTTTTTCAAAATTCTAACCATATATTGAAAAACCAAATAACCCTTTCAGAAAGATTTCTAATTAAAAAAAGTTCATAATCTCAAGTGAATTTTGAATTTAATTGCAATATTTTCAATTTACCTTTATAAGAACTTTTTTTATTTCCCATTTTATTTCGAAATTTTTTTTTTTTTTGTTACGAACTTTCGAACAATTTTCTTAAATATATTTTCTTATGAGATTTTAACGCTTTTCCCCAATTCATATCTTATCATAAATTTATAATAGGTACTCAATCCATTTTTTTCAATTACTCAAAGGAATCAATTTTCAATATCAATACAAATATATCTACATAGTTGTAAGCAGAATGTAGGGATCTGAATACGATGTACCATTATTAATATTTAATACTAATAATTGGATTTTATTAATTATTCATATGAAAATTATGATTGATAAAGAAAAGCTAAAAGATATTCTAAGTAGTTTTTTTTTAAGATTTCAAACTTAAATTATTTCTAAATTTTTTTACACAAGGGATCATACAAGTTTCTACCGTAGTTTTGGAGTTCGACCTTTCTTTGCATAGTGGTTCTCCTGTATATTAGAACCAGTTAATGATTAGTATTCCAAATTTTTTAAAACTTATCAAAATCGATGCATTGCATGACTTTATAGTCTCTTTGGCCAGGGTATTGTGTCCTTAGAAATTGAATCCCAACATACTTTCAATCTATATCTAATTCTGCAACCGAATAGATATGGTCCACCTTAAAAGTGCACGTCAATTTTTCTATATGTATTTATTTATACGTCAACAGCCGAATGTTTCTCAGAAATTTTTTTCTTTAAAAAATGTAGGCTAAAATTATGACAAAGGTTTTCTATAACAAAGTTTGGATCACTATCACTTTGTCAAATAAAGTTATTGCTATTTTACATTAAAATACAATTTAGTAATAATCAAATGCAGCTTTCGGGGAGCCTTATAATTTATCGATAATTCAATCGATACACATGTATAAAATTTATAATACATAGACATATGTTAAAGACTTCAATGCTATTATATTAAAATTTAATTCCATTTGCAACTTTTGAAAAATTCCAATTATAAATTAAACGAGGAAGAGTGTAGTAGAGTAGACTGAGTCAACTCTGGGATACCCGTATAACATTATATTACACTAAACTATTTTTAGCAAAATTTCAGACACCAATGAAACTGGGTGTATAATGCTCATATAAAACAAGGAGTTGTATAGCAGCTACTCGAACCCGTAGACCAAAATGGCTGGATTTAAATAGCGATGACGGCTTTTGCATAAAAACGAATTTGTGAAAATTTCAAAAATCCTTGCTCCTTTATTTTTTGTGTTATCGTGCGGACGGACGAACGGTTGGACATACATAGCTAAATCGATTTATTTTTTGATTCCGATTCGATCCATACACTTGAATCTATATCTACATCCCTTCTTCTCTGCGTCACAAACGTAACGGCAAATTGAGTATAAGCTTTTGATTTCACAGTTCCCGCCTTCCTTTCGTTATGAGTATCTACAGTATAAATTCCATCATGATAGCATCATTAGTCTTTGAATTATGGACAGATTTCCGTAGATCGACTCAGCAGGTAACGCTAATCAAAAATATAATATATACTTTTCCATATCTAACTTGCCTCCATTTGATGGTTAGAAAAACCGTACGAAAGTTCAACTAGATAGAAGGATATAAAAAAAAATGTTACAGAAATTAAAATAAATTTTAAGATCTTCAGAAGTCAAAGTTTTTTTTTCTTTTGATCGAAGCCCTCCCATATAAAATTAGATATAATTTATGTGCAACCAATCTTTCTAGCCATTGATAAGTCGGTATTGATTAATAACTTTCATGTATGTTTTCAGAGGGGAACTGTAAAATAAAATAATTGTTGTGCCGGATCGGGCAAACAAACTGTAAAACCGAGTGGTCGACCCATGCAAGATCCAGATGAGCATTTCTTTAAGTTTAATGTCAATATGAGGTGCGGGGTTACTATTTATAGCACTTAAAGTAATTTTAATTCTAATAAACCAATAACACTTGAATAATTACATATATACAGTTTTAGGCACATAAAAATATGAAAATCCCATAAATCTGAAAATTCAAACATGGAAATGTAAAGTGACTTTTGAAATTCCATTTCTTTAAAAAAGGATTAAGATATTTTCTTACACAGTTAGCTATTGATCCCATGAGCATAATAAACGAAATTCATAAATTGCTTTTTAAATTTTTGATAAATTACAAAACTTCGTCTTAAATAAATACTAAAGGAAGTAATATTAAAATAACAATTTAAATATAAGACGAATATTATTAATACTATTTTATTTAAAAGAAAGTCGTCATATGATTACCAAATAAATTTTCACCTATCAAACTTTGTAAAATAAGACATTGGACATCACGTAATTATGAGATATTTTACCTCACTGATCTTCTGAATAAATTTTTCGAAAAACGAATTAAATTATGAATGAATATCTGACATAAAACGCATGTTAAATTGATAAAAAAATTACAATATTCAATTTATTTTAGAGAAAATATGAAGTTGACAAACGCTGAACGTCTTATTGTAGTGTGCGCCAACGAATTGACTTATGCGTTTAGAAGGCATTAATTTTACATTCTTATTATTAGACAAAACAATGATTGAATCCGTTATACATAACTATTTAATTATAGATTTTTAAACGAATTTAATATAACATTAAAGTTGACGTATTGACGCATTGACTTATAACGTGTATGTATAAGTAGTACGTCATTCGTTCTTATTTATGTCAAGTTAAACATATGGAATCAATACTTCTTTGAGTTTGGTAAAACGGCAAAACTTTTATAAGCAAATTTTTAAATATATTTAGATTTTTAAATACTCTAGAATTTTATGTCAATATTCCAAAACAGACAGACCATAAGATCTAGAGTATAATAACTTTTTTTCAAATACAATATAAATAATAATAAATCTGAGGAAACAAAATCAAAAATTTTCATAAAAAAAAGAGTTAAATACTGTTTATAATTTCTTTCTTCCAAAAAAAATTTCATATTCATTTATAAAACCGATAAACTTGAACTTGAATATAAAAATGAAAATCTAATATATAATAAAAATAATGTAACCTTGAAAAATCGTTTTCCCTTTTTCTCGATTTTTCGAGTTCAACTTTAATGTAATAATTTTTCATGAAACAGAATTTGGTTAAAACTACAAATGAAATTTTTCATTTTATGAAAAATCAAATTAAAAGAAAGAAAATGAAAAAAAAAGAGTTTCCTCAAGGGGTTTTTTTATTTCATTTTCATACCATTTGGGAAGGACATTAGGATTTCTTATAGATCCATAAATCAAATTAAATGTAATGCAAAGAAAACTGTACAATAACAAAATTCTGATATACGATATTAATATCATATTATAGTTACTATATATTTTAAAGCTTTAAATTTATTTAATGAGAAGTGTATATATATATATATATATATTTTCAGTCTATAACAACATTTATTTACATAAAATTGAGAGCCTAACAGTGCAGGACAAATTAATGAGTGTACTGATAATTTTTATTATTATTCACAAATAATTTATCTGGATTATAAGTATTACGTACAACAAGGTCCTCTCTGACATTAGACATTAAAAGCTGGCTTTATTTTAGAAATAAATTTTCATTTTCTTAATTATTCATTACAAAGTCTTAATATTATTTAACAAGGTATCAGCCCTTAAACGAAACTTGGTGCTCATGTATCAAATAAAAATAATTCCCAATATTTACCAATTACTAACTTTTCAACAATTTAATTTTTTGAATCCGTTTTAATACAGTACTTGGCTTAAAATTAAATTGTTATTTACTTGAACTATTCATTTTTGGGTTAATAATTAATATTGTAAAATTATTAATATACTACCAGACGGATTTTGGCTATGGTCAGATAAATATATGTATCATATTAAATCGATAAAAATTAAAACAATTGTTAGTAAAAAAATACGAATTTGTGAAAATTTCAAAATCCTAGCTCCTTTAATTTTTGAGTTATTGTGGTGACGGACGGACATAGATAATTTAATCGATTTACTTTTCGTTTCTGATCCAATCCATACCTTTGTCTATTTTCAAATCTATATCCGAACTAGATGACATACTATACTGAAATGTATCATTTGAGAATGGCATAATGTGAATAACTATATTATTATTATATTTTTGAAAATTTTTAAAAAAGTGAAGCTTGTCAATTGGCAGTTTATCTTTGTCTTGTAAAGTAGTTATTAATAATTAATTATCATAAAAAGATGTTCGAAGACATAGAACTATGTCATATATTAATTACTAGTAAAAAAGCCTGTCGGACTTTTTTCTCCTACTATTGCGTTATAGAATTAATAAAAGGAAATTGATAATAACTGTAAGTGATAATAAAATAAAAGTATACATACTGAAATGTAAAAAAAAACCTTGACATCTTTATTAAAATTTTCTGTATCTATCTTCTAACAGATTTCTTATACGTTTTGACTTTTTTTTCTTTCTGTTCATACTTTACAGTTAATCAGTTTAATTTTTTCTTTCTTCTATGTATGTAAGTATTTGTAATTAGTAGTATGTTACGGTGTGTAAATAACACTTAACATAACATAAGGCACGCTAATCAGCAGCAGCAGTTTTTCTTTTATTATATTTAGATAATATGTGGTGTTCGGAAAAATTAATACTAGAAAAATAATATAATATGTCGAATACCCTCCTTCCTATTTCAACATGTACCAAGTTGAAAAGTTAAAACTCAAAAAAAAAAATTAAAACAAAATTGTGAAGTGCTAACTGTTCAACTGTTAGTCAAATAAGCGCGTTTCTACCTTTGGTACATGTTGGAACAGGGGGATTAATTATATTCTTATTATTAGAATTAATCTGAATGAATTCCATACACAATTTAAACATGAGATAGTACTAGGCCTTTCAATATAGAAGTTTAAGTGAACTAAAATTTGTCTGGTACTGTATACCATACTGAAATGTTAAAGCTCTAATAAAATTGTAAATTAGAAACAAAATGTACCAACAATTTGAGAGAACATGATTACATTCTAATATTATAAGAGTAGGAAAGGAAATTATAAATCAAAATTATTTTGGGATAAAAAATTTATGGTTTTATATTTTGATAAAATAAATCAGTTGAATTTTTGTAAATCTCATTTTTAATATTTTCCAGATTATATTTGGGGAAACAAACACGTGCCTCAAAGATATTTTTAAATTCAAATAATACAAATTTTGTTAAACGAATTAAATTTCACTAATAATATTGAGTAGATTTTTATTTTTAAATATTTCAAACTGACAAGATTAATTTTAAATTAAATAAATTGAATTATCATAATAAATATAAAAATTGTTAGTTATAAATATGTTCTTATCATATACTTTAATATTTAATACTTTTTATATAAAAAATAAAATGTTGTAAAATTTATTGTGATGAGTAAACCGTACAATATAAAGAGTAAACAGTACAATATAACTTCTGATTCTGAACTATTCGTTAGCTTTATGCCTCATTAAAATCTATTATAGAATAAGTCTAAAAGTTTGAAAAAGATCGCAAATAAAACACTTAATTAATATGCTTTGTAGGTCATTAGTAATACGCTAAGAACCCAACTCATAACCATAAATCAAGAAGCCTTAGAGTAAATACCTCACTCAGAATACAGAAGAACGCGGCCGTCCAAACAACACTTGAAGCAGAACAATTTACCATGAAATGTAATATGAAGGTAACAATTGAATGCTCTTCCAAGAGAAGTATAGAGAAGAACAAACTATAATGTTAAAGGGTCAATCTTCCTTTTGTTAGAGCCCAACCGAAACTCAGGCATATCTTAATGTAATCATTAAAACATTTAATATTTTACTAGTCTTTGACATTGTAATCAAAATATGAAATTTTTTTTAGTTTAAATTAAAATTTCTAATCTCTTAAACTTAAATTAAATTATTACTTAAAATACTTTGAGGACTTAAATGATTAAAATTAGATTATCCTAAATTTTTTAAAAGACTCTCTTTAAGAATGAAAATTTATATACATTTTACAATAGAAATATATAACTTTAAATTTTAAAATTTATATATATAAATAGTTTATAGCAATAAAATATATATTTACAATAATATAAAGTGATTTATAAATATATTTATTCTTGTTATATATCTGCAGATCTTAACATGTCTTAAGCTACTGTTTGTATTAAAGTACTTGCAAAGTCTATAAATAAAAAAACATAAGTGTAAAATAAAATAATATAATGCATTTAAAGTATTTAAAATCCGGAATTTGATATCATTTTAAATTTTACAGATTTGCACATTTTTACAAAATAAATGAATATATATGTAAGACATTTTTTTACCCGCACGACTATAGGTCAAAAGAGTATACTAAATTTGCCATTACGTTTGTGACGCGGAGAAGGGGGTGGGGTAGATATAGACTCAAGTGTATGGATCAGATCAGAATCGAAAAAAAAATCGATTTACCTATGTATGTCCGTCCGTCCGTCTGTCAGCACGATAACTTAAAAACTAAAAGAGCTAGGATCTTGAAATTTTCGCAAATTCGTTTTTTTGCAAGAGTCTTCATCGATATTTAAATCCAACCATTTTGGTCCATGGGTTCGGGAAGCTGCCATACAACTTCTTTTTTTATATGAGCATTACTTTGTACCTATTACAGCTGTGTGTCTGAAATTTTGCCAAAAGTACTTTAGTTTAACGGCCAAAGTTACTGCAAAATTTGGTGGTTGGTCTGCTGTAGTGAGTTCGAGTAGATGTCATACAATTCCTTCATTTATATGAGCACTGTGGTACACCTAATAAAGCTGAAATTTTGCCAAAAGTAATTAATGTTTATAATAATAATGATAATATTGATATAATGTTTATATAACGGTCATACGGGTATCCCAAAGTTGACACAGTCAACTCTACTACACTCTTCCTCGTTTTAAGTAAATCTATAAGGTCTTTACCTTCAGATGCATTTATAGATTTTTAGTACATATGTTAACTTAAACAAATTTCTTTTTCAACACATTTTTTAAAAAATAATGCTCATATACTTTTACCTCCTGTCCCTCTATAAGATAATGTATCTCCAAAAAATACATTATGTTGAGAAACATTCTGTAGTCCCATTCGTTGTATAGCTAAATCCGTCCAAAACATATTTAAATTCCTATCACTCAAGTTTTTTATAAGGCTTAAATTGGCTCTGGAAACTTCAAACAACTCCTGTTTTCATAAACTTTTGAAGTATATGTAAAATAAATACATACGTGGTGTTGCCATAAGTTATTTCAATGTACCGTATTTAATATTTGTGGTGTTATTTATAAAAATATTTTTGTGGTGTCCGCCGTTTAGGATCTGTTACAGGTTAAAAACTAAAAATTCACTATTTTTTAAACATCTGAAACTTAATTTCTTATCCAAATTCTTCTAGAGTATTGAAGCTGCAATATAAAAGGCTTCTTAAAAATTCAAGAATGCCTTTCTCGAAAAAGTCTAACCAAACTTTCAAATGCTGGTACTCCTAGAACCTTAATATTTATAAGTGTTTAAGAATCAGCATATATTTTCTCACGGCTCTAAAATTGATTATAAATTTATTCTTTAATAAAAGTCTTGTGTTTTTTTAAGCACCATTGATTTTTTTCATTACTAGTAACTTTTTTTTATTTCTATCAAATGAACAATTCTACAAAATTTTTACGATACCGTATTTTCACAATATTGAAAAAAAAAATTACAAAGACATAGATTAAATACTTAAATTTTCTTGTACGACCGGCCACTTGTATTAAACTTTATTACAAAATACAGAGTTGGGAATATAAGATGTAAATATATGAAATAAAATACATTTTTAAATTTTATTTAAACCGGATATTGGTTTTATTGATAGTTTAAATTTTTTACATTTTAATTTTTATTTTATTAGTGCTTTAAGTGATTTAAAATTTTATAAAGCAAATTATTGAATATACAGGAGGTTTCAAAAGGACGCATCAACGGCAATTAAACCCGGCCCCCCTCGGTTAGTAACCCAAATGCTTAACCACTTCAGCAGCCGGTGGGCCACTAAAAACAAATTTTAAATGTGAAACACTCTAATAAAATAATTCAGTTTAAAGACACTTAGAGAAGTTGTTCAGTAATGATTTTTTATATAGCAAATATAATGAAACAATATTAAGTCGGTGCAGCCGACTAAGTAATACTCTATATCTGACAAATTCAATTGAAAATTATACGAATCACCATTTCAACTCATCGCAGGAATAATAATGCAAACTACCTTGTTCCAAATTTGGAGATTTTATCATTTTTTATTTTGAAGATATGCTTATTAGGTTTTAGGAGGCGTGTGATAGGTACCAAAGATATCACTTCATTTCAAAATTCAATAACATAATGGAAACAGGACAGAACTATCTTGTTCCAAATTTGAAGTTTTTATATCTATATAAATTTCGAAAATATGTTTCTTCGATCTTGAGTGGTGGGTGAGAGGTACCCGACTCATTGCCCCAATTCATTTCAAAATTTTAAGAACACAAGCCAAACGTATACAAATACCGTTATACTAAATTCGAAGCTTCTATCTACACTGGTTTTTGGAATTATTTTGGTTTAGCCATAGTTTGACTAAAAGCTTTTAGATTCCGAATCCTTGATTTGATTGCTCCCAATTCCCGATTTTATTTCATCATTGGTAACCTACCGTATAAATGGACGCCCGGAGGCCGCTCAGAAAGAATATAAACATATACTTTTCTACAATCAGCTTGTTTTGTTTTGATGGTTACAAACAGCACACCAAAGTTAATATGCCCCTATACCTAGTTTTAGGTGTAGGGTATAAAAAATGTTTTATTATTAATTTTAAAACTATTATAAACTTTAAATTCAATTTTAAGGCATTTAGAGACGCTTTTAAGAGTTTTAACGCTATTTTGTGACCACCAAAAAAAAAATAATTTTTGTACGAAAAACTTTCAAATTCAATTTCAAGTATTAAACCACGTGCAGGGTTTATTTTCAATCGAAAATTATATTAAGGATTCAATTATTTTTTAGAATAACTGTAAAAAATATTTAATTTACTTGCAAACTGATAAGTGTTTACAATTTCTACTATTTTATGTACTTAATAAAATAATTTATGAAAATTAAAAATATCAAAATAATCTATAAGAGTACTGTTGTTGGAGGACAATTATCAAATTTATTATCAAGTTTTAAATTATCTCGTTTGTAATGACATCATTCATCTTTTGACAAGGCTCATCTTTCACTTCTTTCATTAATATACTGTCATTTTCAAACAAATTTTACATTCTTTCATTTATTTATGGAAAATTTTTACCCCCAAAGGTAGAAAATAATTAAAATTCTTTTAATTTTCCAACTTAAATTTAATTACAATATGGATAGAATAGATGCTTTGATAAAAGAAGGAGAGAAATTATAAATTTAATGTACACAAACTGAATATCTAATGAAAGAATTTTTCTATTATAGCTTTAATGAAATTTTTGAAAAAACAATCAGAATATTAAAGTATGGAATAATTGTAGTAATTTAACTCAGTAAATTTTTTCATAAACAATGTTATTAATTACTTTTTTGCTTCTATTTTAAAATTTAATATTTTAAGATAAGCATATTGCGTTCAATTTCGAAAAATTAGATTATGGTATATACTCGTAAGGTGTAGATAATTAAATGATAAATTTCACAAAAATTTTTATTTAAATATTGATATTCAGGTAATATTTATTGGTATTCTAAAATTTTCAAGGCCAATTAATTTTGTTCAATTTTTGATATCAAATTTAAATTGACAAGGCACTTAATATCAAATCTATATATATAAATTTCGAAACCCCAAATTTTATTTTTAGATTACGCAGAAATTATAGTATTTTATTATAAAAATTCTAATTTAAGGTTAAGGTTCGTTCTTGACATCAGGTTATCAGGTTTTTAAATGCGATCAATTTGAAATTGGCATTTTTGACAATTAAAAACGCTTTATTTGTTTGAAAATTGCATTCCCAAAAATTTATTTATTCAGGCCATTTTTGAAACTACACTTCACACTAAATTTATTTTGAAAAACCCCGAATAGTATGAATTGTTGTCCGCAAATCATTGCTCTTATAGTAAATTATCGGTCCAATATTTAGTGTTCTCATAACCACACAAGACGATCGTACTTCGCACTAATTGACAGCAATTATTGAATGTTTTTTAAAATCTTTTAAAAGAATAATAAAATAAAAAAATGTATTTTGAATAAAATAAGAGTGCTTCTTAACAAATAAAATGTGTTCAACATTGCTATAATCATGCTCAAATCAGGTACATTTTCTGCGATGTAAAACTTCTTGTACTCTTTAAAAATTTATTAAATGTCATAACTGGCGATGCATTGAGAATGCATAGAGCTAGTACAACACGTTCTGAAAAAACTTTAATATTTATTTTAAGTATCAGTTTGATTGACCAACTCTTTAGTCTTTATTATATAATCTAAATATTTTATGTGACACAAAAAACTAATTTTCCTAAAAGTATGCAATTTTATTGAAAAAACGAGGAAGAATGTATTAGAGTAGACTGTGTCAACTCTAGGATACCAGTTTGACCGTTAT
This sequence comes from Dolichopus griseipennis, assembly GCA_963082915.1. NCBI lineage: Eukaryota > Metazoa > Arthropoda > Insecta > Diptera > Dolichopodidae > Dolichopus > Dolichopus griseipennis. The sequence goes on along the minus strand of OY720441.1, from coordinate 36,676,857 downwards.
ATAAACATTATATCATTATTATTATAAAGATTAATTACTTTTGGCAAAATTTCAAATATACCAGCTTTATTAAGTATAGTAGGGTAATGCTCATATAAAATAAGAAGTTGTATGGCAGCTACTCGCAGTAGACCAACTGAATTTTGCAGAAACTTTGGCCATAAAACTAAACTACTTTTGGCAAAATTTCAGACACCCAGCTTTAATAAGTACAGAGTAATGCTCATATAAACAAGTGATGAAAGAAATCAAGGGTTTTTAAAAAGCAGATTTTCAAAATTATATGGAGTTTTTAAATAATAATAATAAAATTTTTGCCATATAGTGATGACGGCTATTGCAAAAAACTGAATTTGCGAAAATTTAAAGATCCTAACTCCTTTAAGTTTTGAGTTATCGTGCAGACGGACGGTCGGACATGCATAGCTAAATCTATATATACCCTCCCTACTTCTCTGCGTTACAAACGTAATGGCAAATTTATTATACCCTTTGACCTACAGTCATACGGATACAAAGAAGTTGTATGGCAGGTACTAGAACCCGTGGGGCAATATGGCTGGATTTAAATAGCGATGACAGCTATTGCATAAAAACGAATTTGTGAAAATTTCAAAATCCTAGCCCCTTAATTTTTTGAGTTATCATGCGGACGGATGGATGGACATGCATAGCTAAACCGATTTATTTTTCGATTCTGATCCGATCCATACACTTTAGTCTATATATACTCAAGTGTACTCAAGTGTATGGACGCAGACTTCTCTGCGTCACAAACATAATGGCAAATTTCGTATACCCTTTTGACTAATAGTCATACGGGTATATAAACATAAATAGCTATTGTATACATAACAATATGAATATATATATATAGTTATAATATATGTTGTATATGTATTAAAAAAAAATATATAACAAAAAACATTCAAGAAGAAAAAATATAAATAGCTATACTCGTAGTATATCTATATATATAAAAGCGAAAGTTTGTTTGTTTGTTTGTTTGTTTGTTTGTTTGTATGTAGCGAATAGACTCCTAAACTGCCCAACCGATTTTCATGAAAATTTGTATATAGAAATCGTGGCCCAAAAATTTTGCTCTAACGGACCGCCAAGTTGGGGCTGTGGTGCAAGTATTTAAACGTCTTTGTTCTAAAATGAAAACGGTTTGACCGATTGACTTCAAATTTTGTATACGTGATGCTCTTTGAGAATTGAGTAGACACTATTAACAGTTTTGGAATTTGTTAACCCATGTCGGGCCAACGGGTGGTCAAAAAAATTATGGGTCAAAATTTTGTCCGATTTTACGAAATTCTGCTTTGGCTTAAAAGAAAACCCCAAAAAATATTTTGTTGAGTTCCATTAACCCATTGCGGCCCAACAGCTTTTTATAGGTTTTTTCAATACTTTACTCTAAATTCGAAACGGTTTGACCAATTAACTTCAAATTTTGTATACGTGATGCTCCTTGAGAATTGATTTGACACTATTAACAGTTTTGGAATTTGTTAAGCCATGTCGGGCCGACGGGTGGTTGAAAAAAAATTTTGGGTCCAAATTTTGTCCGATTTTACGAAATTCTGCTTTGGCTAAAAACAAAGCCTCATAAAAAAATTTTGTTGAGTTCCATTAACCCATTGCGGCCCAACAACTTTTTATAGGTTTTTTCAATACTTTACTTTAAATTCGAAACGGTTTGACTAATTGATTTCAAATTTTGTATACGTGATGCTCCTTGAGAATTGAGTTGACACTATTAACAGTTTTGGAATTTGTTAAACCATGTCGGGCCGATGGTTGGTCAAAATAATTTTGGAAGCTAATATTGTCAAAATTTGCGAAGTACTGCTTTAAAAAGTAAGCCTCAAAAAAAATTTAGTTGAGTTCCATTAATCCATTGCGGCCCAACAGCTTTTTATAAAGTTTTTGGTTACTTTACTCTAAATTAGAAACTATTTGACCGGTTGACCTCAAATTTTATATGTGTGAAGCAACTTGAAAATGGAGTTGAGTCTGTTAATAATCGGTCCCAGTGCCGGCGCTACGCTTTTTGGCGCCCTGTGCACTTTTTGAAAACGCCGCCCTGGAAAAGTTCGTTTCCACATCATCCTTGAGGTAGAACTTTCAATGCATTTTTTTTAAAGAGGTGTCCCACGGAGGTATAATCCTCAATAACAAAAATTTTAACCGATAACAAATTATTAAAAAAGTTAAAATTAATTAAAACATTATGAAAAAATTTAAAATACTAAAATTTAATTCTACGCGCTTTTATTTTTGCAAAGTCGTTAACTAATTCTTCGTAGTCCAAATTTTCAAGAAGTTCGCTTTCAATTGATATAGTTGCTAATCCTACTAATCTATCTTGAGTCATTGTTGTTCTCAAATAATTTTTTATAATTTTTAATTTTGAAAAACTACGTTCTGCTGAAACTACTGTAATAGGTATTGTTGAATTTTTAAAGCTATAACTAAATTGGGAAATAATATTTCTAATTTTTTTTCAAATATAAATTCTAATGTTTCAATAGTGGAGAAAGTAGGTTTTTCTTACAAATTACAATATCTTTAAGCTTTACTGCACTAAATTAAAAAAAAAAAACAATCAAACAATAAAATTTTTATAACTTTTAAAAAATGAGAATTTAGATATTTAAATTTTTCAAATGTTTTAATTAATATGTATTATATGTATTTAATTAATAATAGGTATTTGAAAAATAATTTGATTTGACATTAAAAAGGCAGTTTAAATAAAAAATGCATTAAAAAAAATTAACATGCTAATCTAGTAGGTAGGTACTATAAAACTTTTTTTTTTATTATTTCTATACTCTATAGATTATAAATATAATTATTTATAATTCAGTGTTTTTTTTTTGTTCTTCCATATAAAAATATTTAATGTACGTACCTACTAAAAATAATAACATTTTTTAAGAAATAACACACAGAACAGTGTTTTTTTTTTGTTCCACCATATAAAAATATTTCATCTACCTACTAAAAATAATAACATTTAACATTTTTTAAGAAAATAACACACAGATGACAGAACAGTATTTTTTTTTGTTCCTCCATATAAAAATATTTCATGTACGTACCTACTAAAAATAATAACATTTTTTAAGAAATAACACACAGAACAGTGTTTTTTTTTTGTTCCACCATATAAAAATATTTCATGTACCTACTAAAAATAATAACATTTAACATTTTTTAAGATTATAAGTTAGTAATAATAAGATTATAATTAATAATGTTTTTTGTTCTAATTCTCTAATCATGGACCATGTATTTGTATATTTATACAAATATATGTAGTATTAGTATAGTATTATATTTATATGTATTATATATACACATTACACACAGCTATTATTATAATGTTCTCAAATCTCAATTCAATTAATAAAGTAAGAATCAAAAGAATAAGAATACAACATAATCAAAGAAAAATTTAAGAGAATAATGAATAAGAAAGAAAAGAATAAAAGAATAAAAGATAAAGAATAAAAATAAATTGCTCTTATTTCAATAATTTATATTGAAATTTGAAAGAGTAGTATGTTATTTACATATTTTATTTTCTCATTTCTGATTCTGTAATAAAATAAGCCATATGAACATCAAAAAATCACTGTTCCTTAAATTAGAAAATGTAGTACAAAAATAAAAATGTTATTTTTTGGTCTTATAGATTTTGTTGTTGTATAAGGTGCACTTTTTTTAAATTGATAATTTTGTTCAATAGCTTGTTGATATGAATGTTAGGAGGAATGTTATTACTTATTAGAAGAATTTAGAAAAGAGAAAAATAAATTACTCTTTCAATATTTTTATGATAGCTGCTGTTGAAAGAAAACTTATATTATTTTCTTATTCTATGGAAAGAGTTTGATAACCACAATAAGCCATATGAACACCAAAAAATCACTGTTCCTTAAATTAGAAAATATAGTACAAAAATAAAAATGTTATTTTTTGGTCTTATAAGATTTTGTTGTTGTATAAGGTGCACTTTTTTTAAATTGATAATTTTGTTCAATAGCTTGTTAATATGAATGTTAGGAGGAATGTTATTACTTATTAGAAGAATTTAGAAAAGAGAAAAATAAATTACTCTTTCAATATTTTTATGATAGCTGCTGTGAAAGAGAACTTATATTATTTTATTTTCTTATTCTCTAATCTATGGAAAAAATTTGATAACCACAATAAATACAAATGAACACCAAAAAATCGCTGTTCCTTAAATTATAAAATGTAGATAGGTAAAAAATAAAACATGCTTTATTTTATATGATACTGAAAAAACAAATTTCGAATACATTTTTTCAATACTTATTTTATTATTATATAATTTTTTGTTAGATAAAAAATTTTTTTTTTTTAATTTCAATTGAAAATTTGCCGCCCTTAAATTCTGGCGCCCTGTTTTACTGTGCATACTGTGCATATGAAAGCGCCGGCCCTGATCGGTCCTACGATTGGTCAAAAAAATACATGTGTAAACCGTGTGTAATTTTTGTGTTAACTTTTTGCAGTAACATCAACTTCAACTGAACCTCCATTCAGAGGCGTAGTAACGCGCACCGGGTATTAGCTAGTATTAAATAAATATTGATATAGAAAATAGCTTTAGCTACCAATACGTATAATATTGAATTGTAAGTATAATTCATATTATTATATATTATTATATCAACATAAAATTCAGCTAGAAAAGAAAAAGGAGTAAAACATAAGCTCATTTCGGCAATAATGTTTTTTTAACCCAAAAATTACAGGAATTTAAAACATTTTGTACATCTTGAAACTTTAAAAATTTTACTATAATTTCTCCATAATAGCAAGAAAATCGTTAAAATAAAAGCAGAAAAGTTTATAGTTTCCTATATTTGTCTTGATTTTAAGGAGTCACCTTATATTTCAATCTACATCCTCTTGTTAATAATAAACAAAATCTGAATTTTAAGTTTTAAGGTTAATGATATAAATGAAATTAAATTTATTTTAAATATTAATTTTCATATATTTACAAATTTTTTATATTTAATGTAGTTGCAAAAGAATTTTTTTTTTATAAATATTTTCTAACAAAGAATCTATGTTTAAAAGTTATTTAAAAAAATCAATTCAAAATTAATTGTTAAAACAAATCGATTTCTATCATTTTGTAAAAAGTTTATTTTTTAATGAAAAGTTTCAATTGTAAATAATTAAAAGACAAAATTGGAATCCATACAAAATAATCTATCTATTGTGAATTTTCTTTTTTAATTATCTATTAGATATTTTCAATACCATACAATTACTTTTGTTTTATGTTCATATTATAATTATTTTGAATTAAAAGAGAATAATATTTACATTAAATTACATTTATGATACAATTTAAATTTTGATTTAACTTTAAGTAAAAAACAAAAAAATTATTTTAAAACTTTAATTCTAGACTGAAAATAAATTGAAAGTAAAATAATTTACACAAAAAAACATTGGAATATTATATTTAATATTAAATTGTAATTAAGTTTCAAGTACTCCCATAAAAGAACTTCTAAAATTCTAAATAAAAGTACTAAAGGGGAAAAAATGGGGAGAACTTTTTTTGTAATCAGTTAATTTGTATCTTTAAATTCATATCATGTTTTTTAAATTGAATATAAAGGTTATTGACTTCTTAAATCTTCTAACTAAATAAAAAGTAATTACATTTTTACTAAAAACGGGATGTTATCTTTTGGATAACATCTGGATAAATCTTAACTGATATCAAACAGTGAGATTGTAAATAAAATTAAATAATTTTAAAAATACACGTGCGCCCAAAAATATGAGGAAGAGTGTAGAGACATAGCATAATATAGACATTATATCATCCGGTTAATTATTTTTGGCAAAACGTTAAATACACACCTTATTAGGCTTTCAGTTATGAACAAAAGAAAATATAGGTTGAAAGGCAGCTCTTCGAACCTCTTTCACTACACCGAATATATTTTATTCAGATGTTGGCCATTAAAGTTAACTAATATTGACAAAATTTCAAGTAATTATAATTATAACTGAACTAGACCAACCAAATTTTGCACAAATTTCAGCCATAATACTAAACTATTTATGGCAAAATTTCAAATATCCAGCTTAACCATGTATTGTAGAGTTATTTCCATATTAAAAAAGAAGTTGTAAGGCAGCTACTCGAATCCGATGAGAAAAAGGACTGGGTTCCAATAGCGTTAACGGCTATTGTATCAAAAAAACGAATTTGTGAAAATTTCAAAATTCTAGTTACTTTATTTTTTGAGTTATCATGCGGACAGACGGATATACATAGCTAACGTAACCAAACTTTGTAACTAATGAAGATAATATAACCTTCAAATTTTGTACAAGAATGTTTCGGGTATATTCTTCTACACACATGCTTCATACACAAACATAAAACTATTTCTTTAAAGGTAGTAACTTAAAATTAGGTACATGAGTGTTCTGTCTTGTTTATTTTATTATCGTTGGGTTTGGGATGCTCAGACCTTCTAATATTTAACAAGTATATTTTCTAAATAATGCTGAAGAAAACCTACAATTTCTCCAAGTTAGTCCTGTCCTTAATGCTCCTAAAATTTAAGATGATCTGGTGTGTTAGTTCGTCTAACTGTGACGTGCATCTCAAATCCAAAAAAAAATGAGTCTAAATTACACTAATATATAAAACCACAATTTATAAAATTAATGAAAATTTTTATGTAATCATTTTATATTTAATTTCTATCAAAAATTACTAACGAACTTTTAATTTAAATTGAATTCTTCGGTTGTAGAGGTGCAGGGTCAGAACTCCCAAAGTCATAAATTCCTTAGGGATTTATGACCCACTTAGTGGGACATAAGTCCCTAAGGGACTTATGACTCATAGCAGTGAGCCTTAACTCCCTAAGGGACTTATAACCCTGGGAGTTTTGATTCAGCGTGGTCATAACTTTCTTATACAGTTCTCAGATTAAAATTTATTAGTAATATTAAAAAAAATATTAATTTTAATTATATAATATCAGTGACCGGTACACATTTTGGGGTTGGATTCGAAATCAGAGTATTCTCTTTTTCAAAAATTAAGAAAACAACCAAAATTTTACATTTATACTACATTTTGAAATGCTATTTTGCAAAAAAGGTAATCCTGATTTTGTATCCAAAGTCTCGCATACATGAATTTATAAATACTCTGGAAAAAGGGTCAACTTTGATTTTTAACAAACCTAAATATGCTTCCTAATATAGTATCTCGCATAGATAAATATATAAATACATATTATTGTACATCTAATACTTTGCTTATATATATTTTTGTATTATCATACTTTAAATTATAAAGATCAGAGAAGACTTTTAGATTTCCTCAAGGGACTTATGACCCACTTGTAAAGGGACTTATGGCCCACGTTAATATTTTAAAGTGAGTCATAAGTCCCTTAGGGATTTACGTCCCACTAAGTAAGTCATAAATCCCTAAGGGACTTATGACCCTGGGAGTTCTGACCCTGCACCGTTGTAGAATATAACTAGTCGGTTTCGATCGGTCTATCGATAAAATTGGCATCGACTTGCTGTTGTGTCACCACTTGTTTGTTAATCGTATTTCCTTGCAAAAAAAAAGTAATAATTTCCTACAAAAAAGTTTACAATTAACTTAATAATCAAATTCAACTTAAAATCTTGTTTGACTTTTAATATACTTTTTACATTAAAAATCTAAAAAAAATTTCTGGAATAATTTAAAATAATTTTCTTTACAAGTACAATTAACTACTAAGAGTGAGAAAATTTTTGGAAACCATTGTTCCATAAACCGATTATTTATAAATGGTTTAACTAAAAATAGACATCTTAGATCTTAGGTGTAATTGATTTTTAAAATTTAAATTTTTTATTTGCTCGTGTGATTCATTTATAAATTTTTTGTAATTTTTATTTTAGTTATTATATATATATATGGTATAAATATGTACATACTACACGCCCATCTTATTAAAAATAAAGAAAAACACTCAAAGATTCAAAATTACGACTTCAAGAAAAATATTTATTTTACTTAAGGGAAAATTTAAAACTCATGAAATATTAATACTTTTTTAAGCGGAAAAATGAAAAGAAGACAATTGCTCCAAAAAAAAAAAAAAAAAATTAATTTCCACCATCTCTCTAGAAAGTTCTTTAATACTCGTATAATATATTTTTTCAATGTTATTTTAAAAAAAATATTGGAAATTACGTAAATATTTACTTTTTAATCGAAAATTTACTTATAATTTTCAATTGTTTACAGAATAAAATGGATGAGTAAATTGTTTTAATTCAATTGTAGATGAATTGTTATGTTACTCAATGTTGAGTACAATTGTTATACTACATGCTACTCTACTCATAGAAGCAATTAAGAAAAAAATGTCATATCAAAGCAAATGTCAAAACCTGGTTACGCAAAATTTTAGGATATACTCAAAGCGGATCATATTTGAGAGTTTCCATTCTAAGTTAGTCCCGTTAATAATGCTTATAACTTATTTGGCAAAATCAGCTCAAACAATGAAATTTCAGCTCAAAATCAACTCAAACTATGAAATTTTACTGCGTGAATCATTGAGTGATTGAAAGATGAGTAGAGTCGAAATTTGAGTTTTTTATAATATAACTATTGGTATTATAAATAAATAAAACTTCATCAACATATTTTGTCAGATGTCTTAAAGTATTTCGTATTTTAAAAAAAATATCTTCAATTTTACGGGGGAAAAAAAAAGTACTTACTTTCAAATTAAATATTTATGAAGGAAGTAAAAAACAATGCAATATATAAAATGAAAATTTTAAGAACAAAATTTGAAAGTTTCTTAAAATTGTGATAAAATTTATAATTTTTTTTAGAATTATTATTAATATTTAGAAATTCACAGATATCTAAATCTGAAATCTTTCCCACTTTGATGGTTTTTTAACTTCAAAAATTTTCACGAGAGTTACAAGATTCATCTGAATAGTGTTGACCTTTTATTTTTTATTTTCATAATGGAAGAAAAGACCGTCAAAAGGCATCTGAACAACTAAGTTCTCCGATAGATTAGGATTCTTACTCACGAAAAAAACAAAAACCCACCTTATATACATACACCTTATATATATACACCAGTATAATGGAATAACCTAAGATATTAGGTTAGATTCTTGCACAGTATAATGGCTGAAACATTGAACATAATGTACATCCAGAGTTGAATGAAAAAACCAGAAGCAATAAGTTAACTTCACTCTTGAATTTTTCTAAATCATAAGCATTGGAAAATACATAAAATGGTAATGGTAAAATCCACAATTTGGAGGTGCGATTTATAAAAGAGTTTCTATATATTTCAGAGTTCATGTTCGAAAAACCTCTACTGTATATTAACGAATTAGAGCTGCTAAGCGTGTAATACGTCGAGAAGTTTAAAATTTTGGAATAATATTTTTTAAATCCTTCAGAAGTATTATACATTAGATATTAGATATTTATAGAACCCACAAGCAGCTCTTAAATTTCGGTGGTAATGCATACATATTTCATTTCGTTTTTAGGATCAAGATTGGGAAAGGAAATTGAAAATAGAATTTTGGAATTAGGATTATTTTTAAATTTCGAATTGCCAAATTTTCGTACAGAACCATTACTTTTAAAATTGCACGAAAATAAATTATATTACTGTGGTTCACCAACTATTTGGTAGATGCAATTTAAAAAATTCGTATTTATTATGATATTCTATGGTTTTTAAAGCTTCTCCTATGGGACAACATGTAATATATTACCCCTATATGTAAGCAGACTGATGGACAATTAAATAGGTGAAGTTATTAAGAAAATTCTTAAAAATTTTAAAAATTCTCTAAAAATGGAAACAAAAATCAACTTTTCTTTTCATTCAAGGATGGGTCTCCAATCCACCACATTTTTACATATTTTCTTTTTCCACTTATGTTTTTCCTTGTATAAGAAAATGAAATTTATTTTTCACATAACATAAAAATTTGTTTTTCTTTTAAAAAAAAACCACTGGAAAAACAGAAAATATGTGTTTGTTTTTTCTCTTAAAACATGTTTTTTATATTTCCCTAACATTTTTTTTTTATTAATACACCTATGGCGGTGCAAAAAATGAGGGAAAATGTATTTTCTTTTATTTATTTATTATTTTTTCATTTTCAATTTATTTTTGTTTTTTTTTCTTCAAAATGCTTCAAATTTTAGGAACTTTTCACATTAAGTTAACACTCTTTAGATAAAATAACAAAAACGCTCTTTAGATAAAATTCGTTGATTTCTTCGCGGTTGTATAAATTAACATCAAAATTCTGAAAGTCTTACTTTATCAAGATTCTGAAAGTTCTATTAATGAGTCTTAAATTAATTAAAAAATTCTTTGAAGGTCACAATTTTTTATATAAAATGAGAGATTCTTAATAGGTTAATTTTAAAATAGATTTTTTAATTACACCCTAAAGAGAAGTAAGTTTTACAATGGAAAATTCGATTCTTGATTTTGGATAAATAGGGGGAGTTAGGAAATAGTTAATAATGAAAATTACGAAAATTATGTTTGATTTTTTAATTTGAAGGAATTTTTTTCCTTAGGTCTGGACAGAAATTTCGAATTGAAGATCTGAAAATGTAGTGTCAAGCTTTCTTTAAAACAGTTTAGAGAACAATTTAGAGAAATTTATCAAGGACAAAGTCTTCTTAGTAAATTTCCAAGACAAAATTGTTTAAATATTCTACTAATATATTTTTAACTGTTCTTTATTGCATGGATAATTAAAATAATTTCAATCTTTATCTAAAAGTTTTAATCTTTATCCTGAAATATATTAAAGAAGAATTTCTAGATGCTATACAGGATTATGAAGTATTACAGCACCAATGAGTGATGTCAGACAAACCACTACCAAATTTTTAAAGAAACTAAATCTACGGGCTCTATAAACAAAATCATTCGAACAATCTGTGAGATACTCTTTCCAAACAGAGTATCTTATATTTAATTATAATTTATAATAAACAGATGTAGAGTATGTGCAGGATTGATTTAATGAAGATGATAATATGAAACAAATAAATAGAAGAAGATCAGAAAGTAAGATCTAGGCAACAATGTTTTGCAAGAAAGCTATAGATATGATTACCATAAAAACCACAAAGGAGCGTCAAGGAAATAAGAGTATTAACAGGAACAACAATATTTGAAGAAAAAGGTAGCGAAGGATACAATTAAAATTGTAATATAATAGTTATTCAAACTGAAGCTATAGCTTTTCGTAAAAAATATGAATGAATTAATATATTCAATCTACTTTAAAGAGGGAACAAACCCAGTATTGCGTAGAGCGATTCAATAAAAAAACAAAATATTTCCAGTAATTTCTCTTCAAATTCAAAATATTTACCACACTTAGAGAGTTTAAACAAGCTTTCCGCAAGTTAATATAGTAAAATATTGTAATTTTAAATAAATAAGGGACACTTGAAATACTTTCAGAAACTTTTGATAATTTTAAATTGATAGCTTTGTATTGTTATGTTTAAATTAGAGTCATTCTACTTAAACTTAACTTACAAAAGGTTGTAACAAATAAATTAAAAATTCATAAGTCACAAAAGGAAATTACATCGGAAAAAGAAGATTTAACTTTTATTTATTATTGAATGTTTTTCCTTTTTTACATTGTACAACAAATCCCTCATTAACATTTCGAAAATATATTTAAATTGAAAATAATTTTTTAACTTTTTTCTTAAATTATACCAATATTCCATTTAAAAAATAATATTTTAATATATTTATTTTTACCATAAAACGATTCATGGAAAATTGAAAATAAAAACATTGTACAAATTGGTTCTGGGTTCCCTAATTATAGATCTCCACTGAAATATTTTCCTTCTCGCTGTGAACTTATGCTTCAACGATGCTCTGAATTTCTTCCAAACCTAACTCTGACGCTGTTTATCAGGTATTATTAGGTCAATTGGGTCTTCGCCTTCCTATGTCTCCTAAAATATGTAGTTTCACAGAGTTCAGTGTTCATTTCGACTTATTTCAGTCTTTTTAGATTATCACTATTTCTTCACCTGTTAACTATCACATGTCCCTGTTTCTAATTATGTCGGTCTTTTTTTTTAATGCAACTCCTTAAGAAGAATATTTAAAATTATTTCAATAATAACCTGTAGAATTTTCATTAAAAGATCTCATGATTGAAAAACCAGAAATTCAAAGCAAAACAACAGGAAATAAAAAAAACATTAACAAAGTACAGTACTTCCTAATTTATTTTATGTTATGCTTAACAAGTTCTCCAAAGAATTATAAATCAGTTCGGAAAAATTAAAATCTTAAAGAACTGCTAATATTATAAATTAAATATTCTTTTTTTTTATATTTTTTTTTTAAATTTTTTATATTTTTACTTCATGAAATTTCCCCAGAGTACTTATAAATGCGTGTATTTAAAAATGAAATAAAATATTTAAAGAAACAAAGAAAAAAAAAGTTTGATACATACTTTTTTGCATAACTGTAGGCGAAATAAATTTTAGCGGGAAAAAATGTTTTTTAACTTTAAGTTTTTTTTTTTTGAAATATATATAAAACATACATTCGTATAATATAAAATAATTTACAGAGCCAATTAGTATACAGTATTAAATTAATATGTTTTCCAAACCGCATTAATTTTTTAAAAATGTAAAGTAATATAATGATTGTTAATTTTAATTAATTTTATGATATGGTTAATGAACTGATTTACATGCGTTGAAGGTAGGGGAAATAATTATTACAGGGGTGTTGCAACCCTTCCATAAGAATTTATTTAATACAATGTAATAATATAAATCATTAATTTATTTCGTAGCAATAAGACAATATGGACTTAAATAAAAATGTAAAAAAGTAAAATGTGCATAATTCACTATATCGTTTTAATTCCATTTTAAATGGATCAAAAGAATAGGATTACTTACCTGACTATACACATATTAAATATATTCTGGTAAAGTTGTAAATACTCAGTTTTCAGAATTAAACTATAAAATGCTTTCTGAACCACAATTTTTTATACATTTCTACAAATTTCAATCTGTACTGGATCAAAATTAAGTTCACCTTTTTATTTGACTAAAAAATATTGCAGAGAGCTAAAGCAATAAAGTCTAATAGGCTTTATTTCAAAATTGAGTTGAGAAATAAGAGCTAATATACGACATTTTAAGGTTGGTTTAACTCTTTTATTCTTATGCCTATAGACTTTAACTTTAAAAATATTATAATATTATATTATTCCAATTTCGAATTTGTAACCCACTATGCAATTCGAATTTTTTCAATAGATTTCAAATAATTTTTTATATTCTAGTAGACTCCGAGGCTTTAAAATTTTCCTCTTCGGGCAGCTCTTCGTCCTACCTTAACGATTTTCTTAACAAATTCTTTCACGGGAAAGAAATAAGAGCTACTACTCTGCTACCAGACCCGAGTACTGTACTCCGTAAGTAGACGCAAATGAAAAGATCCAATGAGCGCTCCCGCGGCCGTATCGTCTATGTCCGAGGTCACTTTATGACAAAAGAAAAATATTCGTAAAGCTTTATCGTCAAGGTGCTGAAATACATATTCATCCTGTCATAAACTCATTCATATTAAATACAGTGGTATGATATTACAGGCAACTAATAAATGAAAAACAGACTGAACAGAAAAATCTGCTACTTTCGTTGAAAATAAATTTCCAAGCTAAAACTTTAAGTTTCAATAACAAAACTGATCTTAATACTTATATATATTCATAACTCTTTCAACAACTTTTGTACACACCTGTTTTAATGGAGAAAGTTAGCACCCTTTTTGTACCAATTTATTTTTACATTTTTATCAAATTGAAGATATATATATATATATATATATATTTAATGAAAATTCTTTCATATGATTCGATAATTCTTTTATATACTATTATTGGTGTCCTAAATCAACCCCCCAGGGTATTATTTCCCGCTTAATGAGAAAAAACGTCCTAGGATAATATTTCTCATAGTAATTGAAAAAAAATAAAGCCTCGTGGTTTTATTTCTCTTTTGAGTTTAACTACGACTGCTGTGAGAAATAAAGCCTCGGGTGTTGTTTCTCTTTCAATTAAATTTTTGACTTTTTGAGAAATAAAGCCCCGATTTATTATTTATTATTGAATATGTAATAAAACCCAATTTTGTAATATTCAAACCTGAAAAAAATTTAAAAATATAAACTTATATAATAAGTTAAATCATTAGATGTAAAGCAATTTTTTTTTTGTCTTTTAATTTTGGAACAAGGGAATACCCCTGATTTCAATTCCAACTCCAAAATGTGTGCTAATTATTTTTGATATTACTGTTCAAGAAAGTCTGTATATATTCGTTCCCGTCACTGATGTTATATAATTAAAATTAACTTTTTACTAAAAATATATGAAACCATTGTGTTTTTTTCATTTGCAGCCCCAAGGAGTTATTTCTCATTAAATGGTCATTTCTCATTAAGGACCTTAATTCAGGGCTCCACTATTATTAAACAGAAATTTAATAATAATGAATTAAAAAGTTTTTTTTACTTTTATATATATTCTCTTCCTATGAATAATCAGGAATTTAATATAAGCAAAAGAATTGATTTTTGGAATTCTTTTACCTGATTTTTAAAAAAGTTTTTACTGTTCCTATATACATACTCTATACATACTCTACATGTATATTTTATTAATACATATATGCAGTGGTGATATTCGAATTTTTTAACAACCGGTACGCATGGAAAAAAATCTATTGTAGGTTATATTTACTTCATAATAGTTATTTATTTACATATTTACATAAGAAATACATATATTATATATAATAGTATAAAAAATAGTATATAAAATTAATTAAATAATTTCCAAATTAAATTTTGGTTTTGGGACGGCAAATTAGGTGCGGCTGCTTTGACACGTTTGTCACTTGCCATATGATGCCCTTCTCGCAACCATAATTTAACATATGGTGTTGCATCAAAATCCTCAATCGATTTTCCCATTAAATTTATTGTCATTAAATGACTTGTTGTTTCAATTAACAACGAATTTCTCTTATCATAAATGATATTGTTCATTGTGCTGAATCCTCTTTTAGCTTCTGCGGAATTAACAGCAATTACATTTAAAATTCTTTTTGCTCTCAAAATAGTATTAATATTTTTAGATTCTCTATCTCGCACATCAACAAAATCTCGAAAATCATTTACTGGAATGATGTATTTGATTATTTTATTTAACTGCTCTAACCTATTTTCACCTTCAATCCATGGTGCTTCAAAAATATCACCCGGCCATGTTTCTGGATTTAATAAATTAAAGCAATTTAAGAGATTATTATAGTTTTCATTTTTATCGTCTAATAGCAAACGCGTTTTCATATGTTTTTCTAAACAATCAAAAAATTTATCTCTCGAAACAACAATTGATGTTTTTTTTCTATTAATTTCAAATGGAATATTGTATTTTTTCGTTTTAATTATTTTATCGATAATGGCAGGTAAATATTTATATTTTTTTAGTAATTTAGAATGTTTTTATCAATACTTTTACTTTTACATACTTTTACTTAAAAACATACTTTTTTTTTATTATACAACAACCGGTACGGAAAATTTTAAAAATGTTAACAACCGGTACGAGCGTACCGCCCCGTACCGGCTGAATATCACCACTGCATATATGTATATACAGACTTAAACTTAAACTTTATCTGTACGAATACATGTAAAGGTAACATGTCACCTTTGCATTTATTCTTTGTAGTCTAAAAAACTTCCAATTAGGAATTTCTTTAATATCGCATTTTTAAAATAAAATTGAAGCAGGTTATTATTAGATATATATACTAATTATCTAACAAAGCATACGGGCCGCATCAGATTTAAAAAAAATGAATAAAATTTGCAAATTTTTTAACAGTGAAGCAAAGTTTTAAGCTATTAAAACCATATGTTTCCGAATCATGTTTTAATTTCCTTACAAATTGCTGAAGGCCAAATTTTAAAAAACAATTTAGTTGACTATTTATTAGATTCAGTTTTGAATTCAGTTTTCATACTAGATTTAGAATAAATGGAAAGTTCAATAGTCAATAGTTTTCAAATCTGGTAACTAAAAAAAAAAAAAAAAAAATAAAATAATAAGAAAAATTAGCCCACTAAAATGTAGAAAATAAGAAATATTATGGATAAGAAATAAATCTTGGGAATTTTTCAGTAATTTACTTTTATATTAAAACATTTTTAAATGCAAAAGATCTACAATCAATTAAAATGTATATATAGAATAAATATTATAAATACTGCAATATATATATATAGAATTAATATTTTATAGGTTTATTTTATTTCAATAATAATTTATTTTTCACCTACTTATTAACTTTTTGTATATTTTTAATAAAAAGTTGATAATCTATATACATATATTGTTTCACAACCTTTGTTTAGATTCAAATCGAAATATTTGTTGCCAACATTCTTTAATGCCAGCTACTTAGCATGCTTAATTATGTATATGCTAGTAAAAAAGCCTGTCGGACGACAGGTATAATTTTAATTTCTCTTTTTATATATATTCTTTTTTCTCCTACTATTGCGCTACAGAATTAATAAAAGGAAATTCGTTACCTAAAGAATATTAAGTTAGCATTATAATAGTTTGTTTTAGTTCTGTAAGCTTTATACGTTTTTATTATAATTTTCTGTATCTTCCTTCTAACAGACATAATTTACATTTTATCAGTTGCATTTTTTCTTTCTCTTATGAATGTAAGCATTTGTAATTAGAAGTATCTTACATGTGTAAATAACAATACATAGGGCATGCTAATCAGCAGCAGCAGCAGTTTGTCTTTCATTATATTTAGATAAGTGCGTAAAATTGTATTTAATAAATGTTGTATGAATTCAGTTTTGCATTACCAAAGTGAAGTATTTGAGTTTTTAAAGTTACCTTTTTTTAAGAAGCTAATAAAAAATTTATTTTATTTGTAATTTTTTTTATTACTTCTGTATAAAAATTTTACCTTCTAACGAGTATCGAACTCAGATCCCGAAGCAACTTCGTTAACCTCCATTCCATACAATTCTTATAAATTTATGGTCAGATTTTAATTTTAAGAATTCATAGTGTTAAAAACTGTAAAATAAACCCATAAAAACCGGCAAGTTAATATAAAAGTATATAATAAATGAATTTTCAAAAGAATTATGTACCATGAAAAAGTGATGGTTTATAAAATTTTAAACATTATAATATGTTCACTTAGGTATCTTAGAATTGACAAGAATAACTATAGTCTTCCTCATTTTTTTTTAATTTTGAAATCGTTTGATCTTAGAGTTCTCTGTAGGGTTTTTACCAAATAAATTTTACACTAGATAATACAATCAAATATTGATTATTTTTATTTATTTATGAACAGCCTCCTACTTCATACAATGTGATAAGTGAGTGAAACAGCCTTTGATGTCAGGTGTGGCAGGTATATATTTTATATTATGGTATAAACTATTATTGATTTAAATTATATTTTTTTATTAAGTATGATCCAACAAGGATTATAACCCTTCGATTGAAAGACTGATGTCCTAAACACTTCGCCACCGCTCAAGAGTTAAAATATAAATTTTATTCTAAAGTTTTTAGAAGTATATTTAATTGAAATTTTTCCTAATTTAAAACAACCTAAGAAAATACTTGGACGTTAAATCACTATTAGATTTGATATTATGTAAAAAGTGTCCTATGTAAACTAATTTAATTTTTATTAGAAGTAAAAATGTAAATATTTAACAAGAGGGTGACATATTATCATATGCAACTAAAAATATAAATCATATTCATATACCTACAATAGAATTGAATTATTTTTCAATTTAACCAGGAAAACAAGGATAAATAAAAAGAAAATTCAAGGACATTCCGAAACATTCAACTGATTTTTCTTACAAGGTTCTTATATACATAAATATATAATGGAAATGTCTTCTCTAATTTCAAACATATTCAGTTCAGTTTATATATTATATATTTAAAATTTTTCGTAAAGAATATGGAAGTAAAGGTAATGGAAAATCCTTGTGACATTAAATCAAATGTTAAAATCTCATGCTTTGGGATTTGTTTTATCTTTATTTGCTTTTTTCTGTCAAGGTCTTTTCATTTCATCTCTTACAATATGAAAAATGGAGCAATAATTTATTTACTTTCTAAGATACATACTTGATCTTTTTTTACTTTAAAATTGAAATGTCATTTTTAATGAGTAACAAAATAATTTAAATTTAAAATATATAAATTTAAAAAATGATTTATTTTAAAAGAAATGTTTTACAATTTAACAAAATAATTATTTTGTCTTGTAATTACATAATATAGCTTTAAATTAAAGTAATATTATTTCAATACATATGCGTAATCAAATCTGCTACATATCTGTTATTCTAAATATTGTTAATGTCATAAATTTTTGATCACCTGTCAGAGTTGCATCATACTTTTAAATACAATTTAATATATGTACAACTTTTATGTAATTAATCATAATCATCATAGATGTATAATTAATTCATTAATATTGTCTATGAAATATCGATGTCATCTTCGAGGGGAGCTATGGCTGACAGCTTAAACCATCGATATCTAACTTGGAATCCTCTGAGGCATCTTAGATTTTTTTGTCAACTGTCTGCTCACTGTAATTGTCAAATATGAAATGTTGATTCATTTCGTCATATGTAACACTATTTTACCCATAATTTAATTAATAAGTTTAGGATTTCACATAAAAATGTTCTACTATTTTTGAACTTAAAAAAATGAGAACATAAAAAATCTATAATTTATCCGTTTGGCAATGAGTTAGCCGATTACATTCCTTTTCTTAATAGAAAATAATAATAATAAATTGAAATACGGCACGTTCAACATTATGTTAAAAATTTAAACAATTAAATTATATAAAATAAAAACTTTATGCGACCAATGCGTAGTGGCCGCTCTGGCCTTTCAACCGAGGGTGTCGTGTTCAAACCCTGGCCAGATCGCATTTAATTAAAAGATATAAATTATATAATAGTAGATTATAGCGCATAATGTAAAATATATACCTGCCACTTATCATATTGTATGTAGTAGGGTATTGAACATAAATATATAAATAATTAAATAAAAAAATTTGCAAAATTCTATTCGTTATTTCATTTTTACTAACTGACAGTTTTACGAACTGTCAAGTAAAAGAAGCTGCAAATCAAAAGTGTAGTACATAAATCGATTATTTTACGTGAAATGATACTTAAATTATTAAACAATATTTGATAGTATAACACTTTACAATGCATGTTAAATCAGCTGATCTAAAATGTTATTTGTTGTAAATTTATTATATAATTTTGTAACTCAATTCTTTTATGTTATTATAAGTATCATTTAATATAATATTTATTATATACTTATTTATTTATTGTATTAATTAATTTAAGAAAAGAAAAAAAATGTTAAGGTGGTTGAACTTTTGCTCCCCAATATTAAAACCGTTTAACTCAAGTTTATAAAAACTCTCAATCAAAGATTAGTTTTAAAGTTTTTTGAAGAACTGGCGAATCATTTAGTTAGGGAATTAAAATAATATACAGGGTGTTTTCTAATTAGGTGAACAGCTGTATACCATGGCATAGATAAATATGAGTAGATAAATTTTGTGTAAATTTTCTTTCAGTTTCCCAGATATGGGGGCTTAAATTAAATTTTAACTCTGTTTCTATACTAAGTTATGAAGGAATTAGGGCTCACCAAGGTCTTTTCAAAAATGTCCCACATGATGACATAAATAACTTTTAAAATTGAAATCTAAAAATATCTTTTATGTCTCAACACAAGATCTAGAGTACGAATGGTACTCAACACTGACTTTTATATTTCAGTGTTTTAAAAACAACCTGCACACCGAAACAGTGAACTGGAATCATGACCCTAAACAAAAATTATGAAGCTCACCAAAACCAGTGATATCCTACATTATTGCAATCAAGAATATCAAAAACCCAAAACCCAAAAAGTTCCAGTTCTAGCAGATCTGAAAATGCTCCATCTTTTTGATACATAAAATGAACAAAGAGATACAATGGTTGAAAGAGATATTCCGGACCCGAAAAGTTCCAATGTCAGATTTTTCTAAATAGTTTCTTTATCATATATATAGCTTAATCAAATGTCTGTTACCACAAGTCTCTGGCACTTTTAGTCTCTAGCACATCTAAAAGTGCTAAATATTTTATATACTTTAGTAGGTGTGTCGTATTTGTATCGTGCAGCTATATGTATATAATAATATTTAAAATAACTTATATTAAATTAACCACTCTTGTTAATAGTTAATTATACCTTATAAGTCTGGGTTTCAACTAGTACTTCCTACTGTCATAATCACAATAATGAAATATACACCAATACCAAATTTGTTTTATTTTTAAAGTTATTATAAAACTACAGACTTATTTGTTAATTTGGAAGAATTAATTGTTCAACCTCAATTATGAAGTTTCAAAATAAAATAAAAAACTTATAACACTCAACCAAAATTAAAGTGTGGCAGTAAAAACCGTTGAGGTGAAATAAAGTCGATTCGACTTTACTACCAAAAACAATGGAAATAAAGTTAAATTAGCAATTCTATCTTACTTCCAAAAAAAATTTTCAAAAAATAAAGCCGAATGCCAAAAAAAGAAATAAGGTCGAATTGGCCTATTCTAATTAAAACAAAATAGTTTAAAAATAAAGTAAAGCTAGAAGTGATTTTAATGTTGATTACTTTTTTTCTATGGTTTTTGGTAATAAAATATTTTTAGTTTTTGAAAATTTTTTTTCGAAATAAGATAGAATTACTAATTCGACTTTATTCCCATTGTTTTTGGTAATAATGCCGCTAAGACTTTATTTCACTTCACCGGAAAAAACAACATATATAACATGAAATCAGAAAATAAAGAATTACAATTTCCAGAACATTCCAAGCAGAACATACCAAGCAGCTAATAACAATTTTTTTTTTAATTGAAAAAGGAACAATATGTGGTACCATAAGTTATTAGATGGAAAATAAAAATGTAAATATATATATTGATTTTTATTTTTACACATATTCATATTCATATTTTTATGACTTATTATTATGTTTTATGATTATTATTGTAATAAAATTTTTTTCAAATTACCATCAGTTTTATTACACTTAACACATAACATAATATACATATATATATATATATATATATATATATATATGTATAGTATGTACTTATTATAATTTATTATTATAAAATTATATTGGTTTTCCAACCATATATTTAAAAAAATTTCAATTTTAGTTTAATTTTAAACTTAACTGAAAATAACGAAAGTTCATTTGGTTAGATAAAATTTTAATGGCATGGTAATCGTTGCCCCTAAAAATATGCAAAATTAATTAAAATAAAGTTTATTTCGTTACACTAAAATTGTGTGACCTTGGGTTGTACATCCCAATTGAAACGGATTCTATTATTTTAGAAATAAAATTATTTATTTTGTTAATGTCATATATTTTATATTTTACAACATTATATTTGGTCACCATGGGGATTTTTAAGAGAAATTATTATTTTTCAAAAATTTGTTTTCAATTAAAAGTTCATGATCCGTACGGGAATCGAACCCGTAATCCCTCGGTTAATAAACCAACGCCTTCACACTACACCATCGAGACCCACTTTATATTCTAAATTTTCACTATATATTGGAATCTTAAAGAGGTTTTTAGAGAAAATCTTGGTATATTTGTGTGAGATTCAACGTCGCACTCCCGATTAAGTATTCGGATCTCTACGCAGTAAAATGATAAGGTTCTCAAAAGTTTCTTTAGTGTTATTTATATTTTTATTTTCTTTATTTTACACTAAAAATGTCAACACTTGCATGTCGTGCGTCAATGTAGTTTATTATTTGATTAACTAATTGTCATTAGGACAGGTGGTGTAATGGAAATATTGCACTAATATGAGAAAGAGCGTAAGAATATTGTATACGAATTGGAAAAATAGATAACTAAGCACATTAAACAAAATTGAACTAAGGTGGTTAATTCAGTTTAGTCTAAGCTTTATAAATTTAAGAAGACATTTTCTGCATAATTGGTATTATTAAACAAAAATATATTGTAAAATATAGTATAATTATTACTTTTAAAATGGGACCTAGGGGGGGGCTGTGGGTAAGCATTTGGATTACTATCCGAGGAGGTCTAGGTTCGATACTCGGCAGGTCATACAATATTTAATTAAAAAAAAAATAATTTTTCTTTACAAATCTCCATGGTAACCGAATATAATTTAAAATATAAAAGTGTAATAAAATACACAATAATTATAATGGAATTATAAATAAATAGATAGTATTACCTAGTAGCACTCAGAAATGAAAGACTGCAAACGGTTGCTATTCCCATTTACTGTAGTATGGAAGTTTTAAATAAGAGTTGCGTAAATTTTAAATATACTTTTTATTTAGAATAAAATATTTAAAAAAGAAAATCAAATTTATTTTCCCGCCACAAATATTTAATTATAAATTTTTTTTGTGTATTGGTTTTAAAATTTAAATAAAAATTAATTTTGTCAATTTGAAAACTTTTGATATTATGTGTAATTTCTATGGTTTATTGATTTGTATCTGTTAAAACCAAATTGGTTACAAGTAATCAATATTGAATGTTTTCGTGGAATTTATAAATTAGGTTTTATTTGATTGGATGTTTTGTTAAATATTTGGTAATGCAGATGAAATAATGATTTTATTTTAATTGAAAGCTAATATCAAATATATTGGAAATATACATAACATTTTTTTTAATTTACTAAATTATAGTTACCTTAAATTTAGTAGAACTTGTTAAAAATAATGAGACAGGCATAATAGGTTGTTTAACAATTAACTAAATATATATATCAATTTGACTTAATTTTCATTGTCAATTTAATTGAATTTTGAAATAATCCCACGAAAATGTTCGATCACATTTCATATTCACATAACATTCTCTTGCACCTAATCTTTAAGTTTTGCCGGACATATTTACAAGTTTATTGATATTCGTTTTAATAACCGAAGAAAAATATTGTATGTAGATAGATCCTCAATACTGCGGAACTTCAACAGTATACAGTTAAGGCACCATACCAAATATCATATAATTATGTGCATTTCTTAAGTATATCCACACTGGACGGTAAAGTCTTGAAACATCGTCGCACCGACAATGTTGAAAAAACTCGTTGTTTTTTATATTCCTTTTCCACTTCTCTAGAGATAATAGAGAATTCCCCAAATCAATTAGAATAAGCTTCAGTTTCTTTAATTGTTATATTCACTAAACCGTTGATTACTCGGCTATAGGTATTGTATTTATTAAATATGATCTGACCGGTGTTTAAACTTGAAACCTTCTAGTTGAAAGGTAGGCGTCTTAACCACAACGCCATTGGTCAGATCATTATGTTTGATTGACACAACGTAATAGAAAATACGGAGTCGGCACGTCCAACTTTGGTATATCACAATAAACATATTATATTAAACATAATATTAAACATTGAACAAATTGTCCCCCATAAATTTTGAGCACATTTTTGACCAAAAACCTTTTTAAAAATTAAAATATTCATTAATATTCATTCTTCATTCGAATATTTTAATTTTTGATTACTAAAAATAAAACTCATCCCAAATCAATTAAGATTTTTATATACAAATTTATCAATTATTTTTCAATTTTTAATAAATAATTTACCAAAATCACTTTACCATGTTTTCTTAATTTCATCCTTTCTTTTCCACTTCCCTTAAATTTGTATATTCCATTTTAAAAAAAATTTCTTTTTTAATGAATTTTTAAAAAGAAAATTAATTCAACCATTTTCTTTCCTTTTTTTATTATTATTATTATTATTGTAATTTTTAATGTCCTTTTCTATTTTTTCTTTTCAATTTACAATCAGTTGAACTTGACTCACACAAAGATAGAATGGACCGGAAATATTTTAGAATTAAAATTCAAAAGAAAAAACAAAGTTTTATTTAAAAAAAAAAAGTAAAATGGTTTTTCAATGCTTTCTTTAACAATAATAATTTTAAATAATGACTAATTGGAACAGGAATATAACAACCACGTTTTGTAACTTTTCTCCACAAAATTTGAAGCAAAAACCCGAAAAACCAACTTCTGTTGCTCAAAGTAACTCAAAGAAATAAGAGAAAAATTTTAATGTTATTACAATTGTAGTTTGCAATTTGTCTGGGGAGCATAATAGCAAAAATCGGATATATAAGCAAAGACATAACAAACAGGCTAAACGTGGCAAGAACAGGTTTCGGCAAATTATTAAGAATGTGAAAATCTACTCAAAAAAACGGAAACAACAAACATCAAAATATTGGACTCCTGCGTGCAATAGATTTTCCTAAATGGCAGTCAAGTCTGGTTGATGAACGAGCGTAATATAAGGAAGTTATAGGTTTTCATCAACAAATGTCTTCGCATTAAATGGAAAATCTTCTGGCCACGGAGAATATCTAATGAAGAATTGCGACTAACGGTACAAAAATCTATGCGGATACAGATAAGAAAAAAAAAACAGAAGAATACTAAACATAAAAGACGAGACTTCATTGCTAAACATTTAGATTGGAAACCCAGGAAAAAAGAAGGGTGAACAGATCAAAAACCCTTGAAAAAGAACCATAGAAAAAGATATACTAAGAGAAGTAAAAACATGGGAAGAAATCAAATTAACAGCGTAAAATGTATGGCACGGCTTTGTAGAAGCTCAATGTAGGAAAGAAGAAAAAAACAATTTCAGAGCTACAAGCAAAATATATTGTCGCTCTACTTTCCATGAAACCAGATTGTTCTATCAGAACTTCTCTACTTGTCAACTCCGAAAAAACGTTTTATAGCTAATTTTAAAATTCAACTTTTAATTTAATATATTATTAGAAGTAAATAAAAATCCAATTAATTTTCTATTAATATCACAAAAACTTTTTATTTTTGCAAAAATAAGTATTTCATTTGCGACATGGAGACTTCTTCATAGCTCGTAGTCGGTTCAAGCATTAAAGTACAAGCATTGAAGAAGTGCTCAAACGCTCAATAAATAAGATTAAATATTCTTATTATTAGATCTTCTTATTTAACTGAACTTCGTACATGACTTACAACTAAAGTTCAATTATAGAAAATTCTAAGCCTCAATATAATTTCTTTTGCAGCTTCAATTTTTTGTGTTTTAGAGTTTTTTATCAAAAACTAAAAGCTGTGCAATTCACAGAAGTATTCTAAGTTCCTCCCAATAGTACTTTCTCATCCTTTGATAAACTAGAATAACTCAAGAATAACCAAGTTCTTTAATTCATCTTGTCCTTTCATAACAGTTCCCAGCTAAGATCATAAATATTAAACAGAAGCACATTCTTTTAAATGTTTTTTACCTGCCAATTCTTAAACTTTTAGACTAACATTACATTCTGTAGCATGGATACATCTTAAAGCAAGAGGAGCGATGTTGGACAAATGATATTCCTTAAATTATTACGTTGAAGTAATCAAATTCTTCACATCATTTTTTTTAATTACGCCATATGATTGAAACAAATCCTGCAGATCAACTAAACAGCTTAATCAAACACCTACATAATATCAGTTTAATTTTTTATTGAGTCTTACGCCAAAATAAATTGTTTTAGATTGGATTCCGTTTAATATTTAAAATATTCTTCTATAAAATATCACTAATTGAAAAGCAATTAAAATATTTGAATTATTAAAGAAGGAGAGAAAATATTTTTTTTTTTTTCAAAAAAAGGACGCAAAATAGAATTCCGAATTATCCAAAAATGGTTTTCTAATAACTAAGGAATGTGCTGTGAAATGTGGTTGGTTTTTAAATAATAAAAATTTAAAATTTTTCAAAGAGAATTTATTAATTGATCTAAAAACGTTGCTATACTAAAAAATTACTAAAAAATGTTGGTAAAAGAAAAATAATCCGAATTTATCCACATAATGTAAATTATTTCCTACACTCTGGTACAAAAAAAACATTAATTAAACATAAAGCAACAATTATATTCTAATAACATTAAGTTAATACAATAATGAATATCAGGTCCCATAAACAAATTAGAAACAAATACTTAGACCGCGACGACGACGTAACGTGAGCTACGATTAAAACCAGCGACGACAACGTAACCTCGTTTCTATTTATATATCAAAATAATCATAATTCTTAATATATATATATTATATATTGGTTCGTTATATTATACTGACAACGGCTTGACAGCATGAATGACAACGCATTAGTATACCAACGCGAGACGTAACATTTTTCTTTTGACATTCACATGTCGCCACGTCATTTATGACATAACATAATATGTCATAAATAAAATATAATAAATTCAAAATACAAAAAATAATCATTTGTGACGATTTTTGAGTAAGGATACATCATAATGTGTACAGTATTTATATATTTAATAGTCTTTTTTAATTGGAACTCGGATAAAGGAACTCTTCTATCTCAGTTCCAAATTATATACCATTATTTTAACTTCGCAATTCTTATGATGTAGAAAGTTTCAAGAAAGAGTAGTCAACTTATTTCCTCTAAATTTTTTCTTAAATAATGTAGTTCTTACTTCTATCCCTTACAATCCTTACTCCTTGGGCATTATACCGCTCATCCGGTGTTTAGAAAATAATTTTAGATACTGGTGAGGTTTTCTTAGTAATTTCAGTAATATTAGTGATGTTTTCTTAGTGATGTTTAATGAGTAAATGTCATGACTTTACCAGGTGATTTATTTTTCCAAATGTTTTTTGAAGATTTCCCCTCCCATAAGAAAAAAATACTTGTAGCTTCGTCATATTCCGTGTTATTGTGAATCAACCTTAAAAAAAATTTTAATTTAAATTTTCTGCTGAGCAATTGCACAATACAGTTAAACGAGGAAGAGTGTAGTAGAGTAGACTGTGTCAACTCTAGGATACCCGTATGACCGTTATATAAACATTATATCATTATTATAAACATTAATTACTTTTGGCAAACATGCAGCTTTATTAGGTCTAGTGTAATACTCATATAAAAGAAGGAGTTGTATGGCAGCTACTCGAACCCTCTGCTGTAGACCAACCAAATTTTGCAGTAACTTTGGCCATTACACTAAACTATTTTTGGAAAAATTTTAGACACCCAGCTTTATTAGGTGTAGAATAATGCTCATATAAAAAAAGAAGTTGTATCGCAGATGCTCGTACCCGTAGACCAAAATGGCTGGATTTAAATAGTGATGATTGCTATTGCATAAAATCAAATTAGTGAAAATTTCAAAATCCTAGCTCCTTTATTTTTTGAGTTATCGTGCGGACGGACGGACAGATATACATAGTTAAATCGATTTATTTTTCGATTCTGATCCGATCCATAAACTTGACTCTATATCTACCCCTTTCCTTCTCTACGTCACAAACGTAATGGCAAATTTAGTATACCCTTTTGACTAATAGTTATACGGGTATAAAAATATTTTTAAAAAAATTTCAGTTAAAACATATTTTCAAAAAAACCCACTTTTATTTCTAATGCAATGCAACATCTAAGGAAATTAATATTTATCTAAAAAATTTTTAATCAATATCATAATAAAAAAAAAATTTCTATTCTATTTTGTTTTATTAATTTGTTTTTCTTTTATTTAAAATTCGTTTAATTCACAATGTAATCCGCTTTACTAAAGCTTAAGTAATTGTTTGATATTTTATTTTTAATCTTCTGTAATTTTCCTTTTCTTCATCACCTTTACCCGTTTTAAGAGAAAATCGCGTATGTTTTACTTATTATAATTTTTTTTTTTAAAACTTTGCATATAGATATTCATTTTTATTAAATGCATGTTTTCAGTTTTTGTAATCTTATGAAGTAGAGGATTCAAATTTCCAGCTTAAAACAAAGAATTGCCGTTAGTCCTCCGTTATATTAAAACAGTCTTAGGGAAACTTGAAACTTAGGAAAATTGTTTAAAAAAATTTTCTTACAGCTTTGGTTCTGTAAGTCATACAGGTTCAATGTGTTTCATGTCCGATATTAGAATATGGAATGTCTGTAAAAATGGAGCTTGGTTGACACACATGGCATTGAAAGGTTCTAATGTTACCTTGAAAAATTTTTGTAAATCTCAAAAAAGTTTGTATCTCAAAAATATCTCAAAAAAGTTTGTGAATTCTTAAAGGTTTTAATTGCAAAACTTTTGTCAGGAAACTAAGTAAAAATTAGAATTTGAATATTTATTTTTTTAAATAAACAGGATAAGGTGAATAAAAATTTGTTTCCTTTTAAGCATTCTGTACTTTTTTTACTTTTATGCCTCCGAATGTCCAAAAAGAAACACGTTGACATAAGGTATAATAACATATCGTATTAAAACTTGTTTGTAGAGCTATTTTTTGCAAATCCATTATCACCTTTCTTTTAAATAATTGCAACTATTTTTTCAATATTTACCGTTATTTAAGTATCGACGCAATTAAAATTTTTTAAAATACTGCTAACGCTCTCTTTTTTATTAAATTTTTATTTAAGAGAATTATTAAAACGAAACCCTACCAAATGTTTATTTAATTTGCAAAATTTGAAAATAACAGAGTGCGACTACTCTGTAGTTTCAAAGCTCAGTTACACATGAGTTCTGAAACATTTGTTTTGTATTAAGAAAATGGTGTATGAACGTATTTCCACTTTTTGAAAATCCTCTTTTTTCAAAGCCTTGTTATACCCGTATAACACGTCAAAGGGTATAATAAATTTGCCATTACGTTTGTAACGCAGAGAAGAAGGAAGGGTAGATATAGACTTAAGTGTATGCCAAAGTTTCTGCAAAATTTGGTTTGTCTACTGCAGAGGGTTTGAGTAGCTGCCATACAACTCCTTCTTTTATATGAGCATTACACTTCGCACCTAATAAAGCTGTATATTTGAAATTTTGCCAAAAGTAATTAACCGGATGATATAATGTATATGTTACGGTCTTACGGGTATCCCAGAGTTGACACAGTCTACTCTACTACACTCTTCCTCGTTTTTATTTTATTGGTACAGGGATACATGATATTATAAATTATGCAAGATATAATTAAAGAAAATGTGCAAGGGATTTGGATAAAAAATTGCTATTTTAATTATTTATATAGAGAGGGTTTAAGAGGAGTTTTCATAGTTCTCACTTTTTATTTAATATAAAAATCCTTAAAATTTTGTATAGGTACTAGAAAATAAAGGCTTTTCTTTTAATAGAAAATAATTCATAGTGATTAATGTAAAAAGTTACACCATACAACAAAGCAAAACCAAATGTAAAATTCTATTTTTTTTTTTCTGTTTTTAACCAAATTTTAAAACCAAAACTAAATAATTTATTTTGTTTAGATTTTGAAAAAAGAAAAATTAAATTATAAACCGAATATAAAAGGCTTTATTTTAATAAATACAATTTTTTTTAGTGATTTAAATGCAAATAATCTCCCAGGGTTTTGAAAGGTACTAAAATTCTTTAAAAACATTAATTAATTCAACCATTAGTTTCTGTCATTAAACAGTTCCAGAGTATTCACATTTAAGCCTTTCGGATATAAACGACACCATCTTTCTTTATTTCTCAGTTAAATATTTATAAAAGGTCTTTAATAAAACGTATACTTTTAAAATACATAGATTTAGGTGGGGCTTTGGTGGGTTATTGGGTAGGCATTTACCTTACAAACCGAGGGGATGCGGGTTCGATTTCCGTACAGTTCATGAATTTTTTTAAAATTTAAAAAAATTATTGAAAAATAGTTTTTCTTTACAAATCTCCATGGTAACCAAATATAATTTAAAAATATACAATTATATAATATAAACAAAATAAATAATATTACTTATAAATTAATAAAAATTATTGAGGTGCACTACGGGCCGCAAAGCGTACATGTTAAGATGGCACATGCTATTCCCCATATCAAAACAACAACAACAATATAGATTTGGAGTTACAATTAAATCTTTGATTTGTATAATAGAACCAAAGTTCTTAAATCCAATAAGTTAAATTTCATTGTAAAAACAAAAATCTTAAAGAATCTTAAAGAACCTTTAAATTTTTTTAAAACTAAAGTGTATTAAACGAAAGCATTACATATGGCTACTATATGATAATCTAACTACTGTAAAGAATAACAAAATGACTATTAATCATTTTTAGAAACTAAACATATGTGATATTATATTTTAATAGTTTCTTATTTTTGTAATAACTGTAAAGATTTTTCCTTTTTCATTTTGATATATCTGTATGACTTATTGCCACATGACATTTTGAAATTTATATATATATATATGTGAATACTGAATATATATACAAAATAAGATTTTGGTTAAATAAAGGAATTCCTTTTTCACTCAAAATAAATTTACTTTCATTATTAAATCATATTTTTTACAAAACTTTTGTCATGAATTGTTGTAAAACATTTGAAATGGGAATTTTCAAATAAAAAAAAATGGAAAATCATTTTTGTTATAATGAAAATCATTAATTTTCTTTTGGAAATTATCAGAAGGATGGAAAACTTTTCAAAAGGTTACTGTCATATAAAAATGTATTAACTATTAACTTGTATGGAATTGAATTTATTATTTAAATCGCAATATTATTTTCTAATTCGATCGATGGTATAATATACTAAATAAAATTAAGTGCTATTTATTTCCATTGTACATTGATCCTTAATTTTTAAAAATTTAAGTGTTTTTTTCATTCCTAAAGGGATTAGTAGGTTATCTACAGAGTCTTATTGAACTAAACCTTTGTGTTGAACTAAACCTGGTTCAAAAAAGGTCGTAGTCTTAATGTGTTGAAGTCCCGCACGATCCAAAGAAGGGAGTCGGTCTCAAAGGATGACATCCATGATTTTCACTGTCCCTTGTTAAGAGAAAAAAAATATTAGTAGTATTATCAATCCATACAAGAATTATATTAGAGCAAATTTTCATGTGTCATGCAAACAATCGAACAAACAAAAATTCGTTTTTATATTTATTGATTTCCTCGGTCCTTGAATGGAAATCATGACCTGGACAGACAATAATTGCAATATGATGCTATTGAAAGACTAGCCTTTTCACCAATGCGCTGTTTATCAGTTACAAAATAATCTTTTGTTTTTATAACTATTTTGGCAAGATTGGATATCTCATAAAACACATCATGCGGTAGTTGTGGGGAACAGAATGAGAAAGAAACCATTATATTCTTCACGTTTAGGGCCATTGGGTAACCATGAATTTAAGGTTTTTCGCGATTTTCTAAGCAAAAATGGTAAGGGAACTGAATGCCAAAAAATGGATCTAAAGTTTATAACCTTGGCATAAGCCTTGTTGTCACACCATATTGGAGCTATGGTGCAACCATTTAAACTTTTATAAAAAGAGTTTTACTGATTGACTCCAAATTTTGTGTACGTGTTACTTTTTGACAATGGAGTTGGCGTTAGCAAAACGATGTTAAAGTGCTGAATGTTATATTGTCACAGTTGGCATAACTAGCCACTTATACCAACCAACCAACCAATTATAACTATTTTTATCCACGAGTTGACAAAGTGTCCAAATACTCTTTATATGAGTAACTTGAGTAACTATTGATAGAATGAATGAATCCCATATATAATTATCACGTTCGAAAACTTAATTTTAATTATTTTGGTCTTAATTACAATCAACTTTATTTAATATCTTCATAATAAATCATATGAGAAACATTTACTTCATATTCGAAGTGTTACCTACTTAACAAATAAAAAAATTTTTACCATTATAATAAAATATTTTTATTTCATTTCATTTCCATTTTTTTTTTTTACAATTGTGAAATCACCATTAAATAAATAAACAAATAAAAATATAGATCATAAAATAAAAATTAAAATAATTTTTTATATTTTTACACATTTATATATGTATATAAGTAATAATATATAATTTTTATACTTTTTGTTAAACATTAACATAATAATAACAGTTAAATATCATTGCATATAATAACAGTTACCTTTTATAATACAATAATACTTAAAAAAAAATATATAAAATAAATATAGAAAAAAATAATTTAAATCATGAAAAAGAAAATTAAAATAAAATTTTCCTAATTCATGCAAAAATAAAGATTTAAAAAAAAATTTTTTTTTTGCATATATTTAGGGGCAATTTTAATATTTTGCATTATATATTTGTTTTTAATATATAAATATTAATACCCAGAATATCTTTTTACATTACAATATTTACTTTCGATATCCTTAATATTGGGCTTTGATGGTGTAGTGGGTAAACATTTGGGTTATTAACAAAGGTAGTGCGAGTTCGATTCCTTTACAGGTCATAAAATATTGAATTGAATTATTTACAAAATCTCCTTAGTGACCAAATATATAAAATAAAATTTAAAGTATTGATAGTAACAAAATAAATAATAATATTTATAAAATTAATAAATAATATATCTGCCAAGTCTGAATAGGAAAAACTTGCTTCACTCAGTTATCAGTTTATCTTCATATTGTAGAGAACTGTTTTATATAAATAAATACATATTCTTAATATTTTACAACCAAATTCTATGATAAGATAATTTTTCTATTTTCCCAGCTAACCTCAATCTTTTCATTATTTGTCGGTGTTGCCCCTAAAAGTAATTATTATTTGTAATATTCACCATCAACACAGCTTGCCAATATTTAACAAAATCCAATAGACGTTCAATAAAAAAATTTTTAAAAAATTTGTATAAATTTGTATAATAGCTATTTTGTAATAAGTTACATTATACATATTTATATATATTCGAAAAATATATATATGTATAATCGAAAATATAAACTGTAACTTATATTTAAAATAGCAAAATTTAAGAAAAAATAAAAATTATTCCGATTGCAATAAAAAAATAAATAATTTTGTATAGGCCTTAAAATGACCTAGAACGTGATTCTATTACTAAAATAAAAATGGGAAAACTTTTTAATGTAATATGTAATATTTGTTACTCGTATATAAAGATAATTTTATATTCATTTATATATTTTATATACACAGAAAAGGTTACGTATTTCAAAAAATATGCAGTTAAATAAAAATTACAGTAACAGACATTAGGTAGAAGACGTTTTATTTTGTTCCCCGAGATTTCGATGGCGGTTTAAATATCTTTGGGATAAAAAGTATAAGCGATGTAAAGATGATAGATTTTTAAAAAACTTATAAAAGCAGCTTTTACCGTTTTCAGATTGAAAATATACCTTATAGAAGCCATGTTATAACAATTTAAATGTAAGGCTTTTCCGGATTAGGTGGGCTGCAGCTCCATAAGGGGTTGGGCTACAGAAAAAAGTTCTTCCATAAAACATTTTTTTTTGCAATACCTACCGTAGTTAAATTTTCTTCGCTCTGTTTCAAACGGTCTCAAAGTTTTTGCAAACATGCAGAATGACGAACGGACATGGTGAAACTATTTAGGCACATTTTTTTTAAATCTTTTACATCTTTAAAATCTTTTACAAAAATGTTTTAAAAATTATTTATTATGTTCGAATTATTAATCAAAAAATTATTATGCTATGAACCCGTAATTTTTTTACCACAACTGTACTTTTGCATGACAATTTCAAATAAAAATCAATTTTCTCAAGAAAACTTAAAGTTATTCCAAAATCGTAAATAATTACTTTAAAAATATATCATGTCATCAATGATAATTATAGCATGATACATTTTCAACCTCTTCGTTTAAATATGATACGTCAACTAAATCTCAAGATTATAATTTATTTAAAAAGAAAACTGTTTCCAAATATAAATATGTATAAATAATTATATACATTATATATACATTATTTACATGAATTTGAAGATGATTTATTTTAAATACTGATAAAATAAAACACTTTGAATTCAAAATGTTACAATTTTCTAAATTCAATTATTTTCAGAAATACAAATACTAATTCTCATTTTACTTGATAGATACGTTCCCCAAAAATGCACGTAAAAAGAATTCGCGCAAAAAAAGATATGAAGTGCATGTACGGGATTGGTTCTATATGATAGAAATAAACAAAAATAAAAACATTAACATATAAAAATTGATGGTTTTTGCGCGTCTTGAACACATTTTTAAGAAGATATGTAATAAATTATGACAATATGAGAACTACCTATTAAAAAATATTTATTTAAATTACATATTTCACATGAAAGAAAAAATAAGTTGAAATAAACTCACTCAGGTATATTCGCATTTCTTTCATATTAAATCTTATAAAACTGAAATCACTTTCGTCACTTGAAATTTATTTATTTTTAAACTCATCACGGGTAGGTATTGCAACAAAAAAATTATTTCATAAAAAAACTTTTTTCTTTTGCCCCACCCGTAACGGAGCTTCAGCCTCTCTTTCAGAAAAAGCCTTATTTATAAATTATTATAACAAGAGTTATGTTAGATATATTTTCAATCCGAAAACGGCAAACAATAGCTGGCTTTATAAACTTTATAAATTTTTAAAAGACAAATGCTTAGGGTTGCCATACGGCACTAAAATTTACCATTATGCAAAACTCAGTTTTTGCAAAATTTTTGGTCACACATATCTCCTAAACGGTTCAAACTAGGGTTTTGAAATTTTGAGAGAAGTTAGATCCTCAGAAATTTGTAGGAGTCGGTTAACAAAATTTTTTTGTCACGTCCCCTGTTTTGAAGCTATAAGGGCTCGAAAATTTAAATTTTGTTATTTTTAAACAACTGTAACTTGAATACCTGATCAAATTTTTTTTACAAATATACAAAATTTGAAGCTTTAGCTTTATGTTTCAACATATGTTAAAGGTTAAACAGTAACTTATTCACCAGTGTATCTTTATCCAAAATTAAACGTTAACATTCAAGCTCCAACATTATATTTCACACTTGTTAACAGGTTTTCTTGAGTGCATTGGGATTATATTCTAAGTATTGATTTTAGTCACAATTAATAAATTTATGAAATACTCAGTAAGAAACCCTATATAATTTTGAAAATATGCTTTTTAAAAACCCTTGGTTTTTTTCAACACTTGTTATGAATATAAACTGTTAAAAATCAGTTGGAAATTCCAAATTTTATTTATCAAAAACAAAATACACTGAAGTTTTGACCGGGTTGGTCATTAAATCCATAACAAAGAGGAACAACTATAATTAAAATCACAATTTATTTGATTTTACATACGCATTTCAAGGGGTTTAAAGCAGTAGCAGTAGCTCCTACCGCCTAAAGTACTGCTTATAATATAAATATTCTATAAAAAGTGAATATCGAGATGCAGAAACCACAATTACTTTTTGAAGATTTTGTTCTTTGGAGATTTTTGTTTGGGGATTTTGTCTTAATAAAGATTTAGTCTTCAGGAATTTTTTTTATAGGAGATTTGGTCCGTATCCGGTATTGCAAACAAAACAAAAAAAAAATAAGAGAAACCATTTTTTTTTAAAAAATGATATGTATATTTATATATACCATGAGCCATTTACTTTAATTTCTTTTTCATAATAAATTTAAATGTAAAAATAATTTCTATATAAACACTGTTAGACCTTCTCTATATTCCTATATATATTTATATATATACATGAAAATATCATGTCTAATATCATCGTCTAATTGTATGAATGAAAGAGTAACTCATTTTAAATTCAAAAAATGTTATTTTGTTAAATAAATAAAATAAACAAAATGAAAATAACAATTTCCGGCTAATTATTGTACAAAATTTTTCATGCAATTTTCGAAAATATATTTTCTCTTTATTTTACAAATTTCGTGCTCTTTTTTATTTAATAAGAGAAATGAGAAGATAATCAAAATGTTTCGTGCTTTTTCAATTTTGCTATATTTGTTATTCTTCGCGAAATTCTACTATTAAATACTAATGCAAGAATTTGAAAAAATACTACATAAAAAAATTTTTAACTGCATCTATGTATATATAGGTGATAATATACATATACCATATAAGGTATATATATATTATATTCACCGTTAATAGTGGATTTTTAAAATATTAAAACAAAAAACTTCATACCAGGTACATATTGAACGTTACAGGAATAAAAAGGATTAATTTATTAAATCTGTACATGTAGTATTATAAAATAAATAAAAGAGTAGTTATATAAAATATAGTATTTTCAAGGTTGGTGACCGAAAATAATGCCCTAGGAATTCATGCCGATTCGATTTTATTTCCTATTGGGTTTCGGTCTTATTATATAACTTTGAAATGCAAATATAAGGGAAATAAAGCCGGATTTCAAAAGAAAATAAAGTCGAGTGTCAAAGCGATTTTAAACGTTGATTTTGCAATCGACTATTAAATCCTAATATTTTAAATAAGTGCATTTATTTTCGATTTAGTGCACGAAAATGCGGCCATGAAGTCCGCTATTATTCGAACATTTAGTCGTTGCGTTCATGCGCTTCGCAGGCGGCTTGAATAAACGTTCACCGATATAAGTTCTTAGAAACTGTATGAGAAATATGTAAGCGAATTAATAAATAATAATGTTTAGTTGCCTTACTTCCCAGGGTGTTATTATCCGACACCTCAATGTTTTCGTCTAGGTATATTTATCAAAATCATTTTTCAATTTTTTATATATTAATTTTCGTAAATAAATGGAAAATCTACGAGGAATTATTTGTTAATATATTTAGCAAGATGAAAATATTTTTAATACGATAATCCGTAAAAAAATAAAAACTTTGTTTAAAGAGTTACTATATTAAATTCATATTGACTTATAAATTTGAGAACTTAAA
Source organism: Dolichopus griseipennis (assembly GCA_963082915.1). Lineage (NCBI taxonomy): Eukaryota > Metazoa > Arthropoda > Insecta > Diptera > Dolichopodidae > Dolichopus > Dolichopus griseipennis. The sequence continues at coordinate 36,639,704 of OY720441.1, read as the reverse complement.
GTTAACAATTTTCAAAATATTGAGTAGCAAGAATTTGTTTTCACCAAAATAAATAAAAAAAAAATTTCTTAAAATTTCTTAATTTATAATAATGAATTGCATGGATTTAAAGTAACAAATTCAACTTCAATATGTATACCTTTCTGTTAAAAAAGTAACTAAGAGTAGTATTTCTCTTCAAGGGACCTGTACAAGATCTACAATTAATATAAAATGTAACTCACATATTTGGACTGGCATTGTAAGTAATTTAGTTAAACCGGCTGCTTAATACAAGTGGTTAGAGTGTCGAACTTTCATGCGAAAGTCCCCGGGTTCAAATCCCAGTGAAATTGAATAAACTTTTATCTATTTTTCGACTCAGCTACCATTCCCTATTTGATTCCAATTATAAACAAATAATTTAGTTGAATAATATAATTCACAGATATAGTATACCATATAAGTTAAATACAAAATTATTACAATACAAATAAAATAAAATTATATCTATTGAAAATTTAGAAGAAAATTAAAAAGTTTCTTTCATCTTATAAGGCCTAAAACTATCTCATGTTTAAATTGTATGTGGAATTCATTAAAAATCAACTCTAATAACACGAATATAATATAACCTCCAGTTCTAAAATGTACCTATGGTATAGACAGACTTATTATCCTAACAGTTGAACAATTAGCACTTAATTACAGTTGCACAGTTAAAATAATATCACTGATGCCTTCTCGCAAACTAGAGGGTAGCTAATTCGGATTTCTGTTTTTTCACCTTACTTACTTTTCGTTTTACTTTTCGTCCTTCTTTCAACTGTAGTGAAAATCTTTATATTATAGAAAATTTTCTAGCACTCTCAAAAGAAAATTCTAAAAAGAAAAAAAAATAAATAATTTAATATAGCAAAATTTAAGTAAAAATATTAACTTTTACTGATGCATCAAAAATCACTAATCCACAAAAGTATCCACATCACTTATTTCATATTAACCTAAATTATAAACAAAATCATTACCATAATCTCCATAATGGACAGGACATCCACTGAAAAACAAAAATAAAACTAAAAGAATAATGTACTAAATTAACAAATTAAAATGAAACGAGTCATTAAATTTGTTGTTACCTTTATATAGTTACTTTTAAATAGGCACTGATATGTAGCAATGGTTTTAGACTTCATAAAATTTCGGCATATTTTGTTCTTTTTTTGGTATTATGGTTATTAAGTTGTTATTTTTCACCATTAAAAAAAGCATCGAACCATTTCAGGACAATTGTAAAACATTTATATACAATTGTATACATTTCATAAATTAAAAAGTATATATATATTGTAAGTATTACTAATACTAACAAACATTTTTATATTCCTTAATAGTAATCTTAATGTTAAAATAAATAATTGTAAATCGTTAAAAATTCTCTTCACTATTATTTGTATGAAAAACAAAAGAATTAAAAGAATATATATATATTAGATGGTTATCGTGTTCCTTAACATTAATTGGGTATAAAAACAGTTATATTGTCCTGAAAGATATTTTTAAAATAAAAAAAAATCTGTTTCAGGACTTTAGTAAGAAAAGTCGTTAAAAACTCCTACGCAGAACATTTTGGTGGCAGATGTAATCTATCAGATATTTTTAGTTTATTTTGAATCTATCAGATAAATAAAAGTCATTACTTTTTATTTAAGATGCAAGATAGAACATTCCTCTTAAAAAGTCTTACTATATGGTCGTAAAAAATTTACTCGCTCATTGTCTGCATGTTCGTAGTCTAAGATTCTCAATTGATGAACTCAAATAAACAAAAAATTGAACAACCTGAGAATTTATCTTAACAGCCAATTAATTTATTCAATCTTAACGTAAGCAATGATTATTTAGAAAATTAAAATAAACTCAAATTCTTCCTTTCATAATTACTAACTTCTTACTTTAACAATACTTTAAATTTCCGTTCATAGTATCAATTTAACAATAATTTCAATAATTTACTAAATAATAGATACAACATTCTTTAAATTCTTTAAAATTCTAATAAATATCACTTTAACCATTTGATTCAATCGCTCTTCTATAATGCTGTCTAAAATTCCTTTTAATTGTTATAAAAATGAACCTTAAAAAAATCCTAACCTAAAATCTAATTTTGAATGCTATCAATGTAAGTACATACTCAGTGTTATATTTACAAAACTGTTTTTTTATTTTATTGCATTTAGTTATTTTAATATACACCTACCGGTGGTGTAGTGGTTAGGACGTCGGTCAATCGAAGGATCTCTGGTTAAAACCCAGGTCAGATCATTTCTAATAAAATAATATAATTTATACTATAATATAAAAAAATGCCTGCCCATCTGATAAGGCAAGGCTAAGTCAATCGCTTATCATATTGTATTAGTTATATAATTACATTTATATTATTACAAATTTAAAGTATGAGATATAAACATTGAAATTATTATTTTAAACATGTAAACGCATTACTGAGATATTTTCTCCGCAGATGGAACATCTCTCTTGTAGGAAACTTTCTTCTAGTATTACCTAAAAATTTAAAGAAGAAAAATCTAAATTACATAAAAATCCATCCTCACTCTTTGGTAATTTTAACACTAGCGTAGTAAAATTACCAAATAGTAAGGAAGAGTAATTAAAATACTCACATAATGTCATTGTCATTGATGTCAGTAGCGAGGCTACAAATAAACTACAACAAGCAAGTAATAAAAATAGCATCAAAAGATGGAAAATTATATTATACGAACTGAAATCAGTGCAAGTAAATTTTACAAATACACCCCCCAGCCATAAAATTAAATAGGATATATGTTCCACATGAAAACTAGGTAAAATACCTAGAATTAACTTTGCTAAAATAGAAAGAGCATGTTAAAAAGAAAAAAATAAAATTAGAACGTAAATATATATAAAAATGTATTGAAACTTGATTCGAAAATCTGGATTGCCAGTTGAGCATAAAATTTTGTTATATAACCAAATAATTAAGCCTATCTGGTTGTACAGCATATAACTTTGCAGTTGAGCTAAATGAACACATATTTATAGAACTCAAAAATTTCAAAGCTAAGTGCTACGTAACATGATGAGTGCTTTCTGGTATATACGAAATTCTGACTTATACAGATATCTAGAGATTCCTAATGTTAGCGGTGAAATTAAAAATATGCAACCAAACATAAGACCCACTTAAAAAGTATTAACATAGAACAGTCAAAACTCCTTTACTATCTTCAAATGTCAATAGAAGGCTTGAAAAAACTAGGTCTCTCAAATTAGCGATAAATTCAGATCATCTTAAGGGTGGTCTGGAATTTCAGTAGATCATAAACATTTAGCGCAATTTTAATGGTTAGTCTGTAGGATTTAATATTTTAAAACAGGCTTGCTGCTTTTAGTGTTGTCAAATTCTGCTATTGACCACAAAAGAAAAAATAACTTAAACTACAGGGTAAAACTTTTAGTGCGTTGCATTATAATTACTTGTTAATAGTTAGATTGTATAAACAATAATATGTTATTATTTTTACTATAGGTTTCATGGTTATGAGGAACTGAGTTAAGAGGCTCAAACAACGTCAAGGTACTTACTCTCTCATTTCCTCTGCTCTGCTCTTCTTATTTATTAGCATTGATATTTAATAAATACTTATAATACGACTAAATATTCTTCTTAATAATTTAAAAAAAAATGTTCGCCATTTTACAAAAATTTTGTGAGCTAAAAGCTTGTTTTAACCCTACCTTAAACATAATTTTCCATAAAAAAAAAACAAAAATAAATATTTACTTCGTGTATTTTAATTAAAAAATTTAAAAAAAAAATTTTAGCCAAATTTTAATAAAATAACAAGTTTTTTTTTTAATTATTATTTATTTTTTACACATACATATACATATACTTATTAATATATGTACACTTTATAAATATTATTTTATTTATTGTAATGCTATTACCGTTTTATGATTCATTTAAAAGTTATGTTACATTTCAATGTGTATTTAAATAACCAAAAAAAAAACTGAATATTGTTGCTCTTGTATTTATATTATAAAATAAAAATAATAAAATATTTATATATTTACAGTAGGTTATTTAAATAATATAACATAAAGTATATATACGTATTTGATACACTATTGTGCAAAAAGATATGCATATATATTTTTTTTTATTTTTTTAAGACAACCACGTCTCGTATTTTTTATACCCGTATGACTATATAGTCAAAGGGTATAATAAATTTGCCATTACGTTTGTGACGCAAAGAAGGAAGGGGGTAGATATAGACTCAAGTGTATGGATCGGATCAGAATCGAAAAATATCGTCCGTTTTTAAATCCAACCATTTTATGGCCAAAGTTTATGCAAAATTTGGTTGGTCTACTGCAGTGGGTTCGAGTAGCTGCCATACAACTTCTTATTTTATATGAGCATTTCTCTATACCTATTGAACCTGGGTGTCTAAAATTTTGCTAACAATAGTTTAGTGTAATGGCCAAAGTTTCTACAAAATTTGGTTGGTCTACTACAGAGGGTTGGAGTAGCTGCCATACAACTCCTTCTTTTGTATGAGCATTACACTACACCTAATGAAGTTCTGAAATTTCGCCAAAAATAGTTTAGTGTAATGACCTAAGTTACTACAAAATTTTGTTGGTCTACTGCAAAGGGTTCGAGTAGCTGCCGTACAACTCCTTCTTTTTATGAGCATTACTCTACACCTAATAAAGCTGAATGTTTGAAATTTTGCCAAAAGCAATTAACCGGATGATATAATGTATATGTTATGGTCATACGGGTATCCCAGAGTTGACACAGTCTACTCTATCACACTCTTCCTCGTTTAAATAAAGAAATACAAAACAAGCTGAATTAAGAGTCAAAAGATTTAATTTGTACTCGAATTATAATTTGAACTTCCGAAAGTTTGTCACGGCATCCTAACACATTCAACAGTTAATTGTACTAGGTATGTCTCTACCATCTTAGTACACTTGGTGCAGAATCCCAGTACACCAATACAGTTTAGTTGCAAAGCAATCTAACTGCCTCCAGCTTTTATATTGATTTCAGGACTTAAGTAGTTGCAAAGTAAACTAACAGCCTCTAGATTTTATATTGTTTTCACAGGCTTTATGACACATGTATACTAGCTACATTATGATAAACTTTTTGAAAAAAAAATTCGATTGTAGCAATAAATTCGAAAATAACAAAAAAAAAAATCTTAATTAAATAAATTTTATCTGCTAGTCGGAATATGTGATTAATTTACAACGAATATAGTTATTTAGAAAAATTCATTAGTAATCTAACGAAGTATTAACTGGTTTTTTAAGCAAACCCGTCACATTGCGTATAATTCAACATTATTCTGTCAAAAATCTATAATATCTTTGTGTGGAAATTTATTATACCCGTATGACTATATAGTCCAAGAGTATAATAAATTTGCCAACGTTTGTGACGCAGAGAAGGAGGGGGGTAGATATAGACTCAAGTGTATGGATCGGATCAGAATCGAAAAATAAATCGATTTAGCTATGTATGTCCGTCCGTCCGTCCGTCATCACGATAACTCATAAAGTAAAGGTGCTAGGAATATGAAATTTTCACAAATTCGTTTTTATACAAAAAACGGAATCGCTATTTAAATTCAGCCATTTTGGTCCACGGGTTCGAGTACCTGCCAACTTCTAATTTGATATGAGCATTACTCTATACCTATGAAAGCTGCGTGTCTGAAATTTTGCCAAAAGTAGTTTAGTATAATGGCCAAAGTTACTGCAAAATTTGGTTGGTCTACTGCAGAGGGTTCGAGTAGCTGCCATACAACTCCTTCTTTTATTTGAGCTTTACACTACACCTGATGAAGCTGGGTGTCTGAAATTTTGCAAAAAATAGTTTAGTGTAATGGCCAAAGTTACTGCAAAATTTAGTTGATCTACTGCTGAGGGTTCGAGTAGCTGTCACACAACTCCTTCTTTTATATGAGGATTACACTACACCAAATGAAGCTGGGTGTCTGAAATTTTGCCAAAAATAGTTTAGTGTAATGGCCAAGGTTACTGCAAAATTTGGTTGGTCTACTGCAAAGGGTTCGAGTAGCTGCCATACAACTCGTTCTTTTATATGAGCATTACTCTACACCTAATAAAGCTGAATGTTTGAAATTTTGCCAAAAGTAATTAACCAGATGATATAATGTATATGTTATGGTCATACGGGTATCCCAGAGTTGACACAGTCTACTCTACTACACTCTTCCTCGTTTTTTTTAATTTATTTATCTTCTCTAATGTTTTTTGATGTCCAGAGTTTCAAGACTCTAAATCAGCGGGAAGTGTCATTAAAATACACTAGATTTAATTCAATAAAAGCTGTTAAAAGGAATAATAACCTAGTTATTTTGCGCCTCAGTGTATTAAAAAAACAACACACAGAAAAGAAGTACTTATAATACCAAACAATTAAGAGATATTTTCAATTAGCACTGTGTAAAATTTTCTTATATTCCAAAATATTTAACATCTTTGTTTTTGGAACATAAGGAACCGGGAAACTTAAGTGTTATAAAGTTTTCAGTTTATTTCTCTATATGTTTGTTTCTGTATTTATTTAAAAGTATATACAATACAAAATATATATATATATATATATATATGTATAATAAGCATTTAATTTTAGTAATTTTATTGGCAAATTGTTAATGTAACAAAAAACAAAAATTAACTAAAAAATTTCGTCTTTTTTTTAATTATTATTTACTGACAAAATAACTCGTTAATTTAATTTAATGTCAATTTTTTAATTTACTTAAACTTTTTTATTTGCAAATTGTGTACAAATATAATTAAAAAAAAACATTTGAGAAAGTTCATCAAAATGATTTAGAAAAATTTTGTAATAAAATACTTATAGATGTTCATTTATACACATTTACTTTGATTAAAAACGAGGAAAAGTGTAGCAGAGTAAACTGTGTCAACTCTGGGATACCCGTATTACCATAAAATACATTATATCATCCGTTTAATTACTTTTGGCAAACTTTTAAATGTACAACTAATTAGGCTTTCAGCTATAAACAAAGGAAAATATAAGTTGAAAGGCAGCTCTTCGAACCTCTTCCACAACATCAACTTTATTCTATTCAGACGTTCGCTATTAAAGTTAACTACTATTGACATAGAGTAATGCTCAAATACAAAATGAAGTTGTATGGGAACTACTCGAACCAACTGCAGTAAACCAGCCAAATTTTGCACAAACTTTGGCGATAAAACTAAACTATAGAATAGAGTAATGCTCATATAAACAAAGAAGTGGCTGGATTTCAAAATGGCTGGATTTCAATAGCGATAACGGCTATTGCATAAAAACGAGTTTGTGAAAATTTCAAATTCCTAACTCCTTTATTTTTAGAGTTATCATGGGGACGGACGGACATAAATAGCGGAATCGGTTTATTTTTCGATTCTGATCCGATCCATACCTTTGAGTCTATATGAACCCTCCTACTTCTCTGCGTCACAAACGTAATGTCAAATTTAGTAATAGCGATGACGGCTATTGCATAAAAACGAGTTTGTGAAAATTTCAAAATCCTAGCTCCTTTATTTTTAGAGTTATCGTGGGGACGGACGTACATACATAGCTGAATCGGTTTACTTTTCGATTCTGATATTTATGAAAGTCCCCTATACCCCATACACTATGATAAGTGAGTGTTTCAGCCTTTCCTTTTCTAGGTGTGGCAGGTATATATTTTATATTATTGTATAAACTATTATTAATACAAATTATATTTTTTTATTAGATATGATAAAACCCAGACCATTCGATTGAAAGCCTACACTTATCCAGTTAATTTTACTGCTCTCCAGCCTCCCATATTGGTGACTAATTTAATGAAAAAATTATTTTTAATCTTTATGGCGCATATTTTTTTGGTTCCGATGACAAATTTCAATATTTGTTATGTTATAAAAAAACCTATAAACCTTAAAGCAAATTGTTTGAATATACCACAAATATTAAAGTATACCTATAAATATTGATTTAAATTATTATACTGTTAAACGAATTGAAGGGTAAACGTGGGAAAAAAACAAGACACCTTCATTTTGTTATTCAATTATTCGAAACATTAAAAAACATCACAACATTTTGGTAATAATTTAATAGTTTATGCAATTATAGTATTCACTTTTAAAATATTTAAAATAGAAATTTGTTAACTAAACATATAAATAGCAATTTTAAATTTATTATTTTTTTTTTTATTTTTAAACTTGTTTAAGAAAGTAATCAACTTTAAACAAGGTGAAATCAATATTGAACAAAATAATTTACAATATATTGGTAATAATTGGTAATTTAGTGAAAAAAAAAAAACAAATAATAAACATAGAAATACAGATAACAAATATTTCTATTTAAAACTAATATTAACTACTAACTTATTTAATTATATGAATAGCATAGGTGTTTATTTAAAGAAAAATATATATATATATATATATATATATATTTATTATATTAAATCAACCGTTAAACAATATTTTGTAGATTTTAAAAAATTTTCTGAAATTTTGTCATAATATTTATATTAAAATGTTAACTAACAATTAAAATATATGTTATTTACTAATTTAAAACTTATCTATTATAATTTATTTAACAAATAAACATCTAATATATAATATTGAGGACACTGGACAATTAATTCTTCAGAAGATAATATTACTAATTATAGAAATTATAGAATTACTAATTATTGAAATTTCTTTTTTTTTTGCTACAAAATCTAATTTAATAAAGTTTAATTTTATAAATGAAATAGATACTTTTAATTACCTTAGACATTATTGAATAATAACATTGTACACCTACACTTTATAGATTTAGATAATATCTTACTTTAATTATTAATATAATAATGTTTTTTTAGTAATATAATATCAGTTACTTCGTTGTTAGATAACAGAAGACGTCCAATAGTTAATTAAATAAGATAAGACACTTCCGCGAAATGTAAATGTAATTGGTAATGTAATTTTTTATAATATATTTTGGCGGGGGGTAAACAGCCTAAAACAGTAAAGCCTAATAGTCCTTATTTCACGATTGACCTGAGAATTAATGCCTTATTCGCGAAACTTCGCGGTAGAACTTATTTTATTATTATATTATTCAGATTTCAAATTTGTAGCCGATTGTAAAATCTAAATGTTTCAACAGGTTTCAAAGGATTTTGTATATTCTGATCAACCTCGTGGTTTTCGCGTCTTTCTCTTCAAGCTTCTCTTTCCTTTTCACAATTCCCTCCGCCCTTTTCTTAAGGAACGACAACTGCTGCTTCTGCTATCAGGCCGGGCGCCGAAAACGGAGTAACGCGGGGCAGCAGTCCAAAAAAGTTTAAAAAAAGTCCTCATTTTTTTAAAGCAATTTTTTTGTTTTTTTTATTCTCCTTTATTTATTCTCTTTTTGTTATTTTCGTCTTACACTGTTTGAAGTCAGAAGTCAAATTCTGAATTAGGAGGGATACTAAGTTAGTTACAAAATCAACGTATTCGCTTTTTCCAGAATATTTATTAAATATGCTGTTGAGCAAATTTTTGGTTGGTATCTATTGGACTATTGACTCATGAATACATTTTAAGATATTGTATACTGTATTTACAATATATGTACTATATTTGTCCATTATTATTAATTTAATATTTTTATCGCAAACCTAACCTGAGTAATGAGTTTTCTAAATTAATTCAACAAAATATTACCTTTATTTTGATACTAATATTCAAAACCAGTTTTGCCAAAAGTAATTAACCAGATGATATAATGTATATGTTACGGTCATACGGGCAACCCAGAGTTGACACAGTCTACTCTACTACACTCTTCCTCGTTTTACATATATTGTATTTATTTTATACTTGAATTATAAGGTATTTATTTATAAGGTAAGGTATATCTGCGAGTTAAATTATTCAATTAAATTGTTTGTTAATATTTTGTACTTCTTTATAATGTAATAAATGAATTTTTTATTAAAGATATAGAGTTATTAATTATTCAATATGCCATTAATTTAAACCCACTGGCGAATAGTCGAAATCCATATAAAAGTTTTTTTTCTCACTGGAATTCGAACTCTTGGCTTTCGAATGAAAGATTGGTACTCTAACCACCCAGCAGATATCTGTATTATAGATATTGTATAGCTATTCGTTATCATTAGGTTCAATATTTTTCTGCTTAAAATTTATTTGATTTTAATGCATCATATTTTAGAAATGCTCAAAATTAAAGTTTGCTACTACATAATTATATTTGACTTAGGACATAATTTTTCAAAAGTCATTGTGCTCTTATTTTTAAACGACTTCGCGTATCAAACATTTAATTTAAACGAAGGGGAGCAAAAACTTTTACTGTGTTTAATTCGAAATGCATTTTTACCGAATAATTAAATGAATTTTGACCGAACCAAATATTAATTTTCTTAGTTTAAGAAACCAATGTAAAAATCGAACTTTCTTAAGGAAAAATAATATCATCTCTGATATAAAATAATTTATTATTATTAGATTCTTATTGATTGTTATTTAATATTAATGTTAAAAGCTTGAAATGTATCTTTGTTTAATATTAAATTTATTTTTAATTTAATTTGAAATTTGTTCTACTGTAATTTTGATTGCGTGCGATACTGACCACATTGTTAATAATTTAGTCTACATTAGATTACAAATCTTAAGTTTTAAGTTTTACTATAATACTATCTTATCCTACACAAAGTGTATTTTACTACAATGATAAATTTTAATGGTTATGTTTTAGTTTATTTGAATTTATTTGAATTTTATTTATTTAGTTTAAATTACATTTTACAAAATTTTTACTACTTTTTTGAAAATAATGAGATTGGTTACGGCTTTCATTTCGTTTGGAAGATTATTGTACGCCTTTAAACAGTTGTACAGACAATTGTTCTTCTGTTTACCCGTTTTAAACAATTTTAAATAGTAATTTGATTGTGTATATCGACCATCCTATCTAAGTTGAAATTGTGTTTTAATGTTTTATTGATAACTTTAAAACTTAGAAAAAAGGTTTCCCCTTTACATATGTGATTACAGCTTAAATATTTTTCGGAATATAGCAAATTTGTTGAATAAAACGTGGGATATCTCTTTATTGTTTTGATTGCCTTTTTATTTAAATCTATTATCGCACCATCCTAATCTATTATAAACTACAAAACCGAGGTAATTAAAGGTTTTCACAATTTCAATTGGGGAGTTTTTATAGTGAATATTGAAATTATGATCTGTTTTATTATTGGTTTTTTTTGCTTTTAATAGTAAACGATGTTTATCCAGCCATATATTGATGATTTCTAAATCACAGTTAATTGCATTTGCCAAGTCAATCTGGTTTTTTTCAGCATATTTTAGTACAGTATCATCCGCGTAAAGCTGAAGTTTTTCCTTTAAATTTAGCTGGCATATATGATTAATATATATTTGAGAGAGGTGAGGACCTAAAATGGAACCCTGAGGAACCCCGTAAAAATCTTCAATACAGCAAAAAAATTTAAACATAATTCTAATTTTAAATTATTTTATTAAAAAATTATATTTTATTAAAGTTAAATTGATTTAATACAATTCATTTAAACGAAACATAACAAATTATTTTAAAAATTAGAACTTAAATATATAGAAGTAAAAAACAAAAAATTTTATATATATATATAGTATATATATACGTTTTTAATATTTTTATACAAATTATAAATTACATTTATTATTTGTTTTTTAACAATTTATTTTGTAAAAATTTTTTTTTTATATTAAATTTAATTTATTTTAATATAAAACACTTATTGCATTAATTATTTGTTAAGTACATATTTATTAAAATATGTTTAATTAGTTATTAATTATAAGTTTTAATTAATTTTAAAACTAATTTTGATTTTCGTATACTTTTGATAGAATTTGGTAAAAATATAAATGAAAATTGTTAAATTTTTTCAACAAACTAATATTCGATTTGAGATTTCAATTTACGATATTTGGATACTTCCCCGAATGAAACCATTCTTGCAATATTTTTAACTTATGCGAAATGATTAAAAATCCAATACATTATACGTCAATACGTTACACTTCAAGCGCTAGATAATAAACCAAATTATACTCATACTGATAAGAAATTAATAGAATAAAAAACGAAGGAGTAATTTTAATATATCTGTGGCCTTTATTATATGCACTGGTATAATAAACAAGATACGTCGTCATTACTGTGTCGATGTAGTCGATGTTGTCGGAACCAAACTTAATCCTCGTATCAAATATATCATCTAAATACTATTGAATAAAGTGTTTTCTGTCATACATAATGTTCCTTATTTACGAAAATCTGCTCTGCAATACCATGGCCATAAGACCATATCTCTTCTCAAAAATGATTTCCATTGTATTCGCAAGACTTAAATTTACCTTGACTTAAAACTATTATTGAAAAAAAAAAAAAATAATTTCCATTAGAAAATAAAAAATTTAACTGTAGTTCCATGTTGCATAAGGATATGGATTTGTTGAATTTGTTTCCACTACCATGTTATTATTAGATGATGATTGATAATATTCAACAGTGGCATTATTATTATAACTATTACTATTTATATTATTTTCATCATCATCAATATCATTATCGTCATCATCATCATCATCTTCAATATCATTATTATTATTAAGAATGGAAACGTTATTATTATGAGAAGATTGAAGATTATTTGTGGCTTGAAGATTTGTGCCAGTTGAATGATTTAAAATTTGAATGGCGCCTTGTGCGTTCGCTAAATTTATTTTATTTAAATTTTCACTCATGCATTTATTGTCAACACGTTGTTGTAATTCTAACAAGTTGTTATTGCAATTCTCATGAATTTTATTATACAATATTGAATTTGTTGTTCCTGAATTTGCAGTTGCAACTGATACTGTCGCCGACATTATTGACATTGCAGATGTTGATAATGCATTTAAAGATACTTGTGATTTGATTTTTTGTATTTGATTTGCTGTTGAAGGAATTAATACGGTTCCTTTAATTGGATTACATGTAAATGTTGTTGTAGGAATTTTTATAGAGTTATGGATTTGATTTTGTTGATGATGCATTGCGACCGTTGCTAAAACAGATGATGATGATGATGATGTAGATGCATCAATTAAATACTGGTCGATTTCCTTAGGATCAACATAATCTGCATCGATTGGCGCCAAGAAATTTTGCATTATATGATTATTTGTAGAGGTCGTTGATTGTGGTGATTGTTGTTGAAAATGAAGCGGTTGCTGATGATTCAATTGCATTGGATAATTTGCATATGTAATTGATGTAACTGATGTTGTTGTTGGTATTGTTGAACCGGGTGACAAATAAGAAGATGGTAAACAACAATCATTGTTGAAATTGTTACTAATATGCTGACCGTATGACGGAATATTATGTAGATGATTATAATTTGGAATATATGAGGAAGATTTAATATAAGGTTCAGAGCAATTATTATTATTATTATTATTATTATTAGGTTTATGAAAAGAATTATTAATATAAGATTCGTGACCATATAGTAAATTTGAATGATTTTGCTCAGTTGATGATACTGATGATGAAGATGAGGTAGATGGTGTTTGTATTGTTGTTGGTACTCTAGAATATTCTGTATAATCACAACTTTGTTGTTGTTGCAGTAACTGATTTGGTGATATAAAAGATTGTGTACAATGCAATTTCGGTGATGTTCTTTTGGTTAAAGGAACGGGTGGTGTTAAACTCACCATGGGAATACTACTATTACAAATATATGGTGTAGTTGGTGGTGTTAGTGGTTGCGCTTCATTTATTGAAATTAAAGAACTTGATGTTGAACATGGTGAATCAATTTGTCTAATATAATCTAATTTTCTAATGATATCTGGAGTTTTAACATCAATTCGTTTCCATATAGTTTCTTCATATGAATTTGTATTTGTATCTAATATTCGATTATTTAATCTATCTTCAGTGAAAAAAAAGTTTCCACCAGTAGATGAATTTGTAAAATTGCTTTCATTTGATAAATTATTATGACTGTAAAGATTTATTTTATTTTCCACTGAAATATTTTTACTATTTGAAAATTTTTCCAATTGTGTTTCTGAATTTGAGAGTATATTGTTGGTATGAATTAAATTACTATCATTTTTGGCAACAATAGCAAGAGGATTACGAGATTTTTCTAGATTAGTATTTGAAGCATTATTGAATTTTTTTGATAGATTTAGGTCAGTTGTAATTGTATTCCCTTTTCTAATTTTATCATTTCGATTGTTTTGTGTGTTATAAGTTCTTTTATTCGTGATTGTTTGTGATGGTACAATTGATGTTATTGATGTTGTTGATGATGGTGAAAAACTTTTAATATTGTCACTTCTCGAATTTATTTTTTGTTGATTGTTAGCATGTTTTGTTACATTATTATTGTTATTAATGGTCCCAGTACATGCTTGCTGAATATTGGATACATTATTATTATTTGGGGTCATATTATTCATCAATTTTGATTTTTTCCTTCTCGGTTGATATTTATAATCTGGATGTTCTTGTTTATGATTAGTACGTAATTTTTCTGCATAATCAATAAATGGTTGTCTATCAGCTTTATCCAATCCTCTGATATTAAAAAAAAAAACAAAAATAAATAAAGTTAAGGTTAAAAATATAATATAAAAGATTGAAAGTTTTAAGAAATATAAAAGAACAGCCTGTTTTAAAATAACTCTAGGAAAAACACTTGAAGAACTATTTATGAAATATCTTATGTCTTTATTCAACTAAAGCTACCCGAAAAATAAAATTTCAAGATATTATATTGCCTATACATAGGATATTATTGTGAATGCTCCTAAATTATGAAACTAAATATGGTATTATTGTGAATCAAACTATACATAAGATATTATTGTGAATAAAAATAAATAAATAATGAAAATATCACGATACCTTATTTCCAGATTATATATTTCATTTTAATTTTGTCAAACTAAAAGTGAAAATTTTATTAATTCGATGTTGAATTAATACTACTACAAATACTAATACTCTAGATGGAAACAGCGCTGTCACTTAAATACAATTGTGTTAGATCTGCTACTTTTTACTCTCGGAAAAATTTCTGTACGCACTCAACTATTTCTTTTACTATTTGATGAAATTCAAATTTTTTATACCCGTATGACCATATGTAAGTCCAAAGGGTAAACTAAATTTGCAATTACGTTTATGACGCAGAGAACTTTTAAAGTTCCTTAACAAAATTAAGTTTGAAGACGGCACTAACAAAGACAAATTTGATTAATCTGTAATGTTTTTAAATTTTGTTCTGTTGTTAATTGAAATTATATGAAATTGATGTTATATTTTCTTTTCTTTTGTTATATTTAATAAAAAATAAATTATTATCGAATGGTTGAAAATTTAAATTTATTACATTGGTTATGATTTTTAAATATATATATATTATATTCAATTAAATCTGCTACTGAAATTGGTTTAGAGAGTGGCAGCACTGGTTGGAAGTCTTCGTTTTGCTCTTAGATAATCGATATCAAATCTCTTTAAAGAATTTTTACATTATAATTGTCAAAAAAAAATTTTTTTTAAATAATTTTTCGCACGAGTCTACTAAACCGTATAGAATCAAATCTACAAATTATTATCATCAGACACCAAATGTCAAACCACACAAAAAAAAAATAAAAAAAAAAATTATACAACAACATATTTTCAAGCGATTTAAAATACAAAAAGGCTTGAAAAGATAAAGTTCGCTCTCAAACTGAACTTAAATTAGAAATCTTATTAAAAACAAAAACAACTTTTACATATATGCATATATACGAACATTTAAATATAAGTACATATATCTATATGAAATAATAATATACCATATGACTTATGATTTTTAAGATTTTTTTTTTAAAAATGTTTCTTAAGTTCACATGTGCCCGGTTCATAATAAAATCAAAAGCAACAAAAAAATAAAACACTTATAATTACAATAACTAATTTTTTTCGCTTATTTGTTGTTGTTTTTTTTTTATAAGTTCTTATCATCTTCGATTACTTTCTGTGATCCATGACGTTTAAATTGGATTTATGAAAATATACTAAAAAAGTTAATGACATCTTCTGCAATAAAACATATATTCAAAACTCAGAATCTAGAAAATGTTCTCTTTTTGAATAAAATTAAACACTCTGAAATTTATTGATTTAAAAGTTGATTTTCAAAAAACCTTACTTTAATATTAGCCCAAAGATCAAATATGTTGGTGAAAAATTAGTTCAGGGATGGAGCAGTAAAATTCGCACATATTTTTACAATAATTACAAAAAAAAAAAATAGTTAGATACCTACTTCCAAAGTTATTACTTACTTCCAAAGTTTTCCCAAAGATTTACTTAATTCTGAATTTTGCAAATGGGGATGCTGTTTAGACATAACTTTTCGTGCCGCTTGAGCCCATACCATAAATGCGTTCATTGGTCGTTTTATATGTTCTTTTTTAACTTCTGATGAACTTCTGTAAAAATGAAATAATATTGTAATTTTATAAAAGTGGCAAATTATCAATATTAAAAGTATATCAATATCAAACAAAAAATAAATGATTACTTTATATATACTGTATAATTAAAAACATTAGTTTGTTTGAGGTTAGGGATCGCGTGATAATTACACGAGAAACCTCCTTCTTTATTCATCTTAAATTTTAGGAACGTAAGAACGTAAAAGAGACTTGACAAAAAATGTAAAGTTACTTGCTTTATTAATTTCGAAGATATATTTTTTAGGTCTTTGGAGATGTGTAGAAGGTACACGAACCAGCACTCCATTTTATCCATATTGTTAGAAACAAAAAAAAATATTAGATAAAACCAAATTTGTAACAAATTTTCAGTTTTATCTTTATTAATTTCGACTCCAATTAATCTAAAATTTAGTTAATTTACGAAAGCAGGAAAAAAAACACAAACTTGTAAAAAATGTGAAAGTTTTATCTTATTTATAGCTTGTTTATTTTTGGCTGATTTGGAAGCTTCCAGAATTCAAGCCCATTGTCCAATATGCCATTATTTCATCATTTATTAGTAACCTATTTTTTTATTTTTTTGTTTTTATTCCTTTTCCACTCCTTTAAGGAGTATAGGGCATTCACCAAGTTTATTTTAAACTAGGATTCAGTTTCTTTAATCATAATATTCAGTAAGCCGTTGATTACTCGGCTGTAGCTATTGTATAAGGTTATGAAATATGAATGCACAAATGTTAACTTTTTGCGCCATCTACAATCTTACACAAGAATTATTTATATATTTTTATTAAATCTTATTTTATATTACGATACTATTACGATATATTATGCAATTTTACGATATTTTTTTATTAGATATCGGGGTTTGAACCCGAGACCTTCAACATGAAAAGCGGGGTCTTTACCACTACGCCATTGGTCAGATTATTAGTAACCTATACAGTATAAATATTTTCAACATAATTTTTTGAATTAACCTGGGAACTGACGCATTGGCTGGCGGACGGACATCACCAAATAAACATATTCCTATGTTGATTGAAGTCAACTCTTCTGTCAATATCCAGCACATAAAA
This sequence comes from Dolichopus griseipennis, assembly GCA_963082915.1. Classification (NCBI taxonomy): domain Eukaryota; kingdom Metazoa; phylum Arthropoda; class Insecta; order Diptera; family Dolichopodidae; genus Dolichopus; species Dolichopus griseipennis. The sequence goes on along the minus strand of OY720441.1, from coordinate 36,621,933 downwards.
AAAATGTGACAAAAATCGATCAAATGATTTTTATATTGTAGCAAAAAAAAAACCGAAAACTGTTAAAAAGACTGTTATGCTACAGACTCATAGTTCAACTCATTTCAAATCTTTAACTCCCTTAACCTTAAGTTTGAAATGTACAATTTTTGGTTTTCAACATTTAAATGGTTTTGCAGGGGAACATTAAATCAAACAAAAGAACCGAAAAAAAATTTTTGAGCATATTCCTGCTAAATTTAATTTTAGAATGCATATAGTCAAGTTGTCTATATAAGCTTAATTTTTATAGAATGGAATTTTTCAATTAAATAAGTAATAATATATTATTGAATTCAAATTTCAATATATTAAATATTCAAAAGGTTGTTCAAATACTTCAAAGATAAATATTTCAAATATATTGTAATTTTTTACCACCCCAAATTCCTAAAAGTATTTCTAAAGAACCTTTTATTAATTATATTAAAGCTACAGTCAAAAAAGGAACAGTATAAGTATGAAAAATTCCTGGCCTAGATGAATATTCAAACTAAGTTTAATTCCAGAATTTATATAGTCAAGTTGTCTACAAGCGTCTAAAGCAATGGTTATTCGTAATAAGCTACATTTTGTGAATGCATTCCTAAAGAACCTTTTATTGTATATATTAAAGCTACAGTCAAAAACAGAACAGTATAAGTATGCAAAAATATTTAATATTAAAAACATAAAATAATATTTGAAAATGCCGCATATGTCTTATTTTACATGAAAACAATGGGTTAATAATATTTTTTTTTTTATTTGTTTCTACGAAAATCCAATTATAACCCGAAGTTTTCTCATTTTATATAAATTGAATTAATATGTTCATTACCAAATAATTTAATTAAAAAATTTTTTGAATTATTTCATAGAAACCACAAATACGAGTAAATTCTCAAGCATCCTTTTAAAGGAAATTTTTTTTATCTCCTGTTTATTATCAAAATGCTTATTTGAAAAAAAAATGTACTGCAAAATTCAGAATAAGCTACTAACAAAAAAAAAACGAAAATATTTATCTAAAATCTGATTTTGTCATCAATGTAATAACCATAAACATTTAAAATCACCCACCATATGGAAAATTCATGCATATTTCATTGAATTGAGTCTAGTCAATTCAATGTAATTTCTATTCTATATTAAAAAAAAATTTTATGTACATATGTACATAAATTTTACTTTATTTACTTCCCGTCGGACACTGAAAATTATTGGAGGGTATAAGTTTTTTGTAAATTCAATCATAATGCTTTTACTAATTATTGACGAATTAAATGCATTTATTGATATATCTAAATTGAAAAGTTTTAAAAAATGATATTTCGACAATTATAAAATACTCAAATTTCGAATAGACACACTGCTCAAACTAAATTATTCGTTCTAGAGATTTTCACAGCCTTGGGCAACTTGAATTCTTCTACCAGAGTTGATACTCATTAATTTTGTATTAAAATTTAAATATTATGCAACTAAAATTTAAAAAAAATCCATTTTTAAGACTGTTCCAAAGAAGGATCTTCAAAAATTGAGTTGTGACCTATTACAACTTTTTCTTTTACGTATATAGATGGTCTTTCACTAAACTTTAAAAAGCACTACTACAATCATTTTTTCAAATGTAATGGCATTTAACTTATCGTTAAATTTTAAAATTAGGGCATGAACATCAATTTGGTGATGGGCGGATTTCAAATTTGGATTGAGCGATGAGTTAGATGAGTTAGCCTGTTGGTGTTCACTAGTTGCCAACCCTGGTATTTTCATATTTTATTTTGAAATGTACCAAGCCAAATCAAATAAGTTGTAGGAGAAATTGATTTAATGTGAAATATCAGTTGTATCTGATGAAATTTAGTTATGAGGACCAAAAGTTTAAAGGAACTATTTCATAACTAAAAAGTTCCAAAAACCAAACGGTAGGATTGAGTCCACAATAAATAGAATGATAATATATTGATTATCAGTGACTTGATTATTATTATTTTTATTATAAGTTGTATTTAGTTTGATATTCAAATCGGGTCGTTACGTCCCATTAAAAATTTCCCGGAAAATTTTAATACGTTCTATATCCTATAATAAAATTAATCAATTTTCAAAGGTCAATTGTCTAAGTTATAATTTTTTTGTAATTTAATTATTTAAATCATCATTATCATTATCATCATCATCATCGCAATCATTATTGATACAAAATGTAATCAAAAAGAGGAAATTTTTTTTTTAATTTTTTAATTTTTATATCTTCAGAATTTTTTTTTTATGTTTTTACATTTACAATTTGATATTATCATCTAATTAAGTTTTTTTTTGTATTTACAGCTGCAATCCGCGCTTGGATATTACTACAATATCATTATATCTTAAAGATGAAATAAATACAGTTAAATAATATTTTTTTTTTTGCAAATTCCAGCCTTCTTTGAATATAAAATTTTTGCAAAAAAAATTATAATAAATCTTAAGATACTTATCTTATGATATAATGTTTTTTTTCTCTAAAAAAAGTATTAAAATTGCAAATTCATTTAAATCCATAACTCTTTAGAAAATTTCAATTTAAGAATGAAAAAATATTATAGATATTTAAGATATGCAAGTACTTAGGATAAGATTTATATTTGTAACAAATATTTTTGAAGAAAACATAAGAGTTCATATAATTGCTTTTTATGGATTTTCCAATTCTTTAGGAATTAGAGTGCATTTACTAAGTCATTTAGACTAGGCTTCAACTTTTCTAATCGTTATATTCACTAAGCTGTTAATGTCTCGGCTGTAACTTTTTTATAAAATTACAAATGGTAATTTTGTGCGCCATCTATTATCTTACACAAGAGTTGTATATAATTTTATATAATCTTATTTATATTACAATATAATTTTACAATATTAAGATATTTTTTATTTGGATATGTCTGATCGGATCGGCGCCACTAGTCAGATCATGGAATTGTATATTTAAAATTAATTGCGTTCCGAATCGATTAGGATATCGGAGTTTAAATGTCTTATGATTCTATTGTTCAGAATCAGTCTTTTAATTAGCTCATAAATTACAATTAAATATTTTATTGACTTATTCTAAGAACTATAAAATCTCTAGGTTTTATTATTATCAGCCGATGCAATATTCAATCTATTATATTTTCAAACATTCTTCCTACCAAGTGCCTTACTAATAAATCTAATACACGTCCGATATTTTTTCACAAACAAATGTTTTCAATTTAGAAGTTTTCAGAAACAGAATTTTTATAGACTATTATTGTCTTGGAAGAAGATATAATTTCTGATCTTTGACCTTAAAGAAGCATACTATTAATACTTCAAGTATAGTTGAAAGAATTTAATATTAGAAAACATTGAAAGACTTGCAGGTAATCCTCATGTTGCAATTTATATAATATTAAATAATATACCCTCATATTAAATTTTATCATACTTAAACTACCGCAGTATACGATATTACGACTTTAATTTTAAGTCGCCGGATCTCGTAACCTTGATAGTTAACTGTTTTTTCGATTTGCATTCGATGAAAATGTTAAAATTAAACAATTGCAAAAGACATTTTAACTTTTAATTAAATAATTCAACTTCTGATCAAAAGTCGAGTTCTATGTATGGCTTTAGCATTTAACCACTATGGATCAGCGGTATTAAAAAACATTTTAAATAAAATCTTGTAATCCATTTTGCATTCATTCTAAAAAATAGTCTAGTTAAAACAATTATTTGAAAAAAATAAAAAAAATAATTTGGTAATTATATCGCAATGTATGTTAATATTTAATGTAAATTTCTGTATATAAAATAAGTAATTAACCGAATCTTTTAATCTTAATATTGTTTTTTTTTATACCCGTATGACTATTAGTCACAAGGGTATACTAAATTTGCCATAACGTTTGTGACGCAGAGAAGGAGGGGGAGTAGATATAGACTCAAGTGTATGGATCGGATCAGAATCGAAAAATAAATCGATTTAGCTATGTATGTCGTCCGTCCGCACGATAACTCAAAAAATAAAGGAATCGTCATCGTTATTGAAATCTATGCATTTTGATCTACGAATTCGGGTAGCTGCCATACAACTTCTTTTTTTATATGAGCATTAATCTGTACCTATTACAACTGCGTGTCTGAAATTTTGCCAAAAGTAGGTTGGTCTACTGCAGTTGGTTCAAGTAGCTGCCATACAACTCCTTCTTTTATATGAGCATTACTCTACATCTAATAAACCTTGTGTATTTAAAATTTTGCCAAAAGTAATTAACCGGATGATATAATGTTTATATTACGGTCATACGGGTATCCCAGAGTTGACACAGTCTACTCTATTACACTTTTCCTCATTTTTTATACAATTTCGTCTCACTTTGATCCAATATTGGAAATTTTGTTGTATATTTAATAATTTAATGTTTTCCTTTCCTTTATGATAAATAATTTTTATTTAATATTTTTATTTTTGATCAAATTAAATGATATTTAAAAAAAACATTCTGTTCTCAATTATTTGTGTTTTGTAATATGTAAAAGTACTACATGCTATCATCATCATTTAAATTGAAAATATTTTTTTTTTTTTTTAATTTTAATTTCAAATATAAACAATTTCTAAATAATTTTTTTATAAGATTAATACCGAGTTGAAAAATTAATGACTTAATGTCATTTTAACAATATTTTATATAACTGTCAAATGCGGCTGGTCATTTTATAAAGTATTTTTTTATCTAGTTAGAAACTTAGACTGCTTAAAGATCAATGAAAGTATATAAAAGCAACACAAATGCGCGCTTAAGCTATTTTGATAAAAAGTTTTAATTTGTGTGTTAATTACTAACTCTTAAATTTTTAGATGAACGTTAGGTTGCAAGTTTTTATTTGGCATAAAGTTAGTACTTATAAGTTGACAGAAATTTTTTTTTTCGTTTGATTTTACATCTAAATTTCATATTTATTTATAACTCTAAATTTCATGAGATTTTGAGTAATTATAAGTATGTTCCTTTGGGCAATGTGCGATACCAAAACCACGAAACTTTTTAAACAAATCTTGGTGGAACCTGTGATACATATGTTCAGTTTGAAATTTGGGTTAAGAATATTAAGGATTATTGTATTATACAGGATGACGAAAATTGAATAGAATATTTAGAAGAAAGACGGTAATGCTCTTCTTAAATTTAATTAAATTGTACACATTAAGCGTGGTTAGCTTTTCAAGGTTATGGAACATTAAATAAAATACAAACAAACTTTTATAAACCGTGTTGCGCAAGCTGATTAGTCCAACTGTGTAGGAATGAACATCTGTTGCCCTCCTTGTTTCCTTTTGGAAAATATTGAGTGGAGGAGCAGTTCTATAATATTCCTACAAGACATCTATAAAAAAGGTCAGTGACCCAACCGTATGACGATGGCTAAGTGAAATGAGATGACATTAATATCAATTATAAACTCTATTTTGCACTTTATCAGCATATTCCAGCGCCTTACTACGAGTCCAGTCCAAAAATGTGCATTTAATTTCATTTTCGGCCTAATATTAAGAGGTCGAGATCAGATGAGGATGTAAAGCATCAATTGAAGCATGATACAAATGAAATCAAATGTTTTGATCCGATATAAGTGTCATTTACTGTATCATCAGTAAATAAATGGATTAATGTATTTTAAACACTTTAATGGGTTCGGACGGACAGCTAAAATTAATATGAATACGACATAAAGTTTTGGCGAGTTTTATCTTCTTTATAATAAATATGTAAACTTATACCTATAGGTGATACATTCACAATATACAAATATTTTAAAGCTTAAAATTGTTATAATCAATTTTGAATTAAATTGATATCAGCTTATCTAGAATTAATTTACATGATAACATTGTCTTTCATTCTTTATACCCGTGCATATATATATGAACATCGGGTATATTAGATTTGCTCCTCCGTTTGTAACGCATCGATCTAGACGAGCTAGATATAGTGTCAAGGGTACGTATCGGCTCAGAATCGAAAAATTAGTCGATCTAGCTATGTGTGTCTGTCCGTCCGTCCGTCCGTCCGTCCGTCCGTCCGTGTGTCATCACGATAACTCAAAAACTAAAAGGGCTAGAGTCTTGAAATTCACACAAAGTCATTTTTAAACAATTTCTAGGTTCCCTATTGTTTTTGGTTAAAATCGGACCAAGGCTTCGGGGAGCTGCCATACAACTTTTTTGCACCAATATGAATTTCTTCAAAACTATTTATACTACGGGGATGAAAATTACACACGGTTAGTTTTATATTGACTCCGGCACTTATATGAAGTTTCAAAATGTTAGTGCCCCATTTTCGGGGGGCTGCCATACAACTTCCTTGCACCAATATGAATTTCTTCAAAACTAATTATACTACGCGGATGAAAATTACACACGGTTAGTTATATAATGAATCGAGCACTTATATGAAGTTTCAAAATGTTAGGGCCTCATTTATGGGGGGCTGCCATACAACTTCTTTGCACCAATATGAATTTCTTCAAAACTAATTATACTACGAGGCTGAAAACTACACACGGTTAGTTATATAATGAATCGAGCACTTATATGAAGTTTCAAAATGTTAGGGCCCCATTTTCGGAGGGCTGCCATACAAAGTTTTCGATTCAATAACTGTGAATCTAATAAAGCTACAAGGTTAAAATTAAAATTGGGCAGGTAAATTAATAGGGCAAGTTACTTGGCAAAGTTGGACATCACTCGGACTTTTAGGGTGGGCCAATTTTTTTTTTTTGTTTTTTTTTTTTTGTTGTTTTTTTTTTTTTTTATTTTTTTTTTTTTTTTTTTTAAGCTTAAGTTATGGGACAATGAATGAAAATTTTGTTTTTTGTTTTGTGACTTTTTTTTTTTTTTTGTTAATTTTTTTTTTTTTTTTTACGTCAAAATTATGGGGTAATGAGTTAAATGTATAAGAGAAGTAAATTACGGTTTATTTTATACACCATAGTGGGTATGCACGGGTATCTAAAAGTTGACAAGGGCAACTATAATCTTCCTCGTTTAAAGACAAATTCAGTTATACATTTATTCATAAACATATAAATTAATATTACATATTCAATATAATCAAATATTAATCAACTAATTTGAAATTTGATTCTAAAAGTTACAAAAATAAATATAACAAGTATATATATGTGAATATGTACTATATTTTCAGTCATAAATAAAAAGGGATTCCCCTTCGGTATTCCTAAAAGTTAAATAATCTTCTTAGATGATATTTAACAAGTCTTAAAAATGTTTTCCATTTTTTTTTTTATTATTCTTTTTCTTTGATTATTGATTTTGTTGTTTTAAAATTCGATGGGAACCATCGAGCCAAAATCCAAACAATAAAATTGGGTCAAACTTATTTAAACCGAAAAAAAAAACAAAAAATGTAAAATAAAATTAAACGATGCGTTTACCGATTTCATGTTTAATCCATGTAAATAAGTTATTTATAGTTACTTTACAGCTTTATTAGTTTTAGAAAGCCGTTGCTAACAAAGGTTAAAAGTAAATAAAAATAAAAAAAAAAAATAAATATAAAATAACAATATTCAAATTATCAAAGTAAATTAAATAACAAACTGACTGACTGACCAACAATTTGTAACATATAATTTATGTAAATAAATATTTTAACACTCACGTACTTTAGAAAAAATGAAATTAAATTCAATATATTTTTTTGGCCGTCTGAATTATTTATTTTTATTTAAGAATTATTTATATTTATTTATTAACTTTTATCTTTTGTGAAATACCTTCGTTTTTAGGGTATAGTCCAAGTTACTGTTCTTATTAAACATTTAAGATGAATAATTCCAGAAATTTTGACACATCGTATGTATTTTTTATTTTTTTTTTAGGTTAGGAAGAAAATTTTCAAAGTCAACCGCGAAATTACTATACGAAGTTCCGCAACGTTGTGTTGTGTTTTGTATCTTTAACCAATCGAAACTAATATTCTACACCTCATTCCTTTAAAACTAAAATATGAAATATATCTAAAATACAAAATGTACCGTTTGGTTTTGAAGATCATTTGATGATCATTTGAAGATTATGTATGAATGATGTATTCAAATATTGCGAAGGGATCTAACTAATATAAGGTGACCGGAACCTAATGGTCACAAAGGGTGAAGATGTAGAGAAGTTCATAAAATATTAAAAGTTCATAACGACCTATCTTGAAGGAAGGGACAGCGAAGACAACTTAAATGTAATTTTAGTAATATCTTCGCTCCTGAACAACATATAGAAGATTCGTTAAAGTGCCAGTAGTTATTTAAAGGTATGGGCTTACAAAATAATATCCTAACTATTTATTATCTCTCATAGTTACAAGGATTTTAACAATATTGATATTTTTATCTATTTTTATTCAGTAACTGTAATTTTTGCATAAAAAACCGTTATTCATGCAGCAATTTTATTTTATTTTTAAAATCACGTATACTACAGCTGAAGTCATCACTTTTTTCGCATTTTCGAGAAAATCGTCTTGTAATTGCTATTGCGTGGCCCAGTATTGTTATATTATAAAAACATTTTTTTAACAAAATTTTCATTAAACACATAGTTAGATACAAGATAATTATAATCATATAAATACACGAAGAAACTTAAATCTAAACAGTTCATTTCTTAAAACTACTTCGGGGAGAGAAGAGAGAATTAAAGCCCATATTAAAATTTTAAAAATAATTAAATGAGAAACTTTTCAAAATTATTAATATCCAATATTTAAGACAATTAAAATTACGTTCTAAAAAAAAAAATTATAATTTGAATTACAAATTTTTTTTAAAAATTAAATATAGTTAAATAGTTAAAAAGTGTGGGAATTTTCAGTTAACTAGTTATATTAGAGTGTTACAAAAAAAAAAAAAAAAAAAAAACAAACAAAAAATGCATATATGGATAAAAATGTTATATTTATTCTGCATTTTTTAACATTAGGTAACCATTAACCATAAATAAATATAAATACTTGTATACATTTTACTTTTGTCATTTAATATTTTCCGAGACATGTCACATTCAAATTAATTTTTTTTTTTTTTTTATTTTCTTTATTTTTTTGTTAAGTAGCTGTCAAATTGGTTAATGGTGTTATATTCTAACAAAAAACTCTAAAAATTAACAAAAGGCGCTAATTACTAACTTTCTTATACAATATACAGTAGTTATATATATATATATATATACATATACATACATATACATGTATTTATTTCTCGTATTTATTAAAAGTAAAAAGAAAAAATAAAAAGTTTAAATTGAATTTTCATAAGTATAGATACAAAATATTTGTAGATGTCAAAATTTAAATTAAGAGTTTGTTTTTTAGGATTATATGAATTGAAATAGTAAATTTTTATTCTTGTAAATGTTAATATTTAATTATAAATTAAAATATGTATTGTATAAAAAACAAATTCATAAAATTAAATACTTATTAAATAATAAAATCGAGCCCCACTATATCTGATCTTCATCGATTTCAAGAAAATTTGCAACCACAGATTTAGATAATAGTTGGTTTTAAAATAAGCCAACTATTAACATTAGCTCGAATTGTGGATCTTGAAATAAATATCGAGAGGCGAAAGCACTAGCCATTAACATCAACAACCCACGCCCTCCTGTTATAAACAACACACCACTCAAATATGATAACTTAGACAACTTCCACAACCTAGGCTGCATTATAAATAACAGAAGCGATATAATCGCCGACATTGAAAGCAGAATTAAGAAGGCCAAGGCAATGTTCGGTCGTTTACAGCCTATATGGAAAAATACTCAAATGTCCAGGGGAACAAAATTGAGAATATTCGGAACCTGTGTAAAGACCACCTTAACATATGGAAGTGAAACCGGGTTAGTTACAAACAACATCACACAGAAACTAACACTTGTAGTTTAACAAATGTCTAAGAATTATAAACAGAGTATACTGACCCAATAAGTGCCAAAGTAGAATGGATCGTGCAAGAGATCAAAAAGAAAAAAGTATAGGTGGATAGGGCACACACTTAGAAAGCAGCAAGAAAGCATACCAAGAAGCACTAGAATGGATCACACAAGGAAACCGAAAACGAGGCCGCCCTAATAACACCTGGAGACGAACGATATTAAAAGAACTAACCTCAATCGGAAAAACATGTGAGGAAGCAAAAACAACTGCTCCGAATAGAGCCAGATGGAGATACCTAGTAGATATTCTATGCTCCCAAGAGGCGCAATAAGGACAAAAAAAAAATAAAAATAAAATAAAATCAAAAAGAAAAAGAAAATAAATAATTTCTTAAAAATGTACCTAGCAAATTTTATCAAAGAAGGAAACGTCTATTTTATTAAAATACTATCACACGAAACACTGACATTATAATAACAATATAATTTTTATTTTTTGTATTTATCATTATAGAATTACTCATTGAATTGAATTATCCATATTATACTTAAAGTCAAATATTCACACCTTTTCTTAACATTAATTGTAGCAGCTACACCATATTTGTAATCTTTTAAAATGCCAATAAATGTATGAGTCAAAATAAACAAAATAAAATTTAGGGAAAAAAAATGCAAAATTTGGAAAAACCTTAAGAAAATTATAAGAAGCAAAATATTTAAAATAAATGTTTACTTATAGTGGTTACTTAAATATAAAACTTTTTATATAAAAACAAGGAAAGAGAATAGAGTAGACTGTGTCAACTCTGGGATACCCAAACATAATGTACACATTTTATCATTCGATTTAAGAAATTTTTTAAGAAATTCACAATACTTCTTTTTCTTTTATGGCGCTACAGTCTGTTGTCGAATCTTGGCCTCCTTAAGAATTCACAATAATTGTTTGATAATTTTACAGTTGTATGGCAGCTATACTCGAGGTGAAAAAGATTTTAACTTTGTGCATGCAAAGAATTAAATTTTGTGCAGTCGATTGGCTACAAAATTTTGTTACTTTTTTACTTTTAGTTAATAACCGGTACCCAACCTCATCTTTTTTGTAGTAGAGAGTTATGCTCTTACGAAAAAATAAGTTGTATGGCAGCTATTCGAAAACCACGGAGAAAACTCTTTTAGTAGCCTCATATCTGAGATTTACTAGTATATAGATTAGCTTTTGAAATTTTCAGAATCCTAGCTCTTTGAACGGATAGGGGAAAAATAGAAAGACAAACATAAAGCTAAATCGATTGACTTTTCGATTCTAATCCGATCCATAAAATTGTGTTTATATCTATCTGACAAACTATACGGAATATTTACTATACCCTAAGAATATTGTTAATATGAATATTTAATATAGAGATCTGACTTCTGGTAAAGAAATCAATTACAAATTTTCGTAGCAATTGTATTTTAAAGAGAAAATAAAAAAAATACTTTATAATTTACTTTCTTATCTTTTTTGCAATTCGTAAAAAAAAATTTTAATTTTAAACTTGAACTTGAATTTTTTCAAAAATCTAAAATAAATATTCAACCAATTGAACATTAATGTTATACCAGGTTATAAAAGCCAAATATTTATTTATCCGATATATTTTTTAAGTCAAATGTAAACTAATGTTAGTTAGTTAAAACATATTTAACCCAAATTGTAAAACTAACGGATAGCTCAAAAATAAAAAAGTACAGCTTAATTATTGGATTTGAACAAATTTATTGAACAACTTCAAGTATAGCTCCAATACAACTTCTATTTTCATATAGAGCACTTCCCTATTAACTAATAAGGTTTGAAGTCTGAAATTTTTTTAAAAAATAATTCATAGCCTACAACAAACTGCAAAATTAAAAATATGCTTTCATGCGAATGCGAATTTATAAAGAAATTCTTACATCGTATAAAATACAAGGAAGGATGGAGAAGGTGCTATACCTGTATGAATTATAGAAAAAATATCTTTTTAATGAGGTATAATTTTTGGGATCCGTTTTTTGCCAACATTTTAAGATATCTTGTTTTTAAGAAAAGATATTTGTCCACAATGGCAACACCTATCTTAACCAAACAAACAATAACATAATTGTTAGATCACAAACTTTTCTAACTGAAAATCGATATGACAAAACAAGAAGGATGTTTTCAAATATCATTTTCGTCCTTAAAGGAAAATAAGCGACAATAGTGATAAGTATTTTTAAATAAGTGACCACACAAAATTATTTTAGCATGTACTAACTTCTCTTACACAGACCCCATTATCTTTAGAACCTCTAAATATTTTAACAACATAATACAACATAATTGTTAATTTAGCCAATTAAATATCACTTTAAATAATTTTAAACTTTCCTATTACTGTAAGCAATTCAGTTGTTGCTGAAACAAGATAACTAACTGATTACCAATTTAATTAAAATGAACTTATTTTATTTGAAATTAATCAACCGAATATTGTTTCTAACTTTTCTTTGGTTTTAAATTAAAAACAAATAAATTTTGTTATTTTCTCAAGTTTCTTAATTTCATATAAAATTATAAAATATTCCGCCATTACGAGTAACTACAAAAACAAAATTCTATTGAAATATGAAAGTGTAATTCAAGAGTTTCGAATTAAAAAAATCATAAAGGTTAAAATAATAAACAATTCAGATCAAAATTTATTCAAGGTAAATGATTCAATTGAAAATAAAAATGCATAATAAAATCATGATTAGCAAGAAGTCTAATATAACAAACAAATGAAAGGTCTAAATCTAATCTACTGTAAAATAAATACGATAATTCAACCACAACTATAACAACAATAATAAAAAGTTAAGGGAAAATAGAGAAAATTGTTCAATTTTCCAGTTAAATAATTCTATAAATTACGATAACAATGAATCTCTATTCTCAAAAGGGAAAAAATTCATTTAAAACTTATTCCTCCTCAATCACAATATTGTAATTTAATATACCATAGAAATTATCTCATAAAAAATTTTATAGAAAGGATAATAAGGAAGGATTCGATTAAATAAAGAATAAAAGTCGTCCTTACTAATAAATATATTATTTGAAAAATGTAATTCATTTTTGTATTTAATATTAGAAAAACAAAATTTTTATAAAAAAATTATAAAATAAAAAACAGAATTTTAATAAATCAATTAAGTCAAACGATGAGACCCTTGAATCTATAACTTATCAATGGATTTAGTAACAAATTTAACGAAAACGATATTGTTTTTACATCAAATTCTCAACCACCTTGTAATCTTTACAAATGATATAAGGCAACTTGAAGTCTTCCTATTTTCGCGTGGCAATTGTTTGCAGAAATCTAAACACACTCTTTAATTTCATTGATAGAGTTAGACAAAGAATTCGACACTCTCCTATCCTATTCAATATTTTAATTGACAAAGTTATGAAAAAACAATTAATGGACATGGAATCAATTAGAATATCATAAATAAGTTAGAAGATTTAGAATCTGCTAATGATATATTTGTTATCAGAAATATAATGACAGTCAATACTAAAAACGAGAGTGTCCCAGAAATAAACAATACACCAATTGAAGATGTAAAAAGTTTCGAATATCTAGGCAGAATGATAGGCACATATGGAGGAACCATTAAAGATATTGATAATAAACTAGACAAAGCAAGAATGGTATTTCGAAGATTTAAGGAATACAAAACCGAGGATTTTCAAAGCCTGTGTCAAATCAATTCTTTTATATGGAAGTTTAACCTGACTAACCACCAACAGGTTTACTAATAAGTTACAGGCCTTCATAAATAAATGCCTCCATATAGTATGTCGGATATCCGGCCAGATCAAATATCCAAGAGTAAACTTTGGAGTAAGTGTCGGGAAGTTACTATCGAAATACAAATGGTTCGGGCACATTAAATTGAAAAAATGAGTGCCAACCAAGCTTTAAGATTGGCAATACAAGATAGGCAGACCTCGGAATAGCTTGAAAAGAACAGTATTGAAAGAGATAGAGAAAAATAACAAATGGTTAAATGGTGACAAGTAAAGACAACAGCTCAAAATGTAAATAGATGAAAAGGCTTAATGGATGCCCAAAACTCACTCTCCTAGGAAAAATAAAAAAAAAATTAAAAATTCGAGCGATTTTATCATATATAATATTATTATATAATTTTCTGACCGAATAATATAAGATTGAATAAGCCAATTAATATACAAATTTCTAGTAAGGTTCATTCATTATTAACAATATGACGCACGTCTTAAGGACATTTCCATTGATTCATTCATTATTTAATAAATTTTTTTAATAGGTAGGTATTTCACATACCTGTTTCATTTTTTTTTTTCAATTTGCGGTTTTAGATTAACCAGTTCTCACACAATTAAAAAGCAAACAAACTAACAAAAATATCCTTTAACAAATATTGACTTTAGTTTTTGTTTTTATTACTTAAACAAACAAAACGTACCCACAGGTAATGGAAAAAGAAGAAAGGTATAAAAGATAAGTAAAAAGAAGATGAAACTTATATTAGTTTATGAATTACCATCCTCATCATCAACATTAGCAATATTCATATAGAATAGAGTACAAAATAAATATATACACTAAGGAAGTTCTTCATAAATTATCATGATGATTTGTCTCCTTTAAAGGAAGTTTAAAAATTATTCTGTTACTTAACATTTATTAACCTTAAAGAAGAGTTTTAAGTGCCAGACGTATAAATATTTCAATTTAAAATATAGTATCTTTGTTCAAACAAAATTTGATAAGAGTCTTAAACACATAAATACCCGGTGAATTTGAATTGTTAACTTGATAAGAAGGAAAAAAAAAAGTAAAAATGTTAAATTAAAACTTATGTGAAAAAGTTTAAAACGGCTCACACGGAATATTAATTTATCTTGTTTTTACTAGTGAGAGTAAATAAAAAAAAACTCTTGCTTGAACTAATATTTTATTAATGTAACTAAACTGTAGCGGTACTTTATTACAAAAAAAAACCAACCATTAGAGAATCTTTGGCTTAATAAACATACAGAAGAAACTAAATCAGACATAATTAAAGAAGAGAACGTATGAAAATACTTGGACATGAGAAATTACTCATATATGGTTCAAATATTGCCATCTTCATCACTCTCTTTCCATTTTTTTTATTAATTCTATGTAATCTAACAATAAACCAAATTTTAGATATTTTTCAAGAACTTATCTTAATATTCTTTTAATATATAAGATAATAAGTTGTCAGGTTTATTAACACCTTCATGTTAAGTGCGAGATAAAAAGAAATGAAAAAAAGTATAAAAACAAAATATTAAAATATAATAATATATAAAAGAATAATACACAATGATACATACAACTTAAAAGTATTGTCAGAGTTAGTAAAGTATTGTACATGTCAGGAATGGAAAAAATGAATTGTATATAATTGCTAATATATCCCAATTTCTATTGGCCGTCTGATTCTTTGATATTAATCAGATGTCCAATGGACAAACCAATTTCCAATTTGTATGTTAAACTATTATTAGTAAAGATTTTGGAGTTGGTAACGAAATCAAAGTTCCCTTTTTTTTAGAGAATATTAACAAACAAAAAAGAAACACATATTTAGGAAAAACGACAAATCCTGATTTCGTCACCAATTCTTCAATCCTTCACATTTATTTTTTACAAACATATTTCGTAAAACATAATGGGGGATGTTGCCCCCAAAAAAAATTGTCCCTGATTATTAAAACAACTCTAAAGTCTCCCCAAATTCAGAATATCATGTCATAAATATAATATTCTGTATAATACAAAAATTCTTTCATTGTGCGTGTCTGCCTGTCGGACTTCTAACGCTGCATCAGTCACACAACAGTCTCAAATTTATATAGCCAAATATAATTTAAATATAAAAATATATAACATAAACAAATTAATATAATATTACTTATAAATTAATAGAAACGACGCACAATGAACCGCAAGGTGTACGTTTTATGCTTTACATAAAATTTAGCATATGACCGATAGCTCGTGGTAAAGTGGCGGCTTTTCAATCGAAAAATCTCGGGTACAAATCCTGAACGGATCATATCTAAAAAAAAAACATATTGTATGTTAAAATAATTTAATAAGAAGTCCAAATGTTTAAATAGGCAAAGGATTAATATTATCAGGCAATATTTACTATTGTCCGGTACTATGAAAAAAATAAGACTTTTGGTACGGATACCAAATATTTGCCATCTCTGGATATTAGTAATATAAACTGTTTTGTCACCAGAACTAAAATTCTACACGAATTTATGATTATTGAAGTTTATTTTATAACATATTTAATATAATAAAAATCTGCTACCTGTAGACCTAATCTTGGTGTTTTTATTATGTTGTTAAAAAATAACTAAATATGTGAAAAAATTAATTTTGTAGTAGATTTTATTACATTATTTAATAAATCAACAAAATTTGAAGAAACATTAAATTCTGGCGCTTATTAAATTTATTAAAGTTTTAACTTTTAAGAAAAACCCAAAATAAGTTATCTGAATTTTTTGAAGTGCGACAGAATAATACATAATTTTTAAAAACATTTTATAATGTCGCAATTATCTGTTCAATGACATAGTGATTAAGGTGCGGTAATCCAATCAAAAGATTTTAAGTTCAAACCCCAATCAAAATGTTTGTATCGTTTAAGTAAATAATAAATTAATTAAGTTTGGTAAATAAAGTAAATTAACTCTTGTTAAAGGTGAAAAAATTTTGGCAAGTTTTGGCAAAATTTATAAGGTATTTGCGTTATATAACACTATAGCTTAAGCCAATTAATCAACGGCTTAATTAAAAAATTTTTGATGATCACAATTCTGCTGATATCCTATAGTTAGTTCTTATAGGAGTCAATAAGAAAAATAAAATTTAAAATTTTTCGAAATCGTTAGTTTCGACACAAGAAAATTGACATTTAAAAATAAAAAGTAACATAATGTAAAAATTAAACAATCACTATACTTAAAAATATTGATTAATACAAGTATTATTAATCTGTTCACTTTAAATGAATAAAAATTTTGACAAATGCAAATGTCAAATTCAAAATACACAACCCAGAAAATGTTAAATTTTAATCTTAAATATTAATTTTTATTAATACCGAGACTTTTCGAGTCTTTCTTTTTGTTCAAAGCATAATACTTCGCAAATAAGTCGTAATTTGGTTGCCAAATTGATTTTGACGAATCGTCGTACAAATATGAGTTAACAAATTTCAGGTCTGTTAATAGAGTCATCGCCATTGTCAAAGAGCAAAACATAAACAAAATTTCAATTGATCAATTGATCAAACCGTTTTTATTTTAAAACAAAAAAGTTCAAATATTTTCATTATTATTTATTTTTAAATTATTTCAGGGGAATTCAGGGGAAGAGAAAAAATCAGAGAAATATTATTTAAATTATTGTTGTTTTAAATATGGATTTTTTTATACTTTTTATTGAAATTAATACAAGTTATTTAAACTATACTATGTTTTAACTAAATTATTGAATTATTATCATTGGTACTTTTTAATTCCCTATTTCAGAGACGGCATTTTGGACAAATATTTATTGGGTCTTTTATATTTAAAGGAAGCTTAGCCACAATAGCCACATGAACCTGAACTTCAAGAAGATTTACCTGATAGAAAATATTCCTCTTGAATGTAGAAGATATCTAGTTTTTCAAGATAAGGGAACCTCACTACATTATAGTAGCAATTTAAAAGAATTGCTAAGCACAAATTAACGCTATCGCGATGGATAGGAAAAAATATCCTAATAAAGAGACATCTGACATGACTTCCTTGGATTTCTATTTCTGGGGGCGTAAGTAAGCCTTGGTGTATTCTGTAAATATATTAATTAGAGACCATTTTCGAAATGGCCTTATTAAAAACACTGCGAAAATAAAAGATGAATTAGAATTAATTGGTTCCATTATTATACAATAGCCGGAGATTACAGTGCAAAACATACCTTTTGACACAACAATATTAATAACAAACATGGGGATGGTACTGTATAATTGGTTGAATGATAACAAAATACAATATAAATGTAATTTATTTACACTAGATTTAACAACGTATCGTAAATGCTATTCTTACTTAGATTTTGATAAAATAGATACATGATTAGAATCCACACATAATTGACTATTGACTCACTACCGTGTGATAGTGATCACAAAGCCAGATATGCCATTTTATCGGTAATCAGAGAAAATGTGTTATCGTTTATTTTTAATTGATTTATAAAAATAAATGAATTCTAAAATATGAAGCATGAGCTCAAGATTTTATAAAATGCTCATCGCATTTTATATCTGTTAGATTTTAAACCTTTTAAACCACTTGCAACATATTCAAACTAAACTTTGTAAAGACATTTCCCATAAAACTTTATTATCTTTGGCAAAGTTTCGGATACACGGACGGGCGATTAACCTATCCTCACAAATTAATTAATTCAATTTTTAATTCTAACCCGATACGTACACAGTGTCACAAATGTAACAACTAATTCATTTACGGGTATAATAAATTAAATAATTTATGAAAAAAATTATTGTATTAAATTAATACCTATTATGTAAAAAAATTATTGAAAACTGCTCACTTATATTTTAAATTGTTTTTTTTTTAGGTGCTGTACAACTATTACCTTATCCTTATCGCTACTTATTAGAACAGAAGGCATAATATTCTTATAATTAAAATAGATCTTAATGAATTCCACATAAAAATACTAAATGTAAAGCAGTATTAGGTCATATTACATGTAGAAATGGTTAGATTCCACTTAGAACTAATTGTACTTGTATTTTGTAATTTACACTAATAATTTTCCTAATTTATTCAATTATGAACTATAACTTATATATTATTTTTATATCTGTAAATAATATTTTTAAATTAAATTTATTTTTTTTATATTTTGTATTTGTTATTAATATATTGGGGTTTAAATATTATAGATTATTGATATAGTTTAACACGCGGGAATTATTAATAGACTACAAGTATTGGAAAATAAAGCCATGAGAATAAAAACAAAAATATAAAAATTGACCGATATACAAATTTTCATAACAATCTAATCTCAATAAATGTATACAATATAATACTAAGTTCAATGCCATAATTTTTATTATTTGAATCTATAGTATCGAAGGTATATTATGGATATCATTGAAAAAATCCGATTCATTTATCAGACATATACATCCTTCGCATGCAATGTATAAGGAATGTAGAAAATGTCAAGTTACCATTATATAAACAAGGGATGAAAAAAAACCAAGGGTTTTTAAAAATTATATTGTATTACATGCTGAGTTTAACTTTGGAAATATTTACTTGCAAATAGTTACTGCTTACTTAGAAAATTTACTGCAAACAGTTTTGAAAGACACTTTCTGCAATTTAAGAAACCGCTTTTAAATTTAAGAAAAACCTTTAACATATGTTAAAATATAATTTTGTATATTAATAAAAAAACGAGGAAGAGTGTAGTAGAGTAGACTGTGTCAACTCTGGGATACCCGTATGACCGTTATATAAACATTATATCATTATTATTATAAACATTAATTACTTTTGGCAAAATTTCAAACATACCAGCTTTATTAGGTGAAATATAATGCTCATATAAAAGAAGGAGTTGTATGGCAGCTACTCGAACCCTCTGCAGTAGACCAACCAAATTTTGCAGTAACTTTGGCCATTACACTAAACTATTTTTGGCAAAATTTCAGACACCCAACTTCAATAGGTATAGAAGAGTAATGCTCATATAAAATAAGAAGTTGTATGGCAGCTACTCGAACCCTTTGCAGTAGACCAACCAAATTTTGCAGTAACTTTGGCCATTACACTAAACTATTTTTGGCAAAATTTCAGACACCCAGCTTCATTTAGTGTAGTGTAATCCTCATATAAAAGAAGGAGTTGTATGGCAGCTACTCGAACCCTCAGCAGTAGACCAACTAAATTTTGCAGAAACTTTGGCCATTACACTAAACTATTTTTTGCAAAATTTCAGACACCCAACTTCAATAGGTATAGAGTAATGCTCATATAAAATAAGAAGTTGTATGGCAGCTACTCGAACCCTTTGCAGTAGACCAACCAAATTTTGCAGTAACTTTGGCCATTACACTAAACTATTTTTGGCAAAATTTCAGACACCCAACTTCAATAGGTATAGAGTAATGCTCATATAAAATAAGAAGTTGTATGGCAGCTACTCGAACCCTTTGCAGTAGACCAACCAAATTTTGCAGTAACTTTGGCCATTACACTAAACTATTTTTGGCAAAATTTCAGACACCCAGCTTTAATAGGTATAGAGTAATGCTAATATAAAAGAAGGAGTTGTATGGCAGCTACTCGAACTCACTGCAACAGACCAACCAAATTTTGCAGAAACTTTGGCCATAGAACTAAACTACTTTTGTCAAAATTTCAGGCACGTAGCTGTAATAGGTACAAAGAAATACTCATATAAAAAAATAAGTTGTATGGCAGCCACCCGAACCCATGGACCAAAATGGCTGGATTTAAATAGCGATGACGGCTATTGCAAAAAAACGAATTTGCGAAAATTTCAAGATTCTAGCTCCTTTAGTTTTTGAGTTATCGTGCGGACGGACGGACGGACGGACATACATAGCTAAATCGATTTTTTTTCGATTCTGATCCGATCCATACACTTGAGTCTATATCTACCCCCCTTCCTACTCTGCGTTACAAACGTAATGGCAAATTTATTATACCCTTTGCCTATATAGTCATACGGGTATAAAAATTGGACAGGTATTCAAGTTACAGGTGCTTAAAAATAGCAAAATTTAAATTTTCGAGCCCTTATAGCTCCAAAACAGGGGGCTTGACAAAAAAATTTTGTTTACTGACTCCTACTAATTTTTAAGGATCTAACTTCTCCCAAAATTCCTATCTTATACCGTTTAGGAGATATGTGGGACCAAAAATTTTGCAAAAATTGAGTTTTATATAATGGTAAATTGTAGTACCGTATGGCAACCTTATACATTTAAGAGACATATTTTACATATTCATGTAAAGCGTATAAAACCAGCTATCGTTTACCTTTTTCAGATTGAAAATATATCTAACAGAACTCTTGTTATAACAATTTAAATATAGGGCTTTTTCCAACTTTGGGGGGCTGTAGCCCCGTAACAGGTGGGGCTACAGAAAAAAATTCTTCTACGAAATAATTTTTTTTGCAAAAACTACCCATGTTTAAAATTTCTTTACTCTATTTCAAACGGTGTAAAAGTTTTTGTAAATATACGGACTGACGGACAGAGTGAAGCTATATAGGCACATTTTTACAAAAATTTTTGAAAATGTGCTAAAAAGAACAAGGACCCAAATATAATGTAATGAGCCTTAATCATATTTAATAAATTAACTAATTTATTTATTTATTTATTTCTAGTACCAAACAATAGTAAATATTGCCTGATAATATTAATCCTTTGCCTATTTGACATTTGGACTTTCTATTAAACTATTTTAATATACACTATATTTTTTTTATTAGATATGATCTGACCAGGATTTGAACCCGAGACTTTTCGATTGAAAAACCGCCACTTTACCACTGAGCGGTCGGTTACTTATAAATTAATATTAACTTACTTTTTTTCTGGTTGTACTAAATTCCAATCATAACCATCAATAATTGTCATTACTTTTGTTATAATTTTTTCATCTTCTTTTTTAACAACTGGTAATTCTTTATTTAATTTATCATTTTTACCATCTTTTTTTGCACCACAATTAGCTAAAATTAATGTTTCAACTGGTTTTGAATCTTTTTTAATTTGTATAATTTCACTCATTTTTAATATTTAATTTTTTTTTTTTTTTTGTATTTATTGTTTTTGTAATAATTTTATTAAATTTAAATAATAAAAAAAAAATTATTCGATAATAAATAAAATTAATTTAAATATAATTAATTCAAAAAAAGTTAACTTAAATGTTATAAATTAAAACAAAACATGATATATATTAAAAAAATTACATAAATGTTATATATTTTATAGAATTTAATATTCGATTAATATATTTTAGTATATTAAAATAAATAGTATTTAAAATTTCAAAAATCATTTCAATAATCAATTCAAAATTATAAGTAATATATTGTTAATCATATTAAGCGCGAAGCGTATACGCAGACATTTTTTTTCTAAACTAATCAATATTTTAACTCAAAAACAATTTAATTAAGACAATGTACTCAGCTCAGCAGTCAGCATTCAGCTTTATAGCTTTTATAATTAGCAAATTTCGCTAAAACTTTTATAAAATAATTTTAAATCTTTTTACAACGTTTATTTAAAATTAAAATTTTTCATTTAGTTTTTAAAAAAAATTAATTTAAATTAAAGTAAATAATATTTAAATTTAAAATAAATTATTTTTATAATCCACTATTTAATTATTTGCAAATATCATATACTGTTATCGATTAAACAATATAAATACATAAACTTATATTAATTCATTCTAGATCTTAAGAGTTCTCGGCTTAAACTGTTTTATCACAATTTTAAGAAAACGCTTTAAAGCCCATAACATAACAATCAGATAGAATTTTCATATTTTATTTCGTTTTTTTTGTTTTTTATTTATTTTTTTGTTGTTGTTGTAAGGATGACATTAACTTGTGACTTATTGGGGTGCAGAGAAATATCACTTTGTAGTTCGTATATCACTTATGAAAAAAAAAAAAATTAAAAATAAACAAAATTAAAAAAAAATTTTTTAAGTCAGTTTAATATTTGTAAATCTGACGACTTAACGATCAAATACTTCTAATACACATGAATATATATACGTGATATTTTTTTATATATATATAGACAGATTAATACAAAAAAAAATTATTCAACATAATATTGTGTAAAAATGCATGTTTAATTTTTCTGTACATTTAATATTATACACTAATATTAATTATTTATAATTCAACCATATAGTTCAACCAAAATTGAAATAGAGTTGAGTTTTGATTTTTCGTGTTAGAATTTCAATAAATAAAATTCTCTTGGTTATATATATTGTAATAATATTATATATTTGAATTATAAAGCAACCCATACACGATGGACCGGGTCTTCCACTTGGTACGCGTACTTGCGAAGTTGAATCGTGTATGGGCAAGTTGAAAGAACATTTTGAAGGTTGAAAAGTTGGTTGGAAGAAAATCAAAAAATTTTGATTTTTTGTGGGCGGAGTCCCGGGTTTGCATTTTAGTTTTATCGTGTATTGGCAAGTTGAACAACTTTAATGTCATTTTGTTTTCTTTTTTTTCGTTTTTTTCATGTTTTGACACGAAAGATCGTTGAGATATTCCGATTTTAAAAAACAAGAAAACTATAATGTATAAAATAACAAATAATTAAGTAAGGAATTTGAAGTAATTATAAAATTAAGTTAGAAAAATGTTTTAAAATATCAAAAAATATTAAATATCATAATTTTAGAAGAAAAAAAATTAAATAGGAAAAACTTTATATTTAAATAAAAACTGTTAAAAATTCAAATTTAAAATTATCAGATTCTTTTGACATTTAACATATTTTTCAAAACAAAAAAAAAACAATTATACGATGGTTCGATGGTAGGTTGAATAGTGTATGGTAAGGTTTGTAAACGGACGCGGAGTTTGGTACGCGGACAACCAAGTTGAAAATTTAGTCCTCCATGTATGGCCTCATAAGAAATTTCTGTAAGTTATATTATTCAATTAAATTATTTTTATATAATTTGAATTTGCTTTGTTGAAATATTAAGGTTAAGACATTTATTTGAACGCAATGTCGAATTGTAGCTGAATCGAGTTGAAAACCAGATAAAAGTTTTTTGTTTAATTTTCTTGATAATAAAGTACGGGGCTCTCGAATGAATTGTCGGCACTCCAACCAATGTAACACCCAGCAGTATAGTTTAAAAATAAACTTCATTATTAATATTATACATATGTGAAAGTAAATTTAATTATAGATACTATAAATATTAAATTATTGATATTTGAAGGAAATCAAACTAATTATCTTATCTTATCTAGGATCTTTAAATGCTTTAATCAACTCAATTATAATATGAATCAATACTCTAAGAAAACAAAAATGGTGTCAGCATCTCAGAGAAGCATAGAACAATTTTTTTATGAGTTTAATACTAACAAACTTTCTAGCTTTCAAACTCAAAAATTCATTCTTTATTAATCAATTCAATCTAAACTCAAATATAGTACATATAGACACTTAAAAAAAACGTTTTGTAAACATAATGTGAAAAATTATAGGAAAATAAAAAAAAAAATTTATGACAGTTGAGTTGAAATACACATATAAATGAAAACTTAAAAAGTAAACGCGTTTTTTACTATTGGTAGGAAATTTATATTTTCATGCTAATTAACACATCAATTTTGTTTACTACACTTTACAAAACTTTTTAATAAGTACATTCGTATCTGTGTACGCATAAACTTTAAAATATTTTATATATCAATATAATATATATTCTACTTGAAAATATTTGAGACAGTAGTTGTATTAAATGATTGACGCTTTTTTTTCCGAGTCAATTCGAAATAAAAAAACACCCAATCTCATATTGATTTAAGTTCGTCTTATTTTTTGTTTCTTTTTATACTCGTTAATTTCTTCTTTTTTTTTTATTATATTTTATAATGGTATTATAGGATTCATTTTCAATTATATTATATAGTTAAGTAATGTCCAGACTCAAGATTTTCTATGATAATTAATTCTGTTAGCAATTCGGATAAAATTTTAAATATTGTGTTTTAAACTCAATTTATATTTCAATAAAACAGGTTCAAACAGATAAAGTTAAAACTGACGGTAGTATACCGGTGTGTTAGTCATCATTAGATTACTGTTTAATATGGGTGGTTACCTGTTGGTACTGGTAAAAAATGGTTAATACTTGAAAAATACTAGTGGATACCAGTATAAGTATTTATACTTGAATTTTTTCCAGTACCAGTAACAGTATTTGAATTTTACTGAATATTTTTTCCAGTTTACTGCTGCTACTGGTTGATTTATTTAAAATTACCAGCTACGAACGCGGTCGTTAAACATCAACTAAAAACTAAAAATTAGAGAGGCCAAGAAAAGAATACAAATTTTTTAGTTTTACATCCTATACTTTACCCAGACGACGAATGGAAGAGTTACTAGACTTGAATATTATATAATTATATTATAAGAATATATATACACATCTATACACTTCTATACTACACTATAAGAAGTGGTTTAATTATTACACAACTTATTAATTTTAATTATTTTTTTATAAAAGATTCCAAATTTTGAAAGTCACAAAAAAGGATGCGTTAGAGGAGTATAAAATGAGCAGTATAGAAGTTGTCAAACAAAGTGATTGAAAAACAATAATTCGATCACCATCATCTAATATATAAAGAAGAAAATTTGTTTGTTTGTTTGTTTGTTTGTTTGTCCAGGATTCACGTGAAAACCACTGGTTCGATTGACACCAAATTTTAGAGGAATAATTTTGGGAGTCCGGGGGGTGACATAGGCTATGTCGCATTTTTATACGTCAACAGGTTGCGGCTCCAGAGCCGTTTTAAGCTTTTTCGTTTTTTTGATGTCGAGTCGAAACGGTTTGACCGATTAACTTGAAATTTTGCACGAATGTTCTTCTTATTAAACGAAATTAATGGTATAAAGTTGGTTGAAATAAATTAACCCCTTTCGGCCCGGCGGGCTTCCAAAAAATTTTGTGTTTCCGATTTGTCTCCAATTTTACAGGGTGGTTTTGCAGTCAAAAAGACAGGCTGGCACAAATTTTTTTTGGGTTCGGTTAACCCGTTTGGGCACGAGGGCGCAATGAAGCTTTTTCAATGTTTTTGATGTCGAGTCAAAACGGTTTGACCGATTGACTTGAAATTTTGCACAAATGTTCCTCTTAGTAACCGCATTTAGTTGTATAAATTTGGTTGGAAAAAATAACCCATTTCGGCCTGGCGGACTTTCAAAAAATTTTGTGTTTTCGATTTGTGTCCAATTTTACAGGTTGATTTTGTAGTCTAAAAGGGAGGCTGCAAAAAGTTTTAGTTAAGTTCGATTAACCCATTTTCCACGACGACGCTATGAAGTTTTCTATATATTTTATTTTCTTATACGATTAAAAGTATTTTATTGAAAATTTTGTACCAGCATTTTAATTAAAACCCACAGGGTTAATTTGGTTTTGACCTGTTTGTGCGTTTTGAACAAAGATTCAATGAAATTTTCAGTTTTCTTCAAATGAAATCTAAAAATCAAAAAATTCAATTTGTTTTATATATAATACTTAAATACATAGTATTTTAAAACAGTTTTTCCAAAAAATAAGCCTACATTTCTCTCATAAAATCAGAAAAAAACGAGGAAGAGCGTATTACAACTTTCAGGACTAAACAAAATATAAGTATGAAAAGTAAATTTTTAAACCTTTTCTAAGCCATCGACTATATTTTATTCAAACGTTGGCAATTCAAGAAAATCCCCTTTTGACCTATAGTCATTTTATTCAAGTATATCGTCAAGGAGCACCAAATTGTCAAGAAGCACCATGTATAGAAAAATTAGAGATAATCGTTCAAATTGTTTTGCAAACTGTTTTTTAAAGTTTTTGTTTCGCAATCGATTAAAAGAACTCGACAAACCTTTTTTTTAAGTATTCCCCTAATTCAAAGAAGTTGTACCTACTTTCAAAAATTGGACGTAATTTACTTACAAATTTTTTTTTGAACAATCGTCGGGTCGGCAGGAGTTAACAACTTTCAAGTCTGTTAGTAAAATGAACTTCATTTTCAAAGAAGAACACATATACGAAATTTGAAGTTAATCTGTTAAATCATTTCTAATATATAGCAAAGCAACGAAAAACCTATAAAAAGCTGTTGTGCCACGATGGGTTAACGGAACTCCACAAATATTTTTTTGTGGCATTTATAGGCAAAGCAGTATTTCAAAAAATTGGCTGAAACTTGCTTTTTTACAATTTGCAAGCTTCCGGGCAACGCCGGGTAAATCTGCTAGTTACAAATAAACTCAGAAATTTCTTGTTTGAATTTCTTATCAAATCTTTTTTCCGAAAACTTATAACATTCTTTATATAACATACACAATGCAATTTTTACTTAATCTGTAACATCTAGTTTTATTATAAATAAATTATGTAACCTAATATTGACAAGTAGAACTATCCTTTTCCATTTTTTTTTTTTTTTTGTTTTTGGAATTCTTTAAAGCACCCAAGTAACTCATTTTGAATGATGTGGGGTCATAACATAATTTCTACCTAATTTGTAGTTTTTAAATATATACATATTTACTTAATATATGTATTTTTAATATTTTTATTTTTTTATTTTTTTTTTTTGCTAATCTGATAAGTAAATCTAAAAAGGAAGTGTTACTTTTGCTGAATCTAATGGAAGCGAAAATTTGTCATTAAAAAAAAAAAAATAGCAACAGAAAATTTTAAAAATAACGAAAAAGAGCAACCATATTTTGCTTTTAAGTATACACATAGGATATTTTCAATTATTTAAATGACTATGGAATGTCTAGAATTATTGTAGAATGAATCTTCTATATATTAAAATTATTTGAAAAATTTTAATGAATAAAAATAATTGGTCATATAATCAATTTTAAAGATCATGTATCTTTAACTCTGGGGGGACTAAATCTATAATGAATTTTAAACTTAAGGTCATATTGAAAATTGAAATTTTGTTACCAACTTTCGTATAAACTAATCCACAAATAATCTTGAAAAATGCCCAACTTTAACTTTATATATCAATAAATATATAAACCCTTCAGCAGTTAATTCTCTTATTAACAATTATAATTATAATATTTAGAATAGAATTTCAGAAATAATTTAATAATAAAAGTGAAATTAGACTTTTATCACATTTAGTTTAGAAATAAAATGGAGAAATATGTATCATTTTTTTAAAAAAACTTTTGGCTCGCTCATTGGAGTTATAATTTCCCAAGAACTTTTGTCAATTTTTTTCCGAGTCCGGGACTTTTGTCTTTTCGTCAATTTTGTACTCAGCAATAAGCTTAGACAAAGTTATTTTTTAAATTTTCAAAAAACGACTTTAAGTTTAATTTAACCATTTTTATGTAAATAAATTAAAAAAATTGAATGTAATAATTTTAATTACATACAAGGCCCCTTTTAGATTTTACTTAAAACACATGAAAACGATGCCATTACAAACCAAAGGACATAAAAACTATTACACTATACAATATCATAATTATAAAATTAAAATACAAAAATTAAAAAAAAAAAAAAAAAATTAGAGATCGAAGAAATCGATTAAATTTTTAAGGTAAAATTGATAAGATAAATGATAAAGAGTAATAAATATTGAAGAAAAAAATAAAATTTAATTTAATTTAAATAAACATTAAAAGTAGACTTTTCATGTTTATTTAAATTATTATACTTAAATAATAAATAAATAAAAAAAAAAAAAAAAAAATGTTTCCCTCCATTAAATTCAATTTGCATTTAAAACATATTCAATTAAAATAGGGGAGATTCAATTAAATTTTTAAAATTTACTATTTACTATTACTACACCTAAAAATTTTTTAACACTTGTTTATTTCAATTTTTAAATTCCCTTTTTTTTTTTTGAAATAATATATATATATATATATATATATATATGTATAAATAAATTAAATCATATTAAATTAAAGTATATGGGGTTAAAATGATTGAAAATGAGTTATCATAATTACTTTAAATAAAATATTTTAAAAAAATAACTAATTTCCTCATTGCATTCCTTATATATGTATTTTTATTACAAATATCGATAAATTTATTAAAATCCTACTGATTTCCTGATAATTATAATTCTTAAATTTTAAATTAAATAATTAAATTTGTGTATTTATAATAAAATAGCAACTACTTAGCAGTTCACCAAACCTATATTAGCCTAATATTTTTAAAAAATTTTATATGTACAATTTCAATTTTTTAAATGCTTATTTATATATATGTTGCCAAGTTTTTAAAAAGCTCAAAAAGTCAAACGTCCTCTGCAAAAAATCAACAGATACTTTCCTCAATTTTCTGAAAGCGTTTTATTTATTACTAAGAGATACTGTTAATACAACACGTAAAATATACACCTATATTCTTGAAGGCTTATCACTTCATACGATGCGCTTCTCAGAGCGGCTTGTCAAAAGTTATAAAAATAAATATGTACATTTTAAGTAACTGAAATTAAAATTTATGAATTGCATTATTTTTATCCAAAAACATTAGTCAAACTTCCTTTGCAAAAAGTTGATAAATTGGGTAACTATAGATTTCTTTAGTTCCATAATATTTGTGTAAACATTATTTATTAAAAACTGTTAAGACGATGACCTACTACTCACAACGCGCTTTGACATTCATTCAAATTATTAAAACTTATAGAATACATTGGGTCAAACTTGAACTAACTGATTCGAACTGCTTATAATTTTTTTATTTCATTATTTTTTATCAATATTTTTTATTAAATTTTATTTTATAAAATTTTTTCAATGTCATCATACTCAGTGCAAGAACGTGCAAAAATTGTTGAATTGTGCTTATGACAGTAAATACACCAACTTTTTGAAAAATCTCATTATGAAAGATTAAAAACATTTTTCTTCTAAATACATAATTCCAATTAACAGAACTGTCAAATTTAGGGTACAAAACGAAAAGTTCGAGGGCAGGGCATCAGTGACAAAAACATCCTCTCAGATGTGTGGAATTATGGCTGATAGAGTCTTCATATTTTTTTGAAAAAAAACCTGAGCATTCCAAAAACTGTCTCTGGGGCGGTATATTAAATCAAGTTGGAAAATTTTTTACATTCGCTAGTTTTCAATAATTGTGACATATGGTTTCAGCAAGAAATTATTCGATGATCAAATAATTCCAAATAATGCAGATTTTACGTGGTCACCTCATTACCCAGATTTATTGACCTCTGATATTTTTTGTGGGGCTTCTTGAAAAAACTGACACTTTTATCAACAAACCTTAATTAAACAATTGAGAAGCCATTCAGAAGTTTAAACAATTAACATTATATTTCGGGAATTTATGTGAATTGAAAGTCTCGCAGGCTGTAGCAGTTACCGCCGAATACCGATATTTTGTAAACTTAATTTTATATTTCTTATATTTTTTAAAAACTTTGCAAAATTTATCAAAAACCAAATTGGTGTTTATTAAAAATTGTGTCATTAAATTAAAAAAAAAAAAACAGAACAACAATAATATATAGATAGATTAAATTCATTGAATTTATGTTATCAACAAATTTATTTAAATATAATATGTATGTAAATTTCAAAATTTTAAACTTAGGTCAGTAAAACGCATTTAATATGTATATAAATATTGGTATATTAATATTTACAATTATTCAATATGTTTATTATTGTTTTTATATATACATATTTATATATTTATGAATATATTAAATTAATTACTTAAGGCTTTAATATGAAAATTTTTAATAACTTATAAACTTGCAGGATAAATTATTGAAAATTACAATTAAAAACGAGGAAGAATGTAGACTGTGTCAACTCTGCGATACCCGTATGACCGTAATATAAACATTATATCATCCGGTTAATTACTTTTGGCAAAATTTCAAACATACAGCTTTATAAGGTGTAGTGTATTGTTCATATAAAATAAGAAGTTGTATGGCAGCTACTTGAACTCACTACAGCAGACCAACCAAATTTTGCAAAAACTTTGGCCATAAAACTAAACTACTTTTGGCAAAATTTCAGAGACCCAGGTTTAATAAGTACAGAGTAATGCTCATATAAAAAAAGAAGTTGTATGGCAGGTGCTCGAACCCGTGGACCAAAATGGCTTGATTTAAATAGCGATGACGGCTATTGCAAAAAAAATCGAATTTATAAAAATTTCAAAATCCTAACTTCTTTATTTTTTTAGTTATCGTGCGGACAGACGGACATACATAGCTAAATCGATGTATTTTTCGTTCTGGTCCGATCAATATACTTGAGTCTATATCTACGTAATAACAAATTTAGTATACCCTTTTGACTAATAGTCATACGGGTATAAGAAATTAAATAATATAGTAAAGTTTATGCAATACTGACTTATTAAACACTTGAAAAATTTAAAACTTGTTTGACAAAGCCGAAATTCTAAAATTCTTTACCTTTGTTAGGTATTTCTTTCTTTGGGAGCTGAGTTGTTGTTTCCCAACAGTTTTGGGGTGGCCAACAAAAATACTGAAAAATGTGTCTGTTAGTCTAAACGTTTCTCTGTATGTACTCTAAATCCGGCTTGACGCAGGAAGATGAAACTTTGAATCAGACTGTTCTTTTCGCAATAGAAACAGCTTTATTATTTTTTAGCCGAACCGGATCATGAGTCAGATACCGCCCATACAAAATGACCAAAAAAAATTTTTCCAAATTTTTAAAAAATATAAAAAGGGAAGTTCGTTTTTTGGTCTATTTTCCGTAAAGTTTCGAAAAGTTATGTTAATCCTTTATAAGTCGTATGAAACCTTCTTTGTTAATTTACGTAATAATAAGGTAGAGTATCTTTGAAAAGGATCTTGGCAAACTTTGTCACTTTTGACTGAGATACATAGTTTAAAGACAACCTGCTTAGGTACTGAGACGATTTTAAAGCCCTTATTATAATGAATTGCCATATCATAACGAAATATTCTATGTAACAAGGATAGGTTGGTGAAATAGAATTTTTTTAAATTTTCAATTTGCATAAAAACTTTATTTTTACTTAAGAATTCATTTTTTCTCCTGTTGCTCCGAAAAAGTTTGTACTTCTTTTTGTATATTATAAAAATTTTACTAGCCTTTTATTAATTACTTAAACTTAAAATTAAATAAAATTTTAAACACATTTAAATTTGACTTGATTTTCGTCAAATTAAAATAAAATTTTTTCGTTACAAAGTTTCTACTTTTTTAAAAATGTGATGCTAATTAAAAAACAAAAAATAAAGAAAAAAAAAATATATTTTCATCTTAGTATCTTAAGGTGTGGTCAAAACAGTTTACTATCCAATTAAAACGCATTTTCATTTTGATCAATGTATATTTTGGGAAAAGGCATTTTAGTCGTTTGGGGTGGGATTAAATTCTTACAACATGTACCTACGTTTATTTATTTATATTACAAAAGTTTTTTATTATATTGATTTTTTATTAAATATGGAATTAATCATTTAAAGAGGGGGATTCGTTTGTAATTAGAAAATTTTAAAAACTATAAATTTAACTAGTTAAAAATATTAAACATGTTTCAACTTTTTAATATTTTTAATGATTTTTAAAACAAAGAAGAAGTTGATTCGTTCTTTGTTTTGAACTGCTCAGTTGGACTTAACATGTACTGTACTTATTGTACTTTATTTGTTGTTTATTTCACAAGTGTTCTTTTAACTCACAGACAATTTCTATAATTTTTTTGTGAATTGAAATAATTTTTAGAAGTTGTTTAAATTAAATGATCAGTCTGGTGTTACTAAAGAGTCTAACAGACTGACCAAAGTAAGAAACAGCTAATTTTACTTTAATTATTTTTCCTTAGAATTTTTTCTATATGAAAAAAAAATGTGTAAATTAAGAAAAACACTTCCTCTTGTTTGAAGAAAACTTTATAATTGAAACAATGAAAAAGCCGAAGTTTTTCGGTATATTGGAGAAGACTTTATTGAAAATCAATTTTATGAAAGCGTTCTTTAACTAAGAAAATCTATTAATACATAAAATATGATCCATATTTTTGAAGGCTTATCACTTCATACGATGCGCTTCTCAGAGCGGCTTGTCAAAAGTTATAAAAAAAAATATATATGAGTTTTTTTTATTTGTATGATTCTTCTGAATATTAAAAAATTAATACAGAATTTTTGAAGACTTTTTAACAAAAGAAATGCTATTGCATTTAAATTAATTTCTAGTTGTTGCATTTTTGTTTATTAACATTTTTAATTTTAAAGATAAAATTAGACGTGATACCTTTTCGTATAGGCAATTTTAGAAGTGATTTCAAATTGCTATCACTTCGTACGCTATGCCTTCAAGAATAGCCAAACGTGATGATGTCAAGAGTCAAGATAAATAAGTATAATTGATCAATCAAGATAAATGAGTGTAAATGAGTCAAGAACTTTGCAGATTTTTTGGTTTCATATAACGGTAAATTAAAGTACCGTGTAGTAACCCTATATAAATATACATATTTATGTTTTACTTATATTTATAAAGTTTAAAAAAAAACAGTATCGTTTGACGTTTCCAGATAAAAATGCGTATTTCTTTTAGAACTCTACTTATAACAATTTAAGTATATACAGGGTGGCGCAAAACGACCGATATATGGTTTGAATGTTAAATAACTTTTTAAATTTATTTATATTTTTTATTTTTATTTCAGAATTTTGTGAAGAAAACTTAGGGAATTCGAAATGGAACAGTACACAACAGAACAGTGATCAAGAATTGTTGAATTTTATTTTGAAAATCAACGGTCAACTATTTTGATACAGCGTGCTTATCTTCGTTTTTTTAATGTGCGTAGATACTGGACCTTCAGCATCATCAATTAACCGCCTGGTTGCAAATTTTCGAATATCGAATGATGCTGGACAATTTTTCTCGTGGTTCCAACAAGATGGAGCCACAGCCCACACTGCGAGGGACACAATTGCTCTGTTACGGGACCTCTTTAGCGAACGCATTATTTCGCGCAGAAGCGATCAATTGGCCCCACGTTTACCGAATTTAACAGTGCCAGACTGTTTTCTTCGGGGTTATTTGAAAGAAAAGGTATACATCAACAAGCCATCAACGGCCATACCAGAGCTAAAACAAAACATTTGCAATGAAATTCAAGCCATAAGAAAATGGTCACTACTGCGTGAATAATTTTTCATACTTAAGCTAAAAATATTCCCCATTGGCCATTAATATACTGTATAACAAAAAAATAATAATAATTAACCATTAAATAAAAACGTTATTAAACATTTAAACTATATTGATCGTTTTGCGCCTCCCTGTAGCTGTTTCTGCGGGCCTTTCCAGTTGCTGTAGTTCCATAATGGATTGGGCTATAGAAAAAAAGTTTTTCCAATAAAATAATTTTTTGGTAATACCGAATCTTAGTAAAAATCACTTTAATTCTTTGAATTATATTTTGTAAACGTACAAGCGGACAGATAGGATGAAACTATATATATATAGTTTTCACATTTGGTTAAAATTTTTTTGAAAATGTGCTAAAAATAGAAAAATATTCTTGAGCTTTACATCTTTCCTTTAAACAATTTTCATATTTTAGAGTTTCACGATGCTAAGATCCTTTTTACACTTCACTTAGATGAAAATACTTTATTTAAATACAATTTCTTAGGATTTAAAAATCTCCCGTGTTTTCTTAATTAGTTCAACTTTACCATTTATCTATATTCATATGTTCATTCAACAGTCATTTCAATTGCATTAAAATGCAAAAATGTTCAGTTTTATTAAGATTGAATTAATATAAAATTTTTTTAATATTTTATCACAATATCACAGTATGTATTTTCTATTACGGTTATGTTGCTGATTGCAGAACATTTGATTAAACTAGATACCCCATTAATCCATCACAATCCTGAGGAGCAGACAAATCACTTAAACCAAACAACCAACCAGCACATATAGAAATATTTTTTAAAAGTCTGAACCCTTAAGCCTAAGACAATGTCGACGTAAAGTTTCAAAGACCCTTAATTTATTCAGATTTACTTTTTTACAAAAGAAATTTGACAATAAACGCCGTTCAAAGGCGAAAGAGCAAACAAATTTAAAATTTTCACTGTAAATTTTATACGCCGTTGATTTTCTTGAGTTTCATACATTTTCATATATTTTAGCTTTGTTTGATATTTGACGTCGACATTATCTGAAGCATTAAACTTTAAATTTTAAGCCTAAGAATATCTATTACAATAAGAAGTTCGACTCTAATTTTATACAACTATTTTTGCTACACACTTCTGTTTACAATTTTTTGTCTACTACTTGCAAATAAAATTCTTAATTAAATTTAAAAATTTTTTAGTAAATATGAGCATGTAGTAGTTGGATAGCAGAAATTTTTAGATCACGTGATAGGGAGTCGAACTTCATATTTCAGATATTACAGATGTAATATATTCTAATTTCGATTTAATTATTTGTTATATAAAATCTTTTTTTTATAGACAGAAAGTTTCTGGGTTAATTTTATAAACCATTAAAAGTACTATATAAGTACCAAATTACGACTAAATTAATACTTATTATTATTATTTATCAGTAAGTAGTTATTATATTATTATAATGAGAGCAGACTTAGAAGTAATGAAAAAGCGAAATTTCACCCCAAATGAAAGAGCCGAAATTTCACCCCAAATTTTTTTTTTTAAATGAATTAAAGTTTTTAAGAAATCTTTTTAAAGAATCTATGCTACACGCCTTGAAAAATATTGGAACATATGTAATCATTGATCATATAACTTAGCATTATCCTTTGTCAATGTTTTTATAGTCCTTTTTGGAAACGGTTTTTCTAAATTAAATCGTTTATTTAAAGTGTTATTAAAAACCAATTAAATAAAATTTTATTAATTTATTTGTTGTATACAATCTTATATTACATATAATATTGTAATAAGCTTGTGATCCAGTCTTTAGTCCTGTTCTAAAACATCAAAAATTTGACGATTATCATTTGTCATTGAAGTTTTTGATAATTAAATTGATTGAAAAAAAATGATTGGCTGAAAAACAAATAAAATTCTAAGTTTTTACAAAACAAATATAAAACTTTTTACCTTAATTCTGAAGGCATTTTAAGCGAAAAAATTAAAAATTAATGTTTCTAACAAAAACAAAGCATAAAAATGAAAAAAAAAATTTCATTGCAACAGTGATAAAATATTTGCGCAATTGCATTAATGTTTGCATGCAACATATTTATCGTAAAACAATTTACAAATTTAAGATTGACGACCAAAAAAATTTATGAATTTGGGATTTTGATCATTCATGACAATTTTAATGTTTTAGAAAAGGATCTTTCCTTATTTATATAATATATTATATATATTATATTATATATGTATATGTATATACATTACATTATGATATAAGATTATGTTATAAGCGAGTGGTGATTATAAATTTAGTATTTTTATTATATATGATCTGACCACGGTTTGAACTCCAAGCCCTTTGAATGAAAGTCGTCGTCCTATCAATGAAATATTAAATAAGAATAATTATTATAAATTATAATATTTTTATCAGTATTTTTTATTATTAAAAGATTTTAAAAAATATGTAGCGGCAGGAGAGTGAAGTTTCACAAATTTGAATCTGCACAGAGCGTCACAACTGTTAAACCGGCGCTTATTATAATAAGGATGAAATGATTAATATATTTTTGTTAATTTCTAGATAACATATCTTGCCAATAAAAATTTTTCAATATATTTACTTATTAATACCCCCTATTTTATTTTTGCCACCATAGCTTTTTATTTTCTTCAAAAAAAAAATT
Source organism: Dolichopus griseipennis (assembly GCA_963082915.1). Classification (NCBI taxonomy): domain Eukaryota; kingdom Metazoa; phylum Arthropoda; class Insecta; order Diptera; family Dolichopodidae; genus Dolichopus; species Dolichopus griseipennis. Next base: position 36,585,103 of record OY720441.1, on the reverse strand, counting down.
AAAGCAAATGTACATAAGGTTTGGCTAACAACTAAGTAAATAAACAAACAAATGTACATACATTGAAAAAAAAAACTTCGGGAATTTTTTACAGGTTTTTAGGATCTCATCTAGACTTGTTTATTTATTATAAAATTGAACAAGAAAACTTCTAAATTTAAAAATCTAAACCTTTTTTAATTTTATAAAAAAAAATTAATAAATTTTAGAGTAATATTTTTTTTATATATGTATTACATTTGTACATTAATTCTTCCATTTAATTAAATATACATATATTATCTATTGTGAATAAAGATTATATTTAAATAAAATAATTTAGGTTAGAGAAAAAAATCAAATAAAATTATTTTGAAATAATTATAGGGAAATAAAATAATCATGGGCAAAAATTAAGTAAGCTAAAACTAATTTTTTTACGTAAATATTAAAATTTAAGAAAGTTATTCAATTTTATAAGAAAGATTAAAATTTTATCAGGTAATTCAAGTTAATTTAAGAAAAGTCTGCTATTCAATTTATTTTGCTTATGTACATATATGTAATATACGTTAATTAGCTAATTTATATATAGGATGATTCGCCAATAATCCGCTTTAGAAGGAAGGATTATTATGTGGTTAAAAGAAAATTGTTTTGAAGGTAGGGACGGATTATTTTATTGGTTTTATGTCTATAAATTCGGAACCATAGAAATTAAAATAAACTTTTATATAAAACAAAAAAGCTTAGTAATTTTATTTTCTAGAATATTGGCAACCAGATTTTTAGGTCTCTTTGAACGAGATTTTTCGAAGCTTAAAATTAAAAATTACATATTAACTTTTTACAAATAACCTATATTATTTAAAGTTTTTTTATTCCAAAAATAACGATTTTTTATTACTCCGCACAGTAGATATTTGTTAGATTATTGCAGATTGTATTTTCTTTAACCTTCACTTTTTAATTGAAGCGCGTACGGCAGATAACTATTAAAGTAGTTGGGCATCGTGTGAAGTGAATAGAGGTGTATGTTCTTTTATCATTGTTTCTTTATATTTTAATAGCTTCAAATTTTTTTAAATTTAAAGATCTTGAGCAATAACTGAAAAAAAAAAAATAAAATTAGTTATTTTTTATATTGTTCATTTTTTTATTAAAATTTATTCATAAAGGGTAAGTTCCTTATCAGTTTTTATTAAGTTATAATGTTTTTTTTTTGTATTTCTTACATAATATAGTCAGTTAATTTGTTGTTTGTTTGTATGTTTTTTTATTATATTATAATCTTTTTACATTCATATACTTTAATATTTAATTTTTAATTATTTTTCTAAAAAAAAAAAAAACAAGTTTTGCATTTTTTTTTACTTTTAATTTTTATTTTTATTTTTTTTTTTTTTTTTGTTGCTTATATTTAATTATTTTATATTAAATTTGTTTGTTTTTTTTTCGATTTCCTTTTTTGTTTTTTAGTATTTATTTAAATTAATCCTAAAATTTTTTTAATTATATTTCTTTTTCTGTTCTGTTTTTTTTTTGTTTGTTTTTCCGTTAATACAAATAAAAAATATTTATCTTATAATTACAATTTTTTAATAGTTATTTTTTTGTATTTTTATGAGTTTTATTTTATATTTTAATCTAAATTGTTAGATTAGTATATTCTTTTATATTATTTTTAATATTGTTTTTTTTTTTTCAATTAACTTTTTTTTTATTATATATATATATATATATATATATATACCTAATTTACTATCTTAAAAATAATTAATTAATAAAAAAAAGTGACATGAATTAATTTCATAAGAAATAAACTATGTAAACCTTTTATTAATTGTAATTTTTTTTATTTTAAAACAAAATTAAACATATTTTCAAAAATGTATCTAATTTTATAATAATCATCTGGTTCTTTGTTTAGTAAAATAAAATAAGGGTTAATGATTTAAAAATAAAAATTAAATTGAAATAAACACATGCTGTTGGTGATTATGCATGTTAAAATAAAAAAGAATGGGCATATTTATATTATAAAATAAAATTTTTAAATTAGTACAATTTACAATATTTCGATTACATTAATTTTGTTTACAAAAAATATTAACTGTTTTTATTTATAGATACTTGTTTTTCTTAAAGTTTCTTTACAATAATATTGTATGCACATTTTTTATTTCGAGCAACAATGATATATGAATGACGAAATATTACTTATTTATTATTTTTTTTCTTTTCTTTGTTGTATTTGCTTTTATTTAGTATGAAATTAATTCAGGACACTAAACAAGAAAAATTGAAAATAAGAGAATGTAATTTTTAATTGTTTAAATATTTTTAGCCACATAAAAATTATTACAAAAAAGACAACGACAAAACAATAAATAGACAATTAATCATTTTGTTTAAAACTTCTTTTTAACTTCATAATATTTAAAAAAAAAACTAAAACAATATTTAATTATATTACGATATACAATTTTTTCTAATTTACTTTTGTAGCTATGAAAAAAATTTGAATACAAAAAGAAAACTTAAAATTTGTAATCCCGAAATATATTTGTTATTTTTATTTTGTTATTTAATATTAGTGACATCATTTTTAATTTAATTTATTTAATAAAATTATTTATTTTTTTTTTTTTAATTTTCTAACAGTTTTATTTCAATAGCAAATTTTTTATTTTTGTATGTAAACTATATAATATTTTTTATTTAATAATGTTTCGTTTTGAAATATACAATTTATAATGCAAAAAGTTTTTAACTAGTTCATACATATAATTGAATTATTTGTTTTCGGAATTTTAAATTAGTGAATTTTGTTTTAAATTATTTTATAATAATTTTATGTTGCTATATGCTTATGTTACATTTATGTTTTCCGTTTTCTGTATATTTATTGGGTTTAAGAATATGGAATCATATAAAATATTCTGGCAATTTAATATTAAAATTTTGTAATTGTTGAATAATTTAAAATATTTGTTTTTTGTAATTCAAATATTTATTTTATGTTTTATTTGCGTTTAAAATTAAAAATTCAAAAATTAATTTATATTTAGTTTTGGGAAATATTTGTATTTATGAAATATAAACTAATTTTATTTTGACTGATACATATGTTAAATAATCTTTCTCTCTTAATCTGTTGTGGAAATATAATGTTAAGCAATTTTTTTTTATACATAAATTTTCTTACACGTTTATTTATTAAAATTTTTTACTTATTCAAATAAAAATTAATTCAAACACAAAATTATATAAGAAGCGTTCATATTTTCAAATTAATTAAAAAAATTCAGATTTAAATAATAATTTATTTCAGAAATTATTGGTGATTCGGACAATAGTTTTCTCTTTCTTTTTTAGATATAAATATGAACTATAGAAAATTTTAAGAAAATTTACATATGCATTTTTCAAAAAAATGTTACATACAAAAAAATTAATGTTTTTAATTAATTAAAAATAATAAATGTATATCTTATTATAACTTCAAAACTTATATAAAAGTTATGTGAAACTTAAGAACAAAAATTTTACTGCTTTTCAAAGTAAAATCTTTTGAATACAGATTTTACATTTTATTTGAACCATTAAAAATTTGTCATAATTGAAATTTTCATTTAATATGCACTAACTTTTGTTTTTAATAAATTTTATATTATAAAAACTAGATTATTTTTGTTTAACTGTGATCAATAAATTTTATTATGAATACCTTATTCGTATTCCATATAATAGTTTATAAAAATTTTTTTACACAGGTAAAATATTCTAAATACATATTTGATATATTTTATTTATTTTGAATTTTTAAAACATTTACTAAAGAAATTTTAAAATGATTAATGAAATATTAATTAAAATATTTGCCGTCACGAAATAAACTTTAATTTAAATTGAATAATTATGTTGCACATATGAGTTATTTAATAAAATTAATGTTAAAATAAAACAAAAAATATTTCACTTTAATCAAATTTAAACATCTATGAAAACTTCATTAACTAAGCATAGTTATGAAATGAATTTAGAAATTTATTTAGTTAGTACTCATTAATGTACTAAACAAACGATTCTTTAACTCACACATGCAATAAACCTTTAAAGATTTTTATATTTTATGTTACTGTACAATTTGGTTATCATTATTCAACTGATCACGATAGAATATATATGTAAATTGAATTTGTAATTTAGTGTAATTTTTTCAGTATCCATTTATATAACTTTTAGGTTTAGGCATAAGAAAAAAAAAAAAACACTCTCAAAAATGTTCAATTGACGGGTTTGCTTCTTTTAAACCTACCTAATTCTTAATTAATTATAGTATCATACAGTATCTCTAGAAAAAAATATACAAAAATAAATCATCGGAAATTATTTAAAAAAAATTATTACATAATTTTATATTTATTTAAAAAAAAAAAATTTAAACATCTATTACATTTTAAAAGTATTATAGAGATAAAAGCAAAGTTCTAATTTTTATATTTATCTATCGTCATTTTGAACTATAAAATTCTAAAAATCGCAATATAAGCACATAAAAAATTTTAACATTTACTTACAATTTTTAGAATACAAATTCATAAATTTTAATAAATCAAATTTTAATTATTATTTTCAGATCAAATTTTATTTTCTAGACTAAACACAACTTTGCTTTCATGAACAATTTATTAGCTCAGTATTATATTACTGTAAATTTAAAAATAAAATATGAATATATATATATTTTATAAATCTCAGTCGCATCTAAACAGAAAAATTATGTGAAATAAAATATTTTGATTAAATTTTGATATTATCTTTTTACTACAATTGTGTTTTCTTAATTTAATTTATTAAAATTATACATTTTTTTATAATTTTATCAATTTTTACAATCTTTATGCTTCATTACATAAAATAGTTTATAAAAAAAAATAATTTAAAAAAAAGAACACAAAAATTTTCCAATGATTATTTTTGAAAATTAATGTTATGATTAATTTTTAAATTTAATTTATTTGTTTAACTTTAGATTAATGTACTTTGTTATTACTATTTAAAGGAAAATTTATGCCATTTAAAAAAAAAACATGCTTAATGTGTTATTTATAGAACAAAGTTTAAGTATATTAATTTTGATATTTAATAATTTGTGAATGATGCTTCTAAGTTTTTAACAATGATTTCAAATTTGTTGTTTATATTTTCCTTTCCTAAATGCATTTTTTTATTTAGAGCAGCAAATTTTGTCTTTTTACCCTTATTTTATTTTGCGGCCAGATAATTATTTTCCTTTAACAGTAAAAAATTTCGCACCCCCATTAGACGATATATTATTTAGGATTCCTACCATCACCAATAACACCTGGTTGTGCTCGCATTCGAATTGAAGGTCGTCTTTCAGGTGTATCATATGGGCGTGTTGAGTTAGTTGCAACCATAGCGTCGTCTACCATTTGGCCACCTCCAGCAGAACTACTAACTAAACCACCTGCACCACCTGAGCTGGCAACAACTGCAGCTGAATGACTACTAACTAATTGATTTTGTTTGCTTCCATCTAAAGTTGAAACACCAGCTCCAGCAGCTCCACCATTATCACCTTAAAATATTGTATTAAAATTTTAAGTTTTGTTAAAATTTGCTAAATTAAATTTTTCTTTTAAATATAAAATGAAAATTTACCGGTCTCTTGTTGTTGTTGCTGTGAAGATGAGTTTCTCGATCCCCCAAATTTAAGTAAATTCCAGTCGAAAACATAATCATACGTAAACCCTAAACGATGGAATAAATTTCGGAATAACTTACGTAAATAGCAATAGTCCGGACGTTGTTCAAAATGCATTTGTCGGCAGTAATTCAAATAATTTGCAAATTCACTTGGAAAACCTTTACATAAAGCCAAAATTGGCGTAGACAATTTTTTTTCTGATATTCTCTCATATTTTTGACGTTTATTAGCTGCTTTTAAACCTTGCCAAGGCAATGTACCTAGGTTAAAGTACATTAACACATATCCTAACGATTCTAAATCATCACGGCGAGATTGCTCAATTCCTAAATGTGTGTTGATAGAAGCATATCTTGCAGTGCCAGTTAAATTTTTATTTTCTCTATATGGTATATGTCGTGAATTGAGTGTATCGCGAAATTTTTTTGCTAATCCAAAATCTATTATATATACTAAATTGCCTTTTTTTCCAAGGCCCATTAAAAAATTATCTGGTTTTATATCACGGTGTATAAAACTTTTAGAATGAATATAATCTATACGTGATATCATTTGATCGGCCAAAAGTAAAACAGTTTTTAATGAAAAACGACGCGAACAAAAATTAAATAAATCTTCTAAAGATGGACCTAATAATTCCATTACCATAACATTATAATCACCTTCCGAACCACACCAAATAATACGTGGTATGCCAATACCACCTTGCATCATTTTATAAAATTTTGACTCAATATGTAGTTGTGGATGTTTCGTTCGAATGCATTCTAATTTTATAGCAACTTCTTCACCCGTATTTATTGTTGTGCCCAAATATATATCACCAAATGATCCTGAGCCTATTTTACGGCCTAAGCGATATTTATTACCGACTCTTAACTCCATTTCGCCGTTTAACTATAGTTTATCTATTTGTATTTTATCTGACTCTTAATTTCAAGTAATAGTTCAATCAGTTAGTAAATGTGTTAAATTTTTTTTTAAATTTCGGTATTTTTCTTGTAAGTTATTTCCAACAGTTATATGTTATACTTCTGTCATGAACACTCACTTTTTTTATCCAATGTTCAACGAATTTGTTGAAATCTTTGCAATGTGATGAAATTTTATAAATTTCAAACTTTTTAAATCATATTGGATTACCCTAGGAAATTTTTTGAATGAAAATAAAAAGAATTATTGATACCACTGTTTGAGGAAAATCCTATAAGAAATTAAAATTTAATTAAAGATATTTATTTAAAACGAGAATCGACTGATAAAATTAAAAATATGGCAAATTTTATTTCAAAATAAAAGAAAAATATTTTTCCTCTCATCAAATAAACATTATTTATTTTTAAAAAACAACTTTTATCTAATAATTTACTAATGTCCATCAAATATTGAATGAATTCTGTTAAAAAAAAAAAACTGTAATATGTTTTCTTCAAAATGTTAAAAGAATGTAATCTAAACATTATTAATTTTTTAAAACGTATTTGTTTAGGATAAATCACGTTAGCGACGTCATCATACATCGCTGCAATTTATAAAAATAAGAAATAATACAAAACAAACATATGTGCATATATACAAGAGTAAATAAGAAATTAATACTTATTAATTTATCAAATTAAAATCACTAAAAACTTTTAAGTTTACAAAAATATAGGCTTTAGAAAAAGGAGTCTTTTAAATAGAAAGATATTTAACCTAATTGTTAGCCATTTATAATAATTCATCTAACTGTAAAAGTTTTATAATATTAAAATAAAAATAAATTATTTTTTTTTTTAAATTATAAATAAAAATAAAGTTTGAATTAAAGAAATAACAATAAATACAAAAAATTAATTAATTCATGAATTTTAAAATTTATTTAGTAATTAAAATTTTACTTACAAAATCGAATATAATATCCAAAATGTGGAAAATGCCTTCCTTATTTTACAAGTATAAAAAAGAATTGTTATTTTCTCTCTTAAATATTTTTTTTAGTCATATGTTCAAGTACATATGCAGCAGAATGGACAACAAGCTGATCCAAATAATTTTTTATGAGATATTAAATTTTCCTTTTTTTTTGGTGGGTAGTTAGTTATATACGTATGACTTCAACTTAAAATGTATTTTTTTTTCTTTTTTTAAAACTAGCTTTTATATTTTTTATCACCGGTTCTTAATTCTTGAAAACATTTCCAAATTTTTAATGTTAAAAACTAATATTTAACAATTTATTTTATTGAATATAATAAGGTAATAAACTTCAGTTAAACAAATGATGTGTAATTTTATCAATTCAAAATTTCTTCCACAACCAAGGGAAGAAATATGGACGAAGCACTTTTACTTTTTCCCCCAATATATAAATTCTTTTTATTTTGACACACTATTTATAAAAAATATTAAATGTATTTAAAAAAATAAACAATTTTATATATTTTATTATAATTTTTTAACTTACATTAAATTAGAATTAATTAATTAAATTAATTTTCTTAACTTTGAATTCAATCCTTTATTTGAAATTTCATAAAATATTTCTTTTTACTTCGCCATTTTGACAAAAAAAAATTGTCTTCTGGATTTATGTTACAAAATAAAATGTCATTTCAATGGTACGGACCATTTGTACTAAATTAAACTTATAAGAATTGAGTATGTATGTACAAAATATAATTTTTTAATTTACATAGTTCTTAACTATTTAAAATATAAAATAAGCAAAAAAATTTTTATTATTATTACCTATTTATGATTACAATTTTATAGTTTTAATAAAGAAGACTTTTTAAAATAAAAATTTTTAATTTCAAATCAGATATTATTTTGTTTTCTTAGCAACATCAACATGATTACATACATATAAGAACTATCGGGGACTCATCGATGCTCAACCAAATCACACCTAGGGTTGCCATTTCTCCCCCTTTGGGGGGGGGGGGGCAACTCCCCATTCCGTTTAAAAAATTATAAACATACCCCTTTTTTAATATTATGAAAGAGGGACCAAAATGTCCCCCATTTAGACATAAAACAATGTTGGCGATGAAGTAAATAAAGTTATCACAAAGCTCGAATCAGACGGTCCATTAATAATAGAATTATAGGATATTATGAAAAATTTAAGAACCAATTTAAAATCGCGACTTGAAGAAGAATACTATGGGTACATTGCTCAGCAAAAACTTCGTCATTGCAATAATCAGGGCCGGTCCTTCTATATGTGCAACTTGTGCAGTTGCACAGGGCGCAAGATAAATAGGGCGCTAAAAAAATTCTTAAAATTACATATTACTGAATCTAATTTTTATAAAAAAAATCAGAGAGAAACTATTCTACGTGTTTTAAAAATTTTTTAAATATTTAATAAAGTTTAAACAATAATAAGTATATAACATATACCTTTTGCACTATATAAAAATAGAAGTACATATGTGATTATTTTCCTATTAATGTGTACATTAGATACAGTTTACTTATTATGCACCTATATACCCATGTACCTATTTTACTTGATATATATATTTTTAAAACAAATTATGCTCTAAACAAAAAACATTACACTTTCGCTCTTACGCACTATTCACACACAACACAACACAACGCAAATGTAAAATTTTTGTTTGGATATGTATATTGTCTGCCTATACTAACTCATTTTAAATACATATATATTTTCTTTTTAATAATATTATTGTAAATGGAAATCCGCATATTCACATTTAGAGTAATCACTAATCTACACAACTGCTAATACTCTACACAGCCTATATATATAGCTACATCACTACAAATTACAATACAAATATACAACACATATTGAAAACAAAAATCATACGTATAATGTGAAATACAATACAAATAAAGTACAATATAACTTATAAGTCAGACTCGAATGTGCAGAAAAAAAACTTGCACAAAAGTCAAATAATATTCTATATAGTTCTCTTATTAGAATTTATATGTATTGCAATTTTTTTGTTGTAGCTTAATAGAAATTATAGGGCGGCATTGTGCAGTTAAATTATTTGCACACTCTAAGTATATTTTTTAATATGAATTTTAAGAAATAGGCAATAGTAAAGAGGTATTAGAAATGTTTATAGAAAATAGAGAACTACATTTCTATAAAGTTCTCTTATTAGAATTTATATAGAAATTATAGGGCGGCATTGTGCAGTTAATTTTTTTGCACATTCTAAGTATATTTTTTAATATGAATTTTAAGAAATAGGCAATGGTAAAGAGGAATTAGAAATGTTTATAGAAAATAGAGAACTACATTTCTATAAAGTTCTCTTATTAGAATTTATATAGAAATTATAGGGCACCGTGCAGTTAATTTTTTTGCACATTCTAAGTATATTTTTTAATATGAATTTTAAGAAATAGGCAATGGTAAAGAGGAATTAGAAATGTTTATAGAAAATAGAGAACTACATTTCTATATAGTTCTCTTATTAGAATTTATATAGAAATTATAGGGCGGCATTGTGCAGTTAATTTTTTTGCACATTCTAAGTATATTTTTTAATATGAATTTTAAGAAATAGGCAATGGTAAAGAGGAATTAGAAATGTTTATAGAAAATAGAGAACTACATTTCTATATAGTTCTCTTATTTAGAATTTATATGTATTTCTAAGTATATTTTTTAATATGAATTTTAAGAAATAGGCAATAGTGGAAGAGGTATTAGAAATGTTTATAAAAAATAGAGAAATGCAAACCATTTTTTCTATTTAGTTTTCGTTTAATAGAATATTAAATTTTGACTTAGGTTTTGTTCTGGGTTTTAAAAGTTTGAATATTTGGTTATAGGTTTGATTTTGGGTTTGTAGATTCGGTAACTTTTAAAAACTTGTAGAAGCTATAGCAAATTTTGATTTAGTGTTAGGAGAACATTTAAAGAGAATAGTAAATGAGGAGACACAGAATAAATATCTTAGTAAGAGAATTCAAAACGAACTAATTCATTTAATATCTGATTCGGTAAGAAAAAAAATTATTTTCATGATTAAGGTTGCAAAGTACTTTTCAATTATAGTAGACACTACTCCAGACAAAAGCCATATTGATCAAGTTAGTTTAGTTATTAGATTTGTTCATCAGGAAAATAATAGTTTTAAAATTAAAGAACATTTCTTAGGATTTTTAGAAGGAAAAGATAAAACTGGAGAAGGACTAACAGATTTAATTTTAAAAGAATTAGAAAATTTTAGCATTTCAATAAAAGATTGTAGAGGTCAGGGTTATGATAATGGCTCCAACATGCGAGGTAAGCAATCTGGTATGCAAAATAGAATTAGAATTTTAGAGCCTAGAGCTTTCTTTGTCCCATGTTCCTCGCATACCGTAAATTTAGTAGTAAATGATTCTGCTCATTGTTCTTTAGATGCAGTTAAATTTTTCGATATTGTACAACATTTATATACTTTCGTATCTAGTTCAACAAATAGATGGGCAATATACAAAAAAAATGTGCCAAATTTAACTTTAAAACCTCTTTCTGAAACTAGATGGGAAAGCAGGATAGATGCATTAAAACCTCTAAAGAATAATTTAGCAGATATTAATGAAGCTTTGATTGAAATTTCTGAAGAGGGAAATTCAGAAGTCAAAGTTACTGCTGAATCGTTAGGAAATAAAATTTTAGAGTTTAAATTTATTTGTAGTTTATTGGTTTGGTTTGATATTTTAGAAAAAATAAATATAGCAAGCAAATATTTGCAAGGACAAGGTGTTAGTTTGTCTGCAGGCATTTCAATATTAGAAACCACAGCTAAATTTCTCGTAGAAATGAGATCTGATGACGCATTCGAAAAATATATTAGTGAAGCTCAGGCAATAGCTTTAGGTTTAGATGTACAAGCTACATTTCCAAATCAGTCATCCTTACGTTCTCGCAAACGAAAAAGGATGTACACAGAAGAGTGCCAGGAAACAATTTTAGATCCCAAACTAAGTTTTAAAGTTAACTTTTATTTCAAAGTCTTAGATCAGGCTATTAGTTCTATTAATGAAAGATTTGAGCTTCTTAAAGCTCACAATAATTTATTCTTTTTCTTACATAACATAAGCGAGGCTTCTAACTTAGAAAATTTAAAGGAATTATGTGAAAAGGTAGATTGTGCTTTGTCCTTTAATGAATCAAAAGACTTAAATGGTGAGGAGTTATACAAAGAATTGTTAGTTTTATCGCCACTTGTCAAACCGAATCAAACTAGTTTAGATGTTTTAAACTACATATTTCAATCAGGTTTAGATCTAATTTTTCCGAATTCCGTAGTAGCCATTAAAATTTTAAACACCTTACCAATAAGTGTAGCTTCAGGTGAACGTAGTTTTTCAAAATTAAAATTAATAAAAACCTACTTACGAACGACAATGACACAAGATAGACTGGTCGGTTTGTCCATTTTATCTATAGAAAGAGAATTAGTTGAAGCTTTAGATTATGATGATCTTATTGAGGAATTCGCAAAGTTAAAAGCTAGAAAAGTTAGGTTTACTTAAGTTGAAATTGTATTTTTTTAGGCTATCTAGGAAAAGAGGAATAGGCCTATTGGGGAAATCTCTAAAAAAAAAACGCGTTAAAAAAGCCTACCTCACGGGTGACGCGGAAACGGCTTGTTTCATTAATTTTAAGTTAAAGGGGCGAAACTTTTCAAAAATGCACAGGGCGCCAAATTGAATAGGACCGGGCCTGGCAATAATGATCAAGAAATTTCTATATTTAAAAAAACTGCATTAGCATTTCTTAATGGCCTTATAATTTATATTGAAAACAATTTTGAATTTTCGAATAATAAGTTTGAAAAATTAAAAATTTTTAAACTGGATATCTTACCTCGCTTTAATGATTTTGTAGACATAGTTAACGATTTTTCTATTAAGTTAATTGATGAGGATAAACTTTTCGCAGAGTATAATTTATTAAAAAATAAATTTGATTCTTTTACAAATCATTTGCAAAATATCTCTTATCAAGACAGGTGGAAGTTTTTATTAAAATATGATTTCCCAAATTTTGAAAGAATTATAAATTTCATATTTAGTATTCCACATTCAAACGCAATAAGCGAGAGAATTTTCAGTTTAATGTTTAACGCGTGGCGTAAAGAACGAAACCGTCTATGCATAGAAACGGTAGAAACCGAAATAATGGTTAAGTGTAATTTTAAATACACCTGTAATGAATTTTATAATTTTGTCCTGAACGAGAAAAATATTTTGGACAGAGCAAAGTCTAGTGATAAGTATAATTTATAAATTATTATTATGTTTTGTTTGTATTATTTTGTTATGTTATGTTTTGTTTGGACTATTGAATTATGTTTTATTTGTACTATTATTGAAATTGAATAAAGATTTATTTTAATATAAAAAAATTATACATATTTTGTTTCCCAATTTAATTTCAAAGCGTACCCCATTACGTACCCCATATTTACCAAAAACGTACCCCTTTTTGATGTTAATATTGGACTTTAGGGGGGATAGTCCCATTTTTCGACAATTCCTTTCTGGCAACCCTAATCACACCTGTACTGTATACAGTCCGAATAATTCTATTGAATACAATTTATAACATAAAAACTGGTGGTGCATCGTGGGTTTTATATTGGTTTGATGTTAACACTCATAACTGGTAAAGACCAAATCATTTACCCTTTGTCTCATATGGTAGGAAGTGATATTAAGTATGCAGAAAAATAAAACTTTTGCGATACGGTTTTCAAACTGGCTAGTTAATAATAAATGGCTTTCAAACAATTATTTTATTTATTTAACGACTTTAAGTGAAAAGTTATGTGTATTTTTATTTTAATGATTTTAATTAGAAAACAAGGAGGGTGATATTGTAATGTATTTAAGAATTTGGATGTGCGACTTATAAAAACGTTCGATATTTTCGGCAGAACGAAAAATTTGAATTTTTAGTACAAAAACTAAAAATAAAGATTAGTTTTCATGAGAAAATATTTGAGAATGCATATACTTCATAAACAGTTAAATATAATAGAAATCAAAGCATATATTGTATTGTGCGAAATTTTTTCTAAATAAGGTACAAACTTTTTGCATATGTATTAAAAATTTCCATCATAACTAAAACATTTTTTTTATATTTGTCTCTTTCATACATACTTTTGCATCTTTTCTATGCTCTAACATTCTCTTGGGTATACCGGTCTAATGAAACCGGCCTTAATACTTTTGATTTGACTATCTTAAAGAAATTAAATCTTTGGTGACTTAATTAATAATACAATAGAAATTATAAACTAAAAAATACGAATAGCTCTTTTTTGTATCATTTTAAGAGAAATAATAGATTGTCAACTCTAGCGTTTTTTGGAGTGGTGCCTTCACTATAGGTGGTGAGGAATGCGAACAAAAAGTTCACTCCTACACCATTAGATGGCAATGTTCATAACCTTTTTTGTTTTGAGACTTCTTTTCTGTCACTTTTTAAATTTAAAAATGTAAATAAAAAATATTGTATTAATCAGTTTTTAATAAAATTAATATTTTTGCTCTTATTTTAATTTATATATTAAGTATTTGATTTAAGGGCTCTATGATGAAAAATGATATTTTTGATCTTCGGAATAAAATACATAAAAGAAAGAAAGAATGTCTTGTGGTAATTTATTCTGTAGGTTCTTTAAAAAATTTATGTTTACCTTTTATGTACAGTCAGCTAATAATTTCTAGAATGAAAGTGATATGAAAGTGAATCCCAATTAGATGGTCTTGATCTTCTACCTATTTAATTTAAATTATGAAACCACACCTCAATTTTATCTTTAACAATCTGCAAGTTGGACGCTATTAAATCTTTCTTTACAAGTTTAAATAATAACTGGACGTTTGACTTATTTAATCCGAAATTAAAATTATTAACAATAGGTCTTAAATTTAAAACCAGTAAGTTCGTCAACAAGGGAACACCCTCTTTTTGTTGTTCAAGTATTTGTTCCTATTTTTTTCAATTGGTATCAGCGAATCTTTATTACTCAAATTATGAAGAATATATGTTGAGATGATTTTAAAAATATTGCATTACCATTTATCATAAGTACTATTATAAAATAAAATATGTACATAAAAAGCATCTGGCAACTGTTTCTGAATTTAACAATATATAAAAATAAAATATTATTTAAATGAATTATTTTGAAATGAACTATGGAAAAATATCAAGAACGGTGTTGAAGTCAATCGATAATTAGAACAAAATGAAATTGAACACATAAAATTAAAACTATTAAAATTTTTAATAATTCAAATTACATTTAATTTACATTTTTTTTTATATTTTATTGAATATATGAACTTATTTAATTTTATATAAATATCTACTATAAATTCATATGTATTTTTATATTATAAAATAACTTCTAATTATTTTAGTTCGCTTTAATGATATTAATTTTTTAATTAAACTTTGACGTGGAAATAAAGATAAAATAATGGGCAAAAGAAAGCAATTTTCGACTTATAGTCAAATTTCTATTTTGAAATAATCAATATACCAGATACATAAAAAACCTTAAAATGTGTGCACATTTCTAAATATTTTTGCAATAGCTATTTTAGTTCAAATCTTTTTAAAATATCCTATTTATTTTTATATATTTTTTAAGTTATAAATGCTTGATTGTTTTATAAACTCATCCAACTTATTTTTAAACAAATCAGATGTAACTGGAGTTCCTGGAGTCCACAGTGGATCTCTTACAACATATTCAACCCAAATTTTTGAATAAAGTTGTTGTAGTATTTCTTTAACATTTGTTGAAACTATATCCGTATTGATGACAAATCTACAATCAAGAGGCAAATTAAAAAAATACATATTAACTTAAATTTTTTTAAATCTCTTTTACATGTTTTTTTTTCTTACTTTAATCCTGATGGTGTTTCTAAATAATGCAATGCATATTTATTAGTTTTATAATAAAGAAAGCCATCTTTAGGGTCCGTAGGAGAAATTTTGTTCACAAAAGATTTAATAGAAAACAACATTCCATACATCAGTTTTGCTTCCTAGATGCATAAGTTTAATTATTTAATATAAAAAAAAAACTAAATATCTACTTCTTCAAGAGTTATTCCAGACTTTTTTAAGCGATTCCATTCTCCATAATATAATAATGTTCCATATTTATCAAAAATATACATATTATAAATAGTCATATTGTATTTTAACTATCGAGATTATCCTATTGCTTTATATTTTAAAATTTACATTTAACAACAATAAAAAAATGTCAAAGGCAACACAACAGCCGTCATGTCATTTATAAAAGCTTCCACAGGCGACAATCCACAAATTAATTTGTAAGTTTACATAACGATTACATTGGCAAAAGTCCAACTGCATTTTTGATAATTTTTTTTTAAACGAATTTCTACAGAACTTAAGTTTTATTTTTATTTTATTTTCATTACATAACATTAAGAATAGTGAATTAATTTTCGAAAAAATGTGGGCTTTTCAATCTAAAAAGTTAAAAAAAGTGCAAAATGCGAGATTTTTTGGGAAACGAATTCACCTTTAACAAATTATACTATACTAATTTAAAACTAATGAAAAGGGCTATTTGAAACTTTGCACACCTATACTAAAATTTTAAATTTTTAATTGGTATGACTCATTAAAATTTGCCACAAGTATCAAATACCTAGGAAGAGTATATATTAATTAAAAATGCAAATGAAATAAGCACGTTAGTTAAAGTAAGTAAAGACGATAAGGGTTATATAGGGCTGCAGAAACGAAGTAGTCAAAACATGAGGTATATCGCCGAAAATAATGGTTTTAATATACACATGTCTCGTTTTAACTTTTCTTTTTTTTGTTCGTAGTGTAAATCATGCTTTAAACCACCACTAACAAACTTACGGTTCTCTAATTTGAAGGACAGCCAAAAAAAAACAAAATATATTAAAACAATGACACAAATCAAAAGCCATGATTTTTTGGGTATGGTATAACTGCCTAAAATGGATCGCCCCAACCAAAGCCCTAGAAACAATATTGGATTTAGACCTTTTGAATTAAGAATAAGAAAAGCAAGTTAAGAATTTTCTCTTGGACTCCTACACATGACAGGCAACTGGTTAGACAAAAATAGTCGGAATAATGACGATTACAATAGAGTCAATAAGCGATAGCATAGCAGAAGCACTCAAATTAGACGGTAAATTTGAAACAAATACGGAAAATATCCGTATTAACTTCACCAAAAACGATAGAAAATACACCGCCGCAACTAAGAAAGATGGTCGTTGCGGAAAGGGTATAACACTTGAAGAACCAGTTGTAAGGGTAGCTAAGGAAATAGAAGCAATCGCTATTAACAGATCGGTGTTACACAGTAATAGAATAACGAACTAGCTAAAGAATCAATCGGACATAGAGCAAAAAGAGTTGATTTATACTGCTTAGAGCCAATAGAACCTGGATCAAAGCCTTAAAGAGCATAGGCAACACTCCACAGAACCGCTTTATGTAGTAAGGCTTTTTAGGGAGACGAAAGTAGCAATAAAACTAAAAAGAAACTGGAAAAAAGCGCTGTTAGAATAATGACAGAGATAAACACGGGCCGTTTAATGCTTAGAACCCATGTAGTCACAATAAGTAGTTTTGGACAGGAATACAAGACGGATTTTCATTTCCTTTGCGAGTGCGAAGAAGAATGAGGGTTTTAAGAAAAATATACTGCGAATAATAACTTCAGTATTGTAAAAATGTCGGGCTAGGCCAGTTTCATCCAGAACACCTATTCTAAATTCCCTCGTAGAACTTCTAAGAAAAATTGGCTACCCTACGAACAAAAAGTTTTAGCGTTTCTCAATTCCCTCGTAGACAATTAAATCTGCAATGGCAACTTTGACGTTTGAATTTATTTTTCTAGTTAAAAATAATGATAATTTTTTTCAAATTTGTAGTAGGTACCTAAAAGTTTTTGAAAAACTTTGAGAAAAAAGTATTTTAAGATTAATTATAAAAAAAAAATAGTAAGATATTTCATATCATTTTTGTATTATTTTGACTATATCTAGTTCTTTCCTTACTTTACCCTTAAAAATTTTAATATATGAAGTACGAATATGGTACGAATGAATATTTCTTTCGTAGATTTTTGCACTTTTCGTAACGTTAAGTCGGAATTTTCGTAGATTAGAATAGGGGTGTTTGAGGGAATCGTAGAAATAAGGCGTAAAAGTTGTGTATGTATAGCGTTGCCAGACGTCCCGATTAATCGGGATTGTCCCGTTTTCAGAGATGTTTTCGAGTGTCCCCAAAAAGTGTCTTGGGGACAGCCAAACGTCCCGATTATATTTATTATAAAAATCAAAATTAAATTTATGAAATACATAATTAAATAATTGTTGACCGGCCCAAAATTAAAAATCTGAATGTACCCAGAGATAATGCCAATGGGGAAAGAATTTTTTCGCTTATGTCAATTCAGTGGACGGATGAACGGAGCAGACTTTTACCAGAAACAGTAGAAGCTATTTTACAGTTCTTGGTAAATTTAGATCAAAATTGAAGCGAAATGTACCATTATATTTCAAAAAATAAAGATATTTTAAAAGCTGCTAAAAGTAGCAATAAATACTGACTTTGTACACTAACAACATTTAGTATTCAATACTAATAAAATCATATTTTTTAATTTATTATTCATTCTATTTATTATATTTTTTAATTTATTATTTATTCATTAGCTTAACTGAATTTTTATATAAAGTTAATGAAATGAATGTTAATTTTTGTGTTCCCATTAAATTTGGTTTATTTTTAAAAGCTAAAATAAATTAATACATAGAAAATAAATTTTTTTTTTGTACTGTCCCGATTTGAGTTTTGAAAAATCTGGCAAGCCTATGTATGTAGCAAGTTAAGTTTCAATTATTTGTAAAATAAATTATATACCTACATTGATGTTCAAAATACCATAAAACTTAAAATTATTTCATTTTTCACACTCATGAAAAGATTTTTTATAGTGATGTCCCTAATAGGCTTAATCCATTGAAATCTAATTAAGAAAGGAATACACATATACGCCATAGATTGTCAATTCGATTTTGATATTGTATTGATATATAACGATTTTATAGAATTTTTCTTAGATAATACAAGTACAGTAAGTAAAATAAGCAAAATGATTTTCATACAGGGTCAATATAATATATATCTTAGTTTTAACTCTCTAACTCTAGATACCAGATAAAAGATGACCAACAGCTTTGAATATATGGTTAGCGAAATTTAAAAAAATTTCTTATGTTATACTAGGACCAAACTATTATTAATTCTTTTAAGTTAAAGAAATTACTTTGATTTCCACTATCTTGGAAACATTTAAAAATATACTTTTTGCGTACGGTATTTATTTTCCTTTGAGATTTTCAATAAAAAATTATTTCCAATTATATAAAAGGCAAAATTTTATTAATTTTACATATTAAAATAGTTAATTTTAAATATTATTTTTAAAACAATTAAATTATTATCTTACACATATATTAATTCTTAAAAATTTTAACATGGAAATACAAAAATAAATTGAAATTTCTTACAAAGAAATCTTATTTTAAATATTAATCAAACAAACTTTGTTTCTTTTGCATTTGAACATTTGTGTAAAATATTGCAATTTAGTTAACAATTTAGAACATCGTTAAAGGTAAATTATTCAAGTAATTCCGCTAAATAATATAAATATAAATAGTCGAAAAATCAATTTTTCTTACCGATATGCAGACAGTGGATGATTTGAATTGGAACCAATAAACGATCTAAAATTTAGTTTTTATGCATTAAGAATTTAATAAATGTTGCAATGCAGACTTTGAAGCAGATATTTTTGCTTCTTTTTTATTTGATCCAAACCCAAAAACTTCAACTCTTTCATTTCTACAAGTAAATGTACATTTAATCATAATAATATCTTCTTCTACAACAGGATCATCAAAAATTGGGTCAGCACCATGATATTCATATAATTGCCTAACTACTTGAATTGGTACATTTGCCATAAATTCAAATATTTCTATGGACATTAAATTAAATATAACATCCCATACTACTTGAAGATTATTTCCAGAATCCAAAAATATTGCACCAATTAGAGCTTCAAATATATCTCCTAATGTTTTTGGGACGTTTATATAATCTGCCATTTTTGTTTTCATTTCACTTTCAAGTGCCAAAATTCTTACTTGATCAGTTATTTTAAAATTATTCTGTTCCTGAAATTCTACAAATTTAATTATACTTTGTGATAATGCTGCATTTTGAGATAATAAAAACAAATGGAATTTATTTCGAACAGATAAGCAAGCTAATGTAACGTTATTAACTAGAGCTGAACGCAAATCAGTTAATTTGCCCGGATCCATATCATTACATCTTTCAAATATGTAACTTGTTATAAGAAAATCTAAAATAGCATCACCTATAAATTCTAACTGCTGGTAACAGCCAGTTATTCTATTGGTAGGATATGATGGATGAGTTAATGCTTGTAACAAATAAGCTCGATCTTTAAATTTGTAACCCAAATTTCTTTCTAATTCTTGATAATTTAATAAAAAACTGTCTACTTCTTTATCAGTTATATCGGTTCTTAATCGAGGATTTCCCAAATTTATATTTAATAAATTATCCAAATTTTCAGTTGTAGGTAATAACCCAAAGTATTCTAATAAGAGAAAACTTTTTTTTATACCATAATTTTTTACGCATACTCCTAGGAGTGCTTCAACTACATCAGCACAAACTTTATCAGCTATCCATACTTTATTTAATAAAAATGACATGTCACTTTCAGAACTGAAAGTTTCATAATTAACAAATTTCGATTGTAAATCAAGTAAAGTTTCGTCTTGACACTGCCCAGAAAGAACTTCATCATCGTTTAATTCCAATTCATTAAAAACTGATGGCGATATTCCATTACGGCGAACTGCTTCTTCAGCGTTTAAAGGAATGTTAACTGAAGGTGGTTTCCATTCATTTGTAGGTTTAAATGGTCTTGAATATAAAATGCCTAAAACAGTTAAAATAAAAATAACTGAAATATAAATAAAAATCTATAATTATTACCAGGAAGATTCATTTTTATTGCTAGATAAAGTAAATTTCTGTTACTAACAAATTGGCCTTTTACTTCAGTTAGAAAACCTTCATTCCACGTAGGATGTTTATGAAGTAGCCACAATGAAACACTGAACTTGAGAAAAGAATCCCCCAATACTTCTAGTCTTTCACTATCGAAAACATCATTAGCACCAGCTGCTGTTATAGATGCAAGCAGTTCCCATTGTTCTGGACTTTTTATGGAGCTATCATTAGTTGCGAGAATATTAATAAACCTTTTTTCATCCATACTGACATCACATATTGCATTTCTAGAAGTTGATGGCATATTTTTTTGTTCAACAAAATTAATCGTATTAACGACAGCAAATTGATCTTCATCACTCAACTTAAGTTTTTCAAATCCTTGAGTTACAAAGTAATGAAAATAATCTATTTCGATTTTATACAAACTTTGTAAATTTCTAACAAGATCACAAGGTTCTTCATATTCTTTCCAGTTATACATTTGTTCAATATGGTTGTCAATACGTTTAAGTTTTTTACCTTCACTAAGTTCCTCGTCAAAAATTTTAAAAGTTTCTTTGGGTTTTTCATTCTTTTTTACTCTTTGCAGAGTTCTATCTACTATCAATGGCTGGGGATCATAATTTTCTGAACAGACACTTAGAAAATTATTCAAAGATACCCTTAATTCTTCTGAAATTAATATATAATTCAAACGAAATAAAATTGAAGGTAGAAATCGTGCTTTAAGATAAAAATGACCAGGAAAATAAAAATTATGTACCAATTCAGGTACTAACAAAATTGAATTAAAACGTTTCGATTTCTTTTTCTCTTCGTTAAATGTAAAAAAATTAATGCGCGATGTAAATGGTTCAACTTCTAATAAAAATGAATTTGTTTGAACTACTTTTTGACCCCATTTCTCTTGTTGGTACGTTACAAAAGATTGATGCTCGTCGTTAGGAAAAGGACTCAAAGGAGTTAAATCAGTACGTATTTTTGTTACAATATATCGGACGGAATCATCTGCTGTATACCACGTAGCAACCAGATTATGTAAATAATCTTCTGCTCTAATAGTCATATTTCTACGTTGAAATTCAACAGTTCTTGTTATATCTCTCATGTTCTGAAATTTTTCAACAAGTTCCCAATCAATTTTATTTCCGTTGACTGTAGGTACAATAATAAAAGAATTTTCACCATTCCGAAAATCTTGCGAAAAGTTTCTGCTCCAAGTTTCGGAAATTAGTTTTCTAAAAATCATAATATTAAAATTTCGAAGCTTTAGGTATTCTTCTTGATTGTAAATAACAACTTCACTACCATAACTTGATATATATGCTGTTACTTGTCCTTGTGACATAAATAATGGCATTGGAGCTATTTTTGGTAATTTATGTCTTAAAAGAATTCCATAATTTGACTTATTTACCAAGGAATCAAAAACATGATAGTTATCTGTATTCCTTTCAAAATTTGGTACAATTTGAATAATATATAAATAAACGACATCACCTAAGACAGGCGTGTTGGAACAAAGTTGTTTTGGAAAATGAATGTCATGTTCTCTACGATTTTTTTTTGTACCAGCACCAAATTTTTTATCTTAAAATAAAAATTTTTGAAAGAACTTCAAAATTTTATTAATAATGTTTTACCATTTGGATAGTTTTCCCATTCTTTAAAATATAATGGTTGAATATGCTCCAAACATTTTTTTTTACTAATTGGAATCAAATGATCATTTAGTTCACCATTTTCGTATAACATTTGACAAGCTTTAAAAGCAGCAGACCTTTTCGCCCATTTAATGGAAGGCATTTCGTCACTCTAGAAAAATTATAATTACTCTTGAATATTGTTCTATTAATCATAAACCAATAAAAAAAAAACCTACAATTATATCTTCTCTTATAGTTGATTGTAAAGGTAAAATTAATTTTACCATTTTACCTTGTTTATCTCCATCATCTAATTTTGAATATTGCGGAGCAGAAAACGTAAAAGTATCATTTGGTAAAATTGAACAATATCTTCCACAAAGAGATACTGCGGCGTCTGCATCCAATTTAGCTCCAATATTAGTGTAAAATGGTTTAATTAACGTTTCAAACTGTTTATCAATTTCTGATTGAAGTGGCAGTTTGCGATCTATAGTTTTACAAATTAAGTAGTTTTTCAAAGTTGTGTCAATTGATTGATATTTTTTTATATTTGCAACTAAACGATTTTGTTTGCTGATAGGCATTAACATAGCATATGTTGAATTTTGCATACGGGCACGCCCTTTTGTTTGTACGTATGATACAAAACCTTTTAGTTCATCATATATTATAACATAATTACAAGATTGAATATCAATTCCCTCTTCTAAAACACTTGAAGCTACAATCACATTGCATTCATTTTTCTGAAACTCATTTAAAACGTTACGGTTACACTTTGTTGCTAATATGCATTCGATTGATTCTGGCAAAAGATCATGTGCACCAACCATAAAATTTGGCTTGATGTGCAGGTCTTCAACGTGTTTAACAAAATTGTTTATAATGTGATATATATTTTTTGCAGTATGTCGCCTATGAACAAAAATCAAGCATTTGATATCATCTGATTTCTTTCCAGCAAACTCTTTCTTTAAAAACATAAGTAAAGCAATCATTTTTGTTGAAGAACTGTTATAAATTACATCTAATTCTGTTTCATCTTCGTCGTCAGGATCAAAAATACTGTTTCTAATAAGATGTAAAATGCGTTCAGCATATGAAATAATAATTCTGCACATATTTTTATATGCTATTGTTTCAGCTCGCCGTTTTTTTAATTCTAATTCGACTAAAACTGACAGTATAGCAATAAAGCCGCCATATGGTCCAAGATCATTTAATTGAAATAAAAAATCATTCAATAAATTTTCCATTTTCTTTATGGGATTTATTAAACGCATGCTACCCATATTTTTGGTCAATTTCTGATGTGTAACATCTACCCTACATTTAATAAATTTATTTATACATTCTGAAACCAAGTTTTCAACAGTATTTTGAATGTGGAAGGTTTGACTTATATCAGCAAAAGGTACAACTACTTCATTTGGTTTTGTTGAGTATCTGAAATTAATTATGCATCACAAAACTTTAGTAATCTATAAAAAATTTACTTAAATATATTTTTTGATTTGAAATTATCAATTCAAAAACTAAAAACTTACAACAAAACATTTTGATACTCATCGAATGTAGAAACTGTAGTAATTTTCGCACGAAAAACCGCTTCCAAATTATTTAATTCTTCTATTATATTATCTTTAGTTGTTTTAAGAAGAATTCCAGTTAAACCAATGACTCTAGGTAATTTTTTTTGATCCGCATCTGCAAACTGAGCCATTAACTGTAACATAACATGCCCTTTTGTTGCATGATGACATTCATCAAATATCATTAAATTAAATTGATTTATTGATATGTACTTATGGCGTACAATATCTAGAATTATTTGTGTTGTTGAAACAAACACCTTAAATATTTTAACTTTTGATTAAAATACAGTAAATAAATGCAAATATCACCTGATATTTATCTAATTCTATTTCCCATTTGTCTCTTTTCCAATTATCTACATTTAAATCCCCTGTATATAAGCCCACCTTCATATTAGTAAATTTTTTAATTACTTCAAATTGTTGTCTAGCAAGTGCCACCGTATTTGTAAGGAAGACCGTTCTTTTACCACCTTCAGCTAGAGTTCTTTAAAAAAAAAATTAAAAATTAGTTAAAAAAAAATATATGTCTTACCCGTTTAAATCTTTAGACATTCTTTTTAATGCCATTAAAGCAATAAATGTTTTCCCGGAACCAGTTGGAAGATATACGATAACATTTTCTTTGAGAGCCTGTTCTAATAACTGTTCTTGATAAACTCTTGGCTTCAAAGATGAATCCTCATCAACACATTCCAGCTTTTATTTAATAAATTTCAATTGCAAATTTTGTAATTTAATTTTAAAATTATTTTTTTATTTCTTAAATTTAAAAATTTTACCTCTAAATCTTCATTCATATTTGAAATTGTGTTTTATATTTAAGTGCAATCTAATGCAAATTCTATGTAATTTCGCCACTTTTGATAAAACCACGTCAGTTGATTATTATTCGCATTTAAAGGAATTCCCCTAATTTTTTTTTTAATCCTTTTCTATAGCAAACAAAGATTAAATAGGAATCTTTTATTTTGTGAGTGTAATATTTAACTAAATAAATTTTTATTTAAAACACTAAAAACAAGTTAAATCGCCTCTTTATAAATTTATTTAATGAATTTATGAATGCTTTGATGAATCGGTTTTATTTTTTATAAAAGAATGCACTATCGGAATACTGAATAAAGAATATTCACAATCACAATTACATTACAATTCTAACGTAAGGGCCAACATATAATTATCGCGTCATTTCTGCACTTGTTTTAATGAAACGCGTGCGGCCCTACATGAAGATATTTGTAAATTTTATTGACGCGTCAATTACACGCTTAAGTTTAATAAAAACATAAACAAAGAATTTTTGCAAAGTTTATAAAGTTAAGAATTAAAAATATTAAAATGAATAGAGATTTTGAATTTTTCATCGATATTACTTGGCCGTTATATGTTTATATATTCAAAATGCCCTTATTAAAGCATTTATAAAAGGAATTGTTTTCAATTTCGATGATCAGCTGCTCCTCAAATTTATCCATTTTATTTAATAATTTATAATGTTCTATAGCTTTGAGTTTAAATAGTTGAAACCAACGGTTTTTTTTCTTTTTGATTGTTTTTTTTTTAATTACATAAGTATGTACATCATTATACTTGTTCCATTTAAACCTGTGTATTCATCTCTACTTTAAACGCACGCGTGTAGTTGTAGAAACGCCTTATTATATATTGGTCAGTAAACCTTCTCGTTTGGAGGAAACATCCGTTTAATTAAATAAAAAGTGAATTATAAAAAGTGAATTTATTAGTTCTAGGACTACCTAGAGCAGAAACGTAAAGGTTTTTGCGTCCTGTCTTGTTCTGTTCTTTCCCTTCCTGAAAACTAAAAAACAAATCTCAAATTTTATAGCTTTCTTGGTTCCAACAGACCTTAAAAAATACCTATAACGTCTTCAAAATCTTTTTATGTATTTTACTGAAAATTACTAGGGATAACAGGAGGATAAAAAAATATAAATTTTCGTATTTTTAATTCATTATAGAAATCAAAATTTTAACATTTGTTTCCATATGCGATTTGTCATGTGAACCCAGAAACTACTACAGGGCACTGCACAGCTGTTTTTATGTCAGAATTTGTTTTCTTGTTTTCCTATTAAAATTTAGTAATATGTCAAAAGAACAAGATTAATCAAAATTCAAAATATTGAACTTTAATAACAATTAACAACCATTTTAACAAAGAAAAAAAGGGGATTTTTTTTTATTTTCTTTTATCTGTTAAACAATACAAGATAAATATAAGATAACGACAAGTATTAAAATTTTTGAATTCAATGGCTACTATTCAAAAAGAAAAAATAAAGGTAATATAAAAATTTTTTATATATATTTGCGCATTTTGTAATTTCATTAGTTTGTTTTTTACAATAGAAGAAGAAAAAAAACAAAGAAGTTTTAATTGAACCAACTTCAGAAGAATATTTTGAAGATGAAATCAGTTCAACAAAAGTTTCAAAAAACTTAGTTACACATGAATGTTTTGTTTCTTCTGAATTCAAATCACCTGACGAAGAAAATTTGAACATTCATAATGAGGATCAAACAAATTCTAGATCGAAAATTATATCCCCAAGTAAAGAAGAAGACCTGGACAATTTATCTAAAGATATTGTAACAGAAAATATAATCGACCTTTCACAAAATATTTTAAAAGCTGATACTGTAATTTCTCCATCGGCCCCAAATATTGAAAAATCTAAATCCGATATATGCATATTAGAAAAAACTGTTAATAAATATCCAGATCTTAAAAAATTAGAAATACGTTCTGAATGTGTTATTGAGTCAGTGAGAGAGACAATCATTAAAGCAAAACAGCCAAATCCTATGACAAAAATTCAACTAGCCGAACTATACGATTGTAAAATGTTAGATTTAGTTAAACAATTTGAATTAGAATTTCTTGCAAATACTTTGCAACCAAATTTCGAAAACGATCCATTATATGTACATTTGCAACAATATGCCGTTGCAAGAAGTAAAATTAAAGTGAACCAAACTGATTTAGAAGAATTGGGAAAAAAATTTGAATTACTAAAAAATTGTGTATGGAAAACTAACATCGAAGTTGAACAAGCAAGTAGTACATGTAACGATAATATTCGCGTTTATGCCAAAGAAAGTTATGAGTAAGTATTTTTTTTTTTGAAAATAAATTATTTTTTATAACAAAATTACCTATTCTAGAACAATAGTCATTGATGAAAAAAATTTGCAAAATTTATTATCTACATTAAATAAGAAGTACGAGTTGGTCTGTTATTCGTATAATAAAAATAAAATGAATGCTGAAACTTCAAGGCTTAAGGTTTGTTTAACTCTTATATCCAATTATACATAATTATATTTTGTTTGAACTTTTAACTTAACTTATATGTGATGGAAAACATTATTTAGGTCGAACAAATTATTCGAGAAATATTAGCACATCCTTGTTTTAAAGAAATTGAATCAAACATCTCTTTACAAGTTTTAAAACAAAATGATTCATTGACACTACATGGTTTAAATCACTTACGACGAGCATTGTCTATTCTTTTCAGTTGCCTTCGAAAACCATCTCCAGATAAGGTGTTTTCTTTTAAAAGATTAAGTTAAAAAGAAGTAATTAAGTTAATTTTGTTTAGGTTTTTACAAATGTGTTAGTAGAATGGATTAGCACTTTAGTAGCCGCGTACATGCGAATATCAACAATTCAGGATCATTGGTTTTTGTTTTTTCATATTTTACGTTGTCCAAGTGGAGTTTCTAAATGGGCTACAAATTTTATTCAAATCCCTGAACCTAAAATACCAATGGTAGGTGATTTAATGGAATGTGTTGAAATTAGTCATTGTTTATCTGTATTGCATATTTTATTATTACCAATTAAAAAAAGGAATGAATTTTTACAGTTTTTATCAAAGGTAAATTTTGGGATAATTTCAAAATAACTATAAAAACTAATTTGATTTAAATTTAAGGCACACAGGGAAATTTCAGATCCTGTAAAAGATGATGTGTGGATAATTGTTGATTCTGATGGAGAAGAGGGAAGTGATTTTAAAGGAGAATGTGTTGGAATTAAAGAAAATGATTTAATATGTTTTTTGAATCAAATTCCTTTAGAAATGCTGTTTAGGTAACAAACAAAAAATTTCAAAAACAATATAGATAAGTATAGTGAAAATTCTAAAATAATGTTCTATTAGATGTATTATAAACGTTGAAAAAAAAGAAAGTGAATACAAAGTTGAAGGAGATCGTATTTCAGAACAGCAATTTCTAAAGTTAATTGCTTTTTGCACAAAATTGGTTGAACTATTTGGTGATGGTTTGTTAACTTACAACACAGAACGCTACAAACAATTTGCTAAAAGATTAGGAAGGTTAATTAGACATACTATACATTATGTGTCAGATATTCATGAAGTGTTTTTGTAATTATAAATAAATTAATAAACTCAATTTTTTCTATATTTTAAATTATTTTTAGACGAAATAAATTATCAAAAGATCCGTATTTTTGCGAACAAATTACAGTTGAAATGAACTCTTTTATAATTAAATCATGTAGTTACATTTATAAAACACCAAATTTAGCTACATGGCAATATTTTTCGTCACTCCCATTTTCACTCTTAGAAACTGATACATTATGGCAACTTTTTCTTTACTTAAATATTGGATTTCCAGATGATTTTCCAGTTCCAAATGAAGGTATAAAATAATTTTTTTTTGATAATTCGTAAAACTTCTCTATATTGAATTTTAAATTTTAAAACCGTCTAAAAGCAAAAGTTTTAATTCGAGTTAGAGAAGGTATAATTTGAAAATTGGCCTTTGTATTAATTTGGTTAGTTTCTTTTCATGTCTTTAGCTAAAAATAAGGATATTAAAAGAAAATTAGGTAGATAAATTGATTAAAAATATATAATTATAAAATACATTTTTCACAACTCAACAATGAATTTAATTTCTTCAATTAAATTATTTTAAATTTAAATTAAAAGTTTTGTATTTTGTAGATTTCAAGCAATCATTATTTCAACCAAATTTTTGGCCACGTTTTAATGTAATTGCATCAGATTTATCTTCCGAAGACTTGTACTATTTAATTCAAGCATTTTTCGAAATGGCGAATGAACGAGATCGAACTAAAGATTGGGAATTTATTGAAATTGTTTGCTTGCATATTTTTATGGTAAAATTTTAACAATATAAACTTTATTTAACTATTACATTATTTTATTTCAGATTGGTTTTTTGAATGAACCAACTAGAGAAACTTGTTATAAAACTTCACGCGATATGTTAACAAATTTAACTTTATCATATCCAGAATTAATAGCTTCATTACTTCAACAAATGAAAATTCGTTTTGGAGAAACCGATAATTTAATATATTTAATAAAATCATTGCCACTAGAAAATTGGAAAACAGATATTCAGAGCTTTGAGATTTTATCAGCTTGGTTGACAAATTATAATTATGATTGTAAAGAAAACGCATTGGCTCGAATTATAATTAGTCATTTGAATTGGGCTTTTGATTCAGATAAACGTCTATTCTTGCCCCACAACATTCATGTCCGCATGGCTTGTTTAGTATGTGAAGCTTTAAATAAACACAACCCACAAATTATTGGATCTTCAACAATTTCTGAAAGCATGAAACAGGTATCCAATTTGATTGAAAATCATTGCAATAAGGAACAATTTACAACATGGTGTTGGAATATGATATCATTGTTAAGACTTCATTTAATGGATCAAAGTAGTGAAGCAGCGAAAAGAACATTACAAAATCCATCGGATCATTTATGTTTTGTGCCTGATTTAGAAAATTTTGATATAATATATCAAGGAGTAACAGAAAATCGTCCTTTAGCTTTATATATCTCAATTTTGATAAGTTTATGGGGTCATTCAATACCCCTAATTTGTCAAAAAGGCATTCCACAAATGAAACTACTCTTATTAGATCATCGATATACTTCTGTTATACGCTGTATTCAGTTAATTACACCATTATTCTTAGAAAGTCCTGATACATTAGCAAATTGTGACAAGTAAATTAAATAAATTAAAATTTTTGTTTAAATAAAAAAACAATAATATTTTAGTTTCCAAGATATATTAAAAGTAATTTTTAATGCTGATCGAACTTATTTAAAAATGGCAAAAGATTTAGTGGGATCAAATTCTAATGGACCTGTGTTTGAACATTTTATAAATATGATGCAATCGCAAATAATACATTACTACGAGATTGGTTTAACGACTCCATCATTATTTATTCATTTATGGTTGGAAATTTTAACTGCTTTCCCAAATTGGCAAAACACAAATGTGGTTTACTTAATTGATGCAATTCTTAAAATTGCATACCAATTTTCGGATTCATGGAGTAATTGTAAAGAATTTTTTAGAGAGTATTACAAAGTAGTTAATTTACTTTTTTGTTAAACAAATTTCATAAATACATTCTTTTTTTCTAAATAGAATTGTAATAATTGGAAAACAAATGGTACATCTACTTTCAAAATGTTGTTGGGGACAGGAACACAAAATAACAATTTTCCAACATTATCTACTGATTGTGGGTGGATGGCTTTATTACTTTTAGAACTTGAACATGAAACTCAAGAATATTCAAACTCTCTTTGGTCGGAATTACTAAGAAATTTATACGACGGTAATGAAAAGAATATGGAAAATACCTTAAAAGTAAGTGTTTTGCATTGTTCTAAAGTTTTTTTATTTTTCATTTATCATTTCATCATTATCAATTTTTATATTTTCTTCCATTGCTATTACATTCCATAAATCTGATAATTTATATCCATCACGTAATTTTTCCATTGCAAATCCAAGCTCTTTACAGTAAAACGGTTCTCTAGGTTTGCTATTTGTTAAAGCACTACCTTCAGCTATATACGAATTTAATTTCGAATTAATTTCTTGTTCTTGTTTTTTATCAATTTCTTGAAATTCTTCAACAATAAATTGATTTTCATTATTTAATTGATTTTTGTCATAATACTGATGTGCATCATATTGAACTCCGAAATTAGGATTCTCCTTATAAACGGCAAATAGCGATGTAAGTTCTTTGTAAATTTGTTGCAATTTCTCCTGTGGATCAATTCTAAATCCTAATACATAATTTCCTCCAGTGTTTAAGGTATGTATTACCAATGCGAGACCATATTTTGAATCCCGTAATTTTATCTAAGTATAAAAATTTACAAATTTAAAAAATTTAAAAGGTGGAATTGATTCAAATATGTACATAATTAATTTGCATATATGGTAAACTTAAATTGAACGTTTCATTTACATCTGCAAACCACACTAAACGTATATTAGTAACAACAAAAGATCCTAAATTTCCTTGGTCGCTAGATAAGTTCCATACACCATTTAATGTTGTATAAACTTGTTCTTGTGGCAAAACTAAAAGGTTACCTTGTTGTACAATGTGAGTTCTTAATTTTAGTTCCCGATACAATGAAGTTTGTTGATAAATTCTTTAAATATATTATTTTCACAAAATATATTCAAACAATACAAGAGGATGTGCTATTCTACAATTCATATTACCTGTATATATCAAAAACGCAGGTAAAAGGTGATTTAATTTTATTTTTAGTTTCTGAAGAACAATCCATAAATAAAAATTCAAATTTCATTGATGCTCCATCAGCAATCACATGTAAAGCTTGTGTTGTACCACGTATTTTAGAAAATACAACTTTAATAGTCATTGTTATAATTTTTGAAAAACCAATAGCTAAAATATAATGATTTCTGTTTATACTAATAGTTAAAATTATATGATTTCTGTATAAATATAAAATATTTACATACATATATTGAATTTTTTATTAACTAAAGAATACCAAATTATTCTTAAATTGGTAATCAAAAGACTTCCAGTATCTCCTGGATTTCCTTTATTATCTTCTACGTAATTAATAAAACTTAAACATTTTTCACCACCGCGTAAGTTGTTATGCCTTCAAAATAAAATAGTAATTAGTACAATTTATAATTATTGAATGAGTTATTTAACGTTTAAAAATTATTAAATTAGGAAAATTACATATTAGGGAGGTCGAACTTAATCTGTCTGTCTTCCCATATTGGTAACGAATTTGTCATTATTGAATTAGAGTTTTGATCTACCTATGTATATTTAATAACAAATTAATGAAAATATATTGTTAAACGTCGTTTAAATATACAAACTCTTTGAAGTTGTTTGCACTTCGAATTAAAAAATGTGAAATATAATTTAAATATTGTATGTATAATGTATTACATAACCGTACCATATCTAACAGTTGACTTGGTTACAAATATTTTAAGTTATAAATTATTTATTACATATTGATACATGCGCAAAAGGATTTTTTATAACTAAAAAATCTATGTTCTGAAGCTTCAGGATTAATTTTGACTAAATACATTTTAATAAAAGGAAATCGTAACAATTCATTTATTGCAACAGAATTAAACTGTTTTTAACGGGATACTTCCGTCAGTTTTATAATATCATTATCACATAACAATATCTGGTTCCAATTTTACTAACTTAAGTCAAATAAGTTATAAATTTAAGAATAATAGAAACCATAAAGATGATGAGATGTCACATATCAAAACTATAAAAAGCACAAGCCATAATTGACTGTTTTGTTAATTAAAATATTTTTATTTCAAAATGTCGACAAAGAAAAAAAATTTTAAATATCTTGAGTTTATTGCTTACAAATTGGTCTTTTTTTCATTGTTTCCTTCATAACGTATTTAAGAGATTTAGAAATTATGGTGGGAAAAATATGGAGAGACCGCTTTGCTTTGAAAACATAATTTACACATTTACATGCTGTACCTATAAAAATATATGTACATTTAAATATAATTATTACATCTTTGTTTTATTTTTTTAGAAAAGTTGTAATGCAGTTGGCTATCCGCAATTTTCATTACCTTCCCTCGTATTGTATAAATATTCAACTTTAATAACTAATGCAGATATAAATCATCCATTATTACCAATATATGGACAAAAATTCTTTTTACTCTACTTAGATCGAATTAATTTTAATCAAGATGAAGAAAGGTACAATTTTTAATTATAATTTTTGTTTGTCACTTAAAATATATAGATTTTTTGTAATTTAGATTCCACAATATTTTTGCTGTTTCGGATAAATTTTATGAATATAATATTCCATTAATGAAGAAAATGAAAATAAAATTAAAACTTGCGGAAGAAAATTATAGTAAACTTTCTTCAGACAATGCTGATAACGAAGTTTTATCTTATTTTTATACTCAATGTTCAAAGTATAACCATTTTTTCATAAATAAATTTTTATTATATATTGGTATTTTACATATCTTTTTTTCTTTAATTCATACTTAGAATTATGAAAACTTATTTATTATGGTTAGAAGAAACTGATTTACAAAAAATTTCAAAATTTCAAAGAATTGATTTACCTCCTCAATATAATGCTGAAAAATTAACCGATATAATAAATGGAAATGAAGTATTATTGTAATTATTCAATTAATAAAATATATCTAAATTTTTTGTATTAACTTTTAGCAACATTGGACTGAATTTATTTATTTGAGAAAAATTCGCGATCAACAAAAGAATGCCTCAAATAAATGGTTAAAATATTGCTTTAGACTTCATGAAGTACAACAAAGATGTGGTGAAATATTGCAATCAAAAAAGCAAATAAACGCTATTGATCGAATTAAAAATCATTTAAAATCTTACGAAAAACCG
This sequence comes from Dolichopus griseipennis, assembly GCA_963082915.1. Classification (NCBI taxonomy): domain Eukaryota; kingdom Metazoa; phylum Arthropoda; class Insecta; order Diptera; family Dolichopodidae; genus Dolichopus; species Dolichopus griseipennis. The sequence continues at coordinate 36,551,208 of OY720441.1, read as the reverse complement.
TTACCTCCACCAGTACACAATAAATTACCATTAATTTTTAATCAATTAGCTTCACATTCAATATGTTCTCGTACTCTAGAAGAATTAAGAAAAGAATTAAAATATGTTAATGAGTTTACAAAGTAAACAATTTTTAATATGTGAAATTTATATTTTTACTATAAAAATTTTTCTATCTTTTCAGTAATTTAAACATCAAGTATAAAAAGATTAAGTCACTTGATTGCAATTTTAAAGATCAAATTAAATTGTTATATAAAAATACTTTATACTTAAAAGAAGTTTCACAAGATTGCTCAAGCATAACAAGGTTTAATAAAGTTTGTACCGGCCCTGCGTTGATAAATTTAAAAGTAACTGAAAAATAATACATATTTTGTTTTTAACAGTAATTTAGTTTTATTTTATTTACAGTTAAAAAGACCTCAAAAAATGGAAAGTGTTCAAAGAAAATTAGATGAAAATCGAGAAAAATATGACAATCTTATTCAAGATATCCTAAATAGTAATATAAATGCTCTAGTCTATTCCATTCAAAACATGGAACACATTGTTAGGTAAATTTTAATAATCAAATTAGTATATAATTTAATTAAATATGTGTATAAATACAATGTAATCATAAATTGCATTTTTATAAAATTTATTTTTTAGATGTCTTTTAATAGCTCAAGGAGAAATTTCTGAAAAAGGACATAAAGAAAATATACATATTACGAGAGTGGCCATTGATTTTTTTTATGATATTCTAAAAGGTATTAATATTAATGTACAAATTTTGCAACCATGTGATGACATTTTTTTATCAATGATTCATGAGTTGGGGGTATGTAGAATTCATACTTTTATATATGTGTACGGTTTTAAAATATTCGATTTTTTTAGATTTTTATTCAAAATAGTCAAGAAACCGAAGGTCTAAGAATATTAGATATGAGCATAAAATGTCCAGATTTGTTACAATTACTTTCTGAACTCTTTATACCAAACAAAACAACTTCAAAAAATTTTCTGGACATGTATAAATTTTTGGTTGATGCTCATATAAATAATCATGATAAAAAAACTATATTTGTACTTTTATCGAAATTTGATTTGTATAATTGGTTACAAGTCCAACAAATACATTTACCTCAATTGCTGCAAATGCTTGAATTGATAATACGAGGTTTAGAAAATTGGAATAAACCAGAAAGTAGTTTAATACAGGATATATTTAGACGACATTTAGTTCATTTATTTAATTATGAATTTCCCAAATACTTCTTAGAAATTTTAGCGACTGTGTTAAAAAGTGTTTCAGAACAAAAAATTTGTACAGTTGTGCTATTGGATTTATTAAATACATTATTTGAAAAAGTTGGTTGTGAAAATTTAACGTTAGAAAGTACTAAAACCCAAATTGAGGAAAAATCTATTAAATTTACAAATAAGCAGAATTTTCTTGATTTCAAAACTGTAAATCTTAATACAAACTCAACATTAATTCTTTATTTTAATATTTTAAATTTTTTAGATAAACGATATATTTTTACTTTTTTCACAACATTTTCAAAATGAAAGGTTAAAGAACGGTTTACATGGATTATATCCAAAGCATAAAAATTATTGTCTACCCTTATCAATATGGTTTACAGTTTTATGCAGAACTTTAGTAATTTCGGCCATATCAACTTATCCGGGTGTTTTAGGAGAACAAAGTAAAAAATGTAAAAATTAATTATTAAACATTTTCTTTAAAGGGATAATTTTTTAGTATGTAATTCCGTTTTCGGTCCAATTATTAGTCTATTTTCACCTTGGATTGCAATATACAGACAACAAGATTTTCAACAACTAACTGCCAATTGGACAACACAGTTTCAATTAAGTGGCAAAGATTTATTACCTTGGAGTGATTCCTATTTAGAAACGGCAGAATATATGATTGATTCTTTTATTAATAGTTTACAGTACATTTTGAAAAATTTACCCGGTAATAAAAAATTAATTTTTCTTTTTAAAAAATAAACTAATTTTTAAACATTAGTGTCTAATACAATATTGGGTCATGTATATAGCTGGTATCAACATCATTTTATTGGTCTAGATTCTTCAAAACAAGTAATACAAGTCCCAATTCACAAAGCTCTTAAACAACTATCTTGGGAAAAATTTAGTCCTCAATCAAATCATATTGACTGTTTTTACAGGACAATTAGTGAAGTAAAAATTTGAAGTTTAAATAAAAAATTTTATATTGATATGAATCGTCTTTATAGAATTCTGCAGAATGTCTAAGTTTTTTAGGTGAAATATTAATTGAAGTGAAATGGTCAAATTGGATAAAAGAACAATTTTATTCATGGGATTCAAGAACTCAAAATCATGCAATAAATTTACTGTTACCAATTTTTGTTGAAATTAGTTTTGAACCAAATGTAAATTCCAAATTTGAGCAAGCTAAAAATTTGGAAGAATGTTTAGAATTTCCTTGGCATTTAGTTGACAGTAAAAACGTGGAAGCAGTTTTCAATTGGCTTATATTGTCAGTAAATCCAATTTTATTGCTAAATTTAAGTTCAGAAAAATGCAACGTAAACCATGCTGTATTAAAGTAAAAAGAAATTATTTTTTTCAAATTTCAAAACTAAATAATTTAAAATAAATTTAAGGTTGTTGCAAAAAGCATGTGGAATGTCGAAATCCAGGGAAGTAAAAGGTATTAAATATCAAATTCAACTGAAAAGAGTTTTGTATGTTAACACGATAGTAAGAATGCTTCATACGTGTTTAAATAACAATAATAGAACACTTGTAACCGCAGAAAGTTTAAAAGCTCATCAGAATGTTCTTGTTGAAGTATTGGATAATATAGAAGATATTTTATTAAATGAAAGTTCAATAAAAGAAAGAGAAAATGAAGGTCAAAATTTGATTTTAGAAGTTATTGGGTCTTTACAAAATAAAAATCATTCTTCGAGGTACGAATTATATTAACAATTTTATTTTATATAAATGCATTTGTATAAAAATATTCAAACTTAATTTTACAGGTTATTTGTTGATGCCATCGTGTACTGGCAATCCAAATGTAGTCCTAATAGTAATGTGTTAAATTTAACTGTAAATAGTTTTGGTCTTTGTAAAACTTTCAACAGCAATATGTATCCCTTATTAGAAGCTACTTTGTATAACTTTTTTAGATTTGCTACTACGGGTGAGGAACATACAAAATTTTTCACTTTTCATTATTTTTTTTCATTTTTACAGATAATCAAATATCTACATGGAAAACTGTTTTTCAACGTTTAAATGTTGTTATAAATAATTTTGATTATCAAACTTTGTTAAAAGGCTCATATTTTTTGACATTACATACATACTTTTTGTATAAAATACAAAGTATGGATAGTCCAGGAGAAAAAATAACATTTTTGCAAGATATAAGTCAAATTTTAGAAAGTTTAAAATCAAAGTAAAAATAAAATATTAAAAGAATATAGTTTTGCTTACACGTACTATTTTTTAGCGAAACAAATGAATCAAGATTGGTTCTTATTTGGGGTGCTGTGATTACTTGTGGATGTAAATTGTTAATTTTGACAAAAAATATTAAAAAAACTTTGTTAATGGTTGCAAGGCAGCTTCACATTCTTGCAAAACAATCAGAAGGATGGGGCGATAGTTTATTAGGCGTTATTGGTTTACGACGGGATAATAGTTTTTATAAGTACATATTTTTTATTAATATTTTTTTAAAATTTTAATTTGATTATATTAATACATTCCGCAGACGTAAAATTCTCTTTAAATGTTTATCAAGCATAATTTTTAGTTTATTTCCTGATCAAAGGTCTTTAATTTACAAATATTATTATGTTAACTTTATTTAAAAAATTTTTTTTTAGTGGATCACAATTCAAAGAATCCCAAGAATTCATTATGTCAGTTAATGAGTTAATTAACGAAAGTGTGAATAAGTCAAGTACTAACCATAAACAAGAAATTACTAAAGCTGTAGAAATTATAACAAAAAATAGAATAAATGAGCCAGAAAACGTTGCCGAAGCTGTTTTTGAATTAATAAATATTTTTTATAATGATAATTTTATAAAAAGTGCACAGGAAGTTTGGATAATTTAAGCGGCCTTATTAATATTAATTTTTTTTTTTAACTATTTTACTTGGTTTTATTATAACTATATTCAGAAAATTTATTTTGATAATACTTATTTACGAATGACTTATAAAATTTGTTAAATGTATATATTTTAAGTTAATATATTTGAATAATAAGCTTTTATATTTGTTATAATTAATTAGATTTTAAAAATTAACATAAGCTATAAATCATAATTTGCAAGTTTCTTCTAAATTAAATATAATTTAATAAACATAGTGCATTTTAAATTTTATTACAGATGTTAAAATATAACACTAAACAACATCATAGTTAAAAAAAAACATCGTTACAATTTTTAAAATTGTATGGTTGTCATCTATTTATTTTCTAAAATATTTTCTTCTCTAATATTAATTTCTTCATAATCACAATGAAAAATTTCACTAAAACTTTCTAGGAACGTTGGTATAACACAATTTATACTTTTATTTTGATTTAATTCTTTAGAAATAGAAGTAACACCTTTACCCTCTATTCCACATGGTGTAATATGTTCAAACCAATTTAAATCAGTATTACAATTTAGCGCTATGCCATGTGTTGTAATATATCTTGAAGCATGTATTCCTATTGCACAAATTTTTTTATCTTCTACCCAAATTCCAGTATGTTCCGTTCTTTTGGCATCTATGTTTAATTTATTACATGTTTTTATAACTGCTTCTTCTAAGTTGTTAACGTACCACCTAATACTTGGCTTGAATTGTTTTAAATGTATTATAGGGTATGCAACCAACTGTCCAGGACCATGAAATGTAATTAATCCTCCACGATTTGTTTTATAGAATTCTGCTCCTAGACATTTTAATTTTTCCTCATCTTTAATTGTGTAATCTTTTGTTCTTATACCAATAGTGTAAACCGGCTTATGCTCTGTTAATATTAAAATATTTTTAAAATTTTTAAAATCAGTTGATGTATTATAAACCGAAGCAAAATATTTTTGAATATGAAGACCGTCAAAATAGCTTAGTATTCGAGTTCGAAAAATATGAACAAGTTTTTTCATACTAGAAATTTTAGAGCATTCTAAATTTATTATTTAAAAATAAATTAATCAAAATAAATAAGTAATACAGCACAAATTTATTATTTAACAGCTGATATTTGATATTGAACAGGGTTGAGAAAACTAAGTTAAACTTAAAGGAAGTTTAGACTACCAAACAAATTTGTTGGAATTCGAAAAATTAATATTACTAGTATATCTATCTATGGTTGTAAGATTCTTTGTTATTTGAATTTTTAATTAGTGAACATAAAAAAGAACGATAAGTAATATACTTTTATAATATGTTTTTATTATATCTATACCATACTCTTTCTTTTTTTTATTGTTTTTTGATAATAAAAGTACAGATTCTACTAATCCCGCTTATCCTACACACAACATTTTTAATAATTTTGATAAAATGTTAAATTCAAAAATTAAACACATTTAATTTAATTGTATAAAACGTATATAACTGAAAATGTTAATATGTTCGAGAAATGCCAAAATGAACTAAAAAATAAATTACTAAAATGATATTTCTCTTATAATACCTTCATAAACTCCCAAAATTTTGTTGATTACCTAGTACAAAATCAACTAAAAACATTTTTGGAATGTTAAGTACCTACTTAAGGATTTGACATATACATTTTTTGAATTAACGAATTTTCAAATCAAGAAAAATAAAGAAAAAAATCTACTAAATTTTCGAAAATCGAAATCTTTTAAATTTCTCAAAATCTCTAGAGTTTATGAAGATTAGCAATTGGTCATAAAGCAAAGCAGTTTTGATTATTAAGTTTTACAATACATAGTATCTGTATATATTTCTTTATTGCTTTAAAAATTATAAAAGAATCACTTGTACGAATTCGGAAATCGTATTTTAATTTTACTAATTAAAGACAATAGAAAATAGTATAATAATCGTAATTAAGCAACAATAGATGAAAAGATGAAGAATATAGAAACAGTACAATGGTAATTGGGAAAATATTTAAAAAATATATTCTTAATTTGCTTATGATTTCCATTTTCACGATGAATAAAAACCTGAAGATTATTAAAAACCAAAATATATAAGTTTAAATTTACCATAAAAAAAAATAAAATAAAACAATTGTCTACATTTTCTTTTTTCAATATTATTCAAATTTGTTTGTTGAATTATATAATATTAAAAAGTAAATATTTAAATTAAAAGTAAATTAAACCAAATAGTAAATATTTTTATACGAAATAACTTACAATATACAAACTTTTCAATCCAAATGTATTACAATGTAAAAATGTAAACAAAAAAACTAATGAGAAACTGCTTTTTAAACATTTTCATTTACTCAAATTTAAATAATGACACACGAAGGAGCCGTACGCCTGTACCATTTCTATACGCATTAGAAAATGCATGTGTAATTTTTTGTCTGAATACCGAAAAGAGTCGGGAACATCCATTTGTCATTCTAGTACTAGGAATTCTATAGAAAATACAAATGAATTTTTTTGTCTCAATACCTCAGGATAGGAAATCACATTAGATGAAAAGAGTAGGGAATATTCTTTTGCCATTCTAGTATTCTATGCACAAAACGAATCTAATCAGCTAGTTTACATCAAGTTTTTTTTGACGTTTTAAAGTTTAAATTGAAAAATTTGTACGAGAAACGTCGTACGCTTTTGATTAGGTAAGGCCCTAATGTTTAATTTTTAGCATTTTAAAATTTTATTTTAATTATTTATTGATGAAATCAAAAAAATTTGTATATATATCTGAGAATTGACGTGGAGTACCAACTGAAAATACTTGACAACTGACACATCACATTGAAAACTTCATTCAATTATAAAAATGTCAAAAAGATTACGATTCTCTGCCATTTTGAATTTTTTTATTGCTAGAAAGGTTTCTGGAATATCCTTTCTTTAAATAAATCATAAAACAAGGAAAAATTTTGAATTAAATTTTGTGAAAAAGGATATAAAACAGCTTCAAACTGAAAACTATGTCAAGATATTTGCAGAGGCCCGAGAATGCTCTGAAAAGAGCAAATGGTAAGTTATTAAGTCCACGCGACATATTTTAAAATTCAATATGGAGGGCGGTATCTTATTCTAAAAATCTTTCAGAGTTTATTGATGTTGGGAAACCGGCAAGAGCTTTGGATACACTGCAAGAAGTGTTTCGTAGTAAAAAATGGACATATACGTGGTCGGAATCGGTAATTGAGCCTATTATGTTTAAGTACTTAGATTTATGTGTCGAATTAAAAAAGTCGCACATAGCTAAGGAAGGTTTGTTTCAATATCGAAATATGTTTCAATTAGTCAATGTTGGTTCATTGGAAAATGTTATTCGTCGCTATTTAAAAATGGCAGAAGAACGTACTGAAGCTGCGCAACAACAATCATCGCAAGCTGTTTTAGATATTGTTGATGATTTGGATAATATTGCTACTCCAGAGAGCATTTTAATGAGTGCTGTTTGTGGAGAGGATGCGCAAGATCGTTCAGATAGAACTATTTTGTTACCTTGGGTAAAATTTTTATGGGAATCGTATTGCCAATGTTTAGAGTTACTCCGTGTTAATACACATTGTGAAAACTTATATCATGATATTGCACGCATGGCCTTTGGTTTTTGCTTAAAATATAACCGTAAAAGTGAATTTAGAAGATTGTGCGACAAATTAAGAAAGCATTTGGAGGATATTTGTAAAATTTCAACTCAGTCAACGGGCGTTAGCATTACTAAATTAGAGACTCAACAACTTAATTTAGATACAAGGCTTTATCAATTGGATAGTGCTATTCAGATGGAATTATGGCAGGAAGCATACAAAGCAATTGAGGACATTCATGGGCTTATGACTTTGTCAAAGAAAACACCAGTAGCTAAAACAATGGCTAATTACTATCAAAAATTGGCAATGGTTTTTTGGAAAGCTGGTAATCAACTTTTTCATGCAGCAGCTCTTCTTAAATTATTTCAATTAACTAGGGAAATGAAAAAAAATATAACAAAGGATGAGTTGCAAAGGATGGCATCACATGTGCTCATTGCAACACTTTCGATTCCATTGCCTTCTGCACACCCAGAGTTTGATCGATTTATTGAAACTGATAAAAGTCCTTTGGAAAAAGCACAAAAACTAGCAGTTTTACTTGGTTTAACTCAACCACCAACTAGGGTGTCGTTACTTAAAGATGTGGTAAATTTAAAATTCTTAATTTAATTATGCAAGTTTTAATGATTTTCTTTTAAGGTTCGTTTAAATGTAACACAATTGGCAGCAGAACAGTTTACTAATCTTTATACTTGGCTTGAGATAGATTTTGATCCTTTAAATTTATGTAAAAGAGTTCAAGCTGTTATTGATTTTATAGAAACCGATGACAACAGTCTTCTAAAACAATATACACAATCATTAAAAGACGTTACTTTAATGAGACTAATTCGTCAAGTTTCTCAAGTATACCAAAGTATAGAATTTGTTCGTCTTGTTGAATTAGGACATTTTAGCGATATTTTTTATTTAGAACGTATTCTTGTTGATTGCGTTCGCCATAATGATATGCAAATTCGAATTGATCATCAGAAGCGATGTGTTCATTTTGGTACAGATCTTACTGAATCACAAAGAGAAGATCATTCTGATGGTCCAACTCTTCAATCAATGCCTTCAGAACAGATTCGGTCTCAACTGGTTAATATGTCAGTTGTTTTACATCGTGCCATTGCAGCTATTTATCCTGATCGCAAAAAGGCTGACCGGGAAAAATTACGCACACAAATGGTAGAACACTATCATGATATTAAAGATAGAGAACATCAACGGATCTTGCAACGTCAAAAAATAATTGAAGATCGTAAAGAATTTATTGAACGAATGAACATTGCAAGAGAAGAAGAAGAATTGAGACGACAGGAAGAGGCACAAAAACTACAAGCACAAGCAGAACAAAAACGTTTAGAACTAGAAATAGAAGAGCGCGAACGAATACGTCATAAGAATGAAATTCAAGCTATAAAGGAAAAGAGTTTGAAGGAAAAAATGCAACAAATTTCTCAAACATCCCATGGAAAGAAAATGTTAATGAAGTTGGACGAAGAAGGTTTGAAGAAACTTGATGCTGAACAAATTGCTGCGAAGGAAACAGAAGAATTAATAAAAGAAAGAAAAGAACATCAATCTAAATTAAAATCTCAAGAAAAAAAAGTTGATTACTTTGAAAGGGCCAAACGCCTTGATGAAATTCCTCTTATAGAAAAATTTTTATCCGAAAAGCAAGTTCAAGATAGAGAATTCTGGGAAAAACGGGAAGCTAATAGGATTGAAAAAGCAATTGCAGAAAGAAAGATTCACGTAGCACAAAAGGAACGACTATCCCGAATGCTTGAAGACAAGGATATTTTCATTTCAAGATTACGTCAAGAACAAGCTTCCTTATTCGTCGAAAAAGTCAAGAAATTCGATCAAATGTTAGAAGAAGAGCGTAAGAAAAGACTAGCACAACGAATTGTGCAGCGCCGTGAAGAAAGACGTAAAAAATGGTTGCAAGAAAAAGAAGATGAAAAGAAACGCCAAGAAGAAGAAATTCGTAAAGCAAAGGAAGAAGAAGAAAGAATAGAACTAGAAAAAAGACGCAAAGAACGTGAAGTTGAAGAAGAAAGAAAGAGAATATCGTTTGAAAAACAACGTCAGAAGGATTTAGAAATAGAAAAGAAACTACTAGAAGAGAGAGAACGATTTAGATTAGAATCAAAAGAAGAGGAAAAACCAGCCCGGGATGTTTGGAGATCAGAGAGAGGTCCCCCTGCAGGGAGAGAACCGCCCACGGTCGCAGAAAAGGATACTGGTGGTTGGAGAAGTGTTGGTCGTACAGCTCCTGCTGCAACTGAAAATCGTGAGGAAAATCGGGAAAGACGAGGTGAAGAACGTGATACTGCACAACGTGATAAAGGTTCTTCAGATTCATGGCGCAAACGTGGTGAGGGACCGGCGCGTCCTACTCCTGCGGCACCATCGGCGCCATCAACTAGAGACGAAAAACCTTGGCGCCGTGACGATCGAACAATACGCAGGGAAGATGATCGTCCACCTCGTCGAGAGGATGACCGTCCTCCTCGTAGGGATGATGATAGACCTCCACGTCGTGATGACGATCGCCCACCACGTCGGGATGATGATAGACCACCTCGGCGTGATGACGAACGTCTTCCACGTCGCGAAGATGATAGACCTCCACGTCGGGAGGATGATCGCCCACAACGCCGTGATGATGACCGTCCACAACGTCGTGATGATGATCGTGGAGGAAGACGTGATGATGGACCTGTTTCTAGAGATTTTCGTAGTGGAAAAGATGACAGAGAGTTTAGAAGAGATGATCGTGGTCCAAGAAGAGATGCTCCTCGTGAAAATCGAAATGACAGAGAAAATAGAGGGGGTGCTCCTGCAGGTGGAGATTCAGGCAATTGGAGGAGAGCCGATAGAACTGATGATAGAGAAAATCGTCGACCAACAGGAGGTGATAGGGGAGGTGATCGTCGTGGCGGTCAAAGAGATCAAAGAGATCAAGGGAACAAAGATCAAGGTGGCAGTTGGCGTTCTGAAACTCGACAAAGGAATGAAAGAGATGACGACAGAAAAGAACGTAATCCAGCAAGAACAGAAAAAGGTAAATATATTTAATCATAAATTCTTTGTAAAATATTTCTGAAAAAAATCTCTTTTAAGCTGAAAATCGTGATGATGGCGGTGAATGGACTAATGTAAAACGTCGTTAAATTTTTTATAATGTTAAAATACTTTGTTAAAATTCAATATTTTTAATCAACCATTGCAAAATTCTTACAAACATCTTATAATATTTATAAAAATCAAACTTAAAAAAATTGAGTCAAATTTTTGTTGTTTGAATTATAATTTATATAATTTTTAAATAAAACTAAATTTACTCAAAACCACTTACTTTATTTTTGAAACTTGCATTTTATTTGCATTATTATTAATTCCAGATCGTTGGCAAATATTTCCAATTAATCAAATAGTTATCCTACAAATAACCATTCCTTTGCTTGCAATTTCTTGTGTATTAAATTCTTGACGTATCAATGTCTACATCTGTTGAAACAGGTCTTAAATAATATACAAGATATACCGGGAAAAGTTTCCTGTCTTTGAACGATTGTTTTAAGTAGAGTCTTGAAAAACTGGAACACAAATAGCATTTAGGAAATATAAGTGCATGTTTCATGTACAAGTAAAGCCAAAAAATTTGCCAGAGCACTAGTTCCTTTAACGTATAAGTGCCAAGATTAATGCATATATGTATCATGCACAAAATTTTTAGATGCATATTTCAGAAAGCTAATGAGAAATATGGCGATAATCAAAAGGAAGTGAGAAAGTAACTCTTGATTGTTTAACATATGCGCCAAAAATTCTGGAAGTTAGTAAAAGAAAGTTGCATAGCTCGGCGATGTAGAAAATGACTAGTGAAGTGACTCGTGAAGATAGTCGTCTTATATGTTGCGCTTTTTTGGTATGTTTCATAATAGATATAAATGCATAAATACAATTTTTATAGAATTTGATTAGTCGTATCTTCCAAGTTCTTTAATTTGAAATTAAAAGACTAAAAGAAATTAGGGTTTTGTTTTTCTTTATTTGATTTTTTATGTTTAATTTACAATTCTTTTGAAAAGTTTTTTTTCAAAAAAAAGAAAATCGTATATTTTTGTTTTAATTTTCTAAAATTGTTTCCAAATTCTTTAAATTTTTTTTATTTCATTAAACAATTTTATAGTTTATTTTAATCACAAAAATAGTTTAAATTCATTTTGCTTTGATCTTCAAAATATCCAGTTATTTGATTCAATTCAATTAATAATTTTTTAATTTTTATATTTAATTAATAATTATATATAATTAACAGAATAATAAAATATTTTTTAACTCGCATAATTCTATAAAAAAAAAAACATAAACTACTTGTATTTTGTTTAGATAAAAAAAAATGGCCGTTTAACAGTTTTTATTTGAAAATGATAATTATTTTTAAAAAAATAAGTTCGGCTTTTTCTATATTTATGTATAAACATATATAATTTTATGTAAATGTTTATTTGTAAAATTTTAAAAATCTAAAAGCGTAAAAAAATATCAACATCATCAAAATTTTTCATTAATTTGTAATAAATCTGTTACAACTAAATATTTCAATTATTGTGTAACAAAGTAAAAATTATTCCTTAAAAGATACTATTTAGAAAAATGTGAAAAGTTGAAGGAAAAGTGTGTCAAGTTTTTTGTGTTGAAGATTTGGAAGCACATAATTTTTCCTTAACTTTTTTCAATAATGATTCAAATGAGTCATCTTTTTCGTTATTGGATAATAATACACTATTACGACTACTTGATACTGAATTATACGCATAATGTTGAAAAGTATTTGTTGCGGCGCCATCTGAAATTAGGTATTTTTTATTTAATTAAAAATTATTTATGTTTAAGAGAAATTTGTACCTAAATCAGCATACGATTGTCTACAAAATGCACGTCTTCCTCCAAAACTTATGTCATACATATTAATTTTCAAATCAGTATTTCCATTATCAATTGCTTTAAAGGCATCTTCAGCTCTTTCAAATGTGACAAAACCATATTTCATTCTAAGTATAAGTAAAAAAATAAGAATAAAATTTATAAAAAATTATATTTTTATTTTACCCAGTGTCTTTATAATGTAAAGTTATTTGTTTTACTGGACCATATCCAATAAATTTCCGCTTCAAGTCTTCTTTAGTGGTTTCGGCTTCAATACGGCCAACATACACAATTCTTCTTTCTTCAACAGCTGAAAATTATAATTCGTTTGTTATTTAAAAATTTATTTAATTTGATTTTAATATACCCGGTGAATTTTCTCTATTAGTAGTTTTACTCCTTGATTTTTTATAATAATTTGATGTAGTTTTCTGATATTTTCTTTCACTACTTCTGCTTCGACTCCTTGATCTAGAAACAGTACTGAAACTACTACTTGATCTACTTCTATAGTTACTACTTGTTGAATGACCGCTACCGCTATAATGTCTATTTCTATTTTGTCGTAATTTTCTTCTGGAACGATTACGTTCTTTATTTATTGTGCATGAAACATCTTTTAACTTTAATTCAGAAGAGTTATAGTTATAATTTTCTGATGGTGATATATGACGAGATCCGCATGTTGATCTACTATTGGATCTGTAGCGATTTGAACGCATTTTGTTATATTCATCATCACTGTCTTTTTCTGAATCTGAAGACATAGAAGTAAATTCGCCATTTTTATGTCTGTATTTTCTATTTTTAATAGTATTTTTGATTAATTTTATTGGCATAACTAATTCTAATAATGGAAATTCTGGTAACATTTCTGTTTGTGTTGATATACTACAGGTCTTTTGTTTGACACGATTTTTGGGTAAATGCATGATTATTTTATCTTCACCATGTTCATCTATCATATTTTCATTAGAAACATTATTTTTAACATTATGTTCTACCTAAAAAAAAATTACTGTAAAATACAGTCCTCAAAAAATTCAAAAATTCAAAATTACCTTATGAATTGAATTTTGTTTATTTAAACCATTTTTATTTATAATAGGTTGAACATCTTTAATAGTTTTTTGTAAGACTACACTTTTTATACTTGTTATAAGTGAGTTGTTAGAAATTTTTAAATTTTCATTTGATTTCACTTTCTCAATAGTATTACTAATATTGTACAACAACGATGTGGATTTATTTTTTGCTACAGATTTATCAAACTTTGGTGGAATTTTAATATCTGTATTACAACTAACTGAAACAATAATGATCTCTTCATACTCGGTATTTGTAGAGTTTTTTATATATTTCTGTGGTTGTGTTAAATAATTTGAATTTGATTTAATTATTTCTTCCAGAGGTAATATTTTTGTTATAGGTCCAACTTTAGATGAAACGGCAATATCAATTAACCTTTTTTGCGCTGCTTTCTTCCTCATCTCTTGCATTCTTAAAATTTTATTTTTAACTTCAATGATTGGATCTAATTGACTTCTACAGACATTTTCCATAGATAAATCCTTTGCAATAAGAAGAGATTGCGATGTAATTTTTGAAATTTTAGGGTTTTGGTCGTTTGATTCTATATTTTGTTTTATTGGGCTAACTTTGTTTTCTAAAATAATCTTGGAGTCTTTTGCAGGCGAATTAACAACTAAATCTCCTTTTCGTTTCTTATAATATTCTTCTAAATTCAATTTCTTTTTAATAGGAACTACAGGAACTTCTTTACCAGAGAGCTTATTAATACATATATTTGTTTTTTCCTTCTCCATTTCATCCATCTGAAATATATGTTCTTGTGATAAATTTAATTTTTCTATAACTGTTGAGTCTTTGTTGTTGAACATAACAATATTTTTTTCTAGCTCATTTTTCGGGTTGACTTTTTCTTCTTTTTTTATATTTGTTTTATTTTCATTAAAACGTGCTGATAGTTGATTAAAAAAAGAAATATTTTTATCACTAATTTGCATAGTTTTTTGAAGCTTTTTTCTTATAGATATATTGTTGTGAGTTTTAAGCTGGAAATAACATTTTTTGTTTAAATTTTTTATTTAATTTTTTTATTTAATTTTTTTATTTAATGTTACCTTTTTTGTTGGTTGATTTTTTGTAACTTTTATAGTTGGTTTTTCAATAATTTTGTCGACACATTTTACTTTTTTCTTACAAATGGGATCCCATGATGGATCTTTTTTAACATCATCATCCTCAAATAAATTATTAGTGCGTAAGTTTGACATATTGTCTTCATTACTTTTTGTAACTTTTATTTGTTCACTTTTTATTTGTGAATATTTTTTTAAATTATTATCATCAACAGTTTCAATATCAACGATTTCCTCAGATTCATAACCGTTATTTTTTTTTTTATTTTGGTTTTTATCATTTGAAGAATATTCAATTAGTTTTTCTGGTATAAAATCGTCTTCCGTAATAAATGTAGCCAAATCAAAATTTTCTGTGTCGATTTCAATAGATTCGGTTGAATTATTTGTAGCTACCATTACGCTACTTCCAACAAAATCTATATGATTTATTACAGTGTTATTACTAAAAACATTATTTTTACTATCGAGTTTTGTCTCAACTGTAATTTTATTTGGAGTTGGAGAAATATTTCCACAAGATATAGGTTGGTTACATATATTATATTCACTTGAATCTTCAAAATCACTCTCATCACTTGAATGACTTTCATAATCACCTATTGAAGAGCTATCTGTTCTACTTCTAAAAGTAGCATGACTTTGATTATCATCATCAGATAAACTTTGACAATAATTATGTTTATATTCACTTTTAAAGCTTTCACTGCTATCAAATTCTCCATCATCTTCAAATTCTGCATTAGGATCTACCGAAATAATTTCAATGGTAGGACCACTTTCTATAAAACTATCTAGCATAAAGGCCTATTGAAAAAAATTTTAATTACATAATGAAAAAATATTTTTTAAATTAATCATCAACCTGGGACTGATCAGAAATATTACTATGTTCAGTTTTACATAAATCATTATTTGAATAATGATCAATTTGTAATTCGTTATCAAAATATGTAAGTTTTTCTTCTATTGGTGATATTGGTAATATACCATTTAAATTTTCCGACAAATGTGGAGCGAAAGTGTCACTAAAAATGCAATCATTTATATTATTTAAAATAAAAAATTTTATTTTATAAGTAAATATTATTTTACCAATTTCCAACAGACCAAAAATTTTCTTCATATCTATTTAAAGAAGATTCATATTGATCATCATGAAAAACGCTTAACAGTTCTGAATCCATGCTATTGCTGAAATTATATGAGTCATAAGTAACCAATATTGTTTATTTATATTTAAAAATATTAACGGCCTTAAAATATATAATTCATACAAACATCCAACACAAAATCTGAGATTAAATCAAGAGAATGTTTCTGTTATAATTTTGATTAATTTATTGCTTTTAAAATATATTTGAATTAATGTTTTGTTATTCAAAAATTTAAAATTTTTTTATTAATTTGTTGTTGGGTTATTTATTGCTAAAATTTTGAATTACTTAAAATATCGACTATGCATTTAGTTTTACCTTAATTAAAAAAAAATGAACATATGTATATGAAATTGTAACACTTTGGAATGCATTTTAGAAAATTAAACTAGTTTCTTCATTTCTCGTGGTTTCTTATGCCAAAATTATAACCACGTTTTGGTATTAAACATTTTTCAGATTTGTTTTTTTTTCTAATGCGGCTCAAATTCATCACATCATTAAATACTTGAGTTTCAATTATATAATTTTGTAAATCATGTTTTAATATCAAAAAGAATTTAATTTAAAACCATTTTTTTTTTTAAATTTTTTTTTTGTAACTAGACTAGACAGCAACGTGTACAAATTTTACCTGTATTAATTCACAAAATATTTTGAAATTATTAAAATTTAATTGGTATTGACAGCATCATTTATCAATTACACAGAAATTTTTTTATCTTAATATTATTTTAAATATTTAATGTTATTTTATTTGCTTTAAAATAATATTATTTTTTTAAATATTCACTTTCTAGAGTAAACACATGGTTGTTGTACCGCACCGCACAAACATTGGCACATATGATATAAGAAAAGGTTTATAAAAGGAAAGTACAAACCAATCACTTTTTAAAAATAAATAGTCTATTCCATAACTAGTTTATGTAAAATACTAAAAAATTTAATTGTCATGGCAAAAAAATTAATGTTTTCTTTTTATATTCATATTTCTAATAAATAATAATAATCCAAAAAAGATGGTATTTTTTAATATATTTGAGTATTTAACTTTAAATAGAACATTTAAATCATTTTAAATGTAACAGACGAACCATTTGTAGTAGAGGTGCTGACGTATTCAAATTTAATTTTTAGAATGGGCATATTTTATTACAATTGAACAGATCTTAAATTTGACTGTTATCTTGTGTCAGATATGTATTTTGAACATTGCTTTTAAGTCACAACGCAACACATGGGTTTGGAAATGTTTTTGTTTACATTTCAAAAATTAATATAAAAAATATTAAATAATGACAAAGTTAAAAAAATATTTACTTTGGTTTGCACAGGAATATGTTGAATTCAGACATGCGGTAAATAATAAATAAAAAAAAAGAAATAATTTAAAAAATTTTAATTCTAGGAAATAGAATCATTGGTTAAATTATTCAATTTGGACATAACATATCATAATTACGAACCTAAAGTAATTAAATTATACCTTAAAAAAATGTAATGATTTAAAAATATTTAGATTTTATTTTTAGAAACCATATTGGATTGTTGAATTACCAAATGAAGAGGAAGCCAAGAAACTTGCATCTAGATCTGTTTCATTACGATGCATTTTAGAATTATGGTCATGTGAAAATGAAAAAAATGAATTCCATTCAAATTTAAATAAGTATATTGAAGCTCATAAAGAAACAGAAAAATATTTTCAAGAAAACACTAGTTTTAAAATAAAAGTAGAAACTTATAATAAGCATTTTACACAAAAAGAAAAAGTGCAAAAGATTGAACAATTTGATTACTTACCATTTTCAGGCAAAGTAAATTTAAAATCTCCTGAAGTTGAATGGTGGTATATTGAGTTTTATGGGATGAATCCAATGGAAATTCGTCCTGAACCTAGTTCATATATTTTTGGTCGATGGGTATAAATAAAATTATTTAAATTTTTATTGAAAATAAGAAAAATTTAAATTTTTAAGCTTTTTGATGCTCAACGCAATCTTATTAATGAATTATCGTTAAAAAATAGGAAGTTTATTGGAAATACATCAATGGAGGCTCAATTAAGTTTGTTAATGGCGAATCAAGCATTGGCTAAACCTCAAGACATTGTTTTTGATCCATTTGTTGGAACTGGGTCTCTTTTAGTTAGTGCTGCTAAGTTCGGGGGTATGCTTAAAAAATTTGTTTTAATTTTTTTAATTCATCAAAAATAATTTATTTAAGCTTATGTGATGGGTGCCGATATTGATTATTTAATGTTACATGCAAAAACTCGTCCTAGTAGAATAACACAAAAAGTAAGAGATCAAGACGAAAGTGTTAAAGCTAATTTGAAGCAGTATAATTGCGAACAATTTTTCATTGATGTGTTAGTTTCTGATTTTTCTAATTCTATATGGAAAGATAACATTGAATTTGATAGCATAATTACTGATCGTACGTAAAACTAAAGAAAATATGTTTTAAAAGCAGTTTAATATGTATTAAAATTTAATTAGCACCTTATGGGATACGAGAAGCAACGACAAGAATAGACGCAAAAACTTCAAGTAAATTAAATTCAAAGGATGCAGATGCTGTACATTACCCTTCAACATCTCGTTATTCCCTTTATAATTTGTATAAAGATCTACTTATATTTTCGGCTAAGCATTTAAAATTAAATGGGCGCTTAGTTTGTTGGTTACCGTTTCATAAGTAAGTTAAATAGTTTTAAAAAACCTAATGTTATTTCCGTAAAAAATGTTTTAGGGATGACTATTCGGAAGAACTTATTCCAAGACATTCTTGTTTAAAATTGATTGCAAATTCTGAGCAACATTTATGTGGTCAAACTTCAAGAAGATTACTAACGTATATAAAAATTCGAAATTTGGATGAATATTTACATTCCATGCCAGAAACTGTAGAGTTTGTTGATTTTAGAGAAAGGTATTTTTATAGCCAAGAAGAAACAAGAAAAGAACGTAAATTAGAACGCTTGAAACTTAGAGAAATTGGGAAAATGGAAGCTGTGAAACGTGGAAAAAAGTTAGATGAAAATGGAAAAGTAATTAATAAAAATTAAAATTTTATAAGCAATTTTTCGATTGTAAATTTTAAATTAAATGTTCTAAGTTTGTAATTATAATTTAGTAATCATTTTATTTTTGTTTTTTAATTTGTTAACTGATATCTACAATCGTCTTTGCTTTCGGGGTCTAGGTGGATTCCACGAAACAGGTGTTGTGTCTGTTATTGAAACAATATTTAAACCACCCATTTGTAAGCCCTTTATGGCAGACATACGACCAGGACCTAAACCACCAACAGTAACTCTGACGGTTTTCCATCCAAGATCCATAGCTCTTGAACTGATACTGATAGCAGTTGCTTGTGCAGCAATATTTGTTCCTTTTCTAGTGTTTTTAAATCCTTCCATGCCACATGAACGTAATAAACGCGGTAAACCTTTATAATCAGTAAATGAAATTATTGTATTATTTTTGGAAACTTTTATATTGCAAATTGGTAGTTCGTTAAATGGAATTCCATTAAACAATTGCGTTGGTGTATCTTTTTCAGGGAATAAATTTTCCTTTTTAAATATTAAAGAATCTATATCTATAGATTTTTCTCCTGCGGTACCTTCATCTTTTTTAGGTAACGAAGCTAACATTTCTAAAAATATATTCAGTTTATTAAATATAAAATAAAATTTTTGTTTACCTTTTCGGTCCTCAACTTTATATAACGTTGAATTTGTACTAATTCTACTAGTTTGTAACACTATTCTTTGTAACTTGCCTAACATTGAAGTTGCATGAAATTTATATAAAGCTGCCATTTTTTTTATAAATTATTATAAATTTGTATTAATTTATTTTTTATTATCAAATTTTGGAAATTAAATTGTTGATTAAATCAACATTTAACACAAATTTATTAATCAACAGTCAACAACACATGTTTTTGTTTTGACAATTGTTTTCAATAACAAGTTTTAAAATTCTGACTAAAAGAAAATGACAAATTGTAACAAAACAAATTGCAAAAAAAATTATTATTTTTGATATTAGTTGGTAACTAAAATTATTTAAAAAGAAAAATTGTTTCAACATATTTTATTTTAATAATAAAATGCTTTAATTATTATTTAATTTATAATTTAATTATAACATAATGAATATTTTAACTAAAAATTAAACGGTATGAACCAAAAAGGTACTTGGTTTAATGTATATTTATTTATATGTATTTATTTTAAGTTTATGTCATCTGTCAAAGCGTGTAGCTTGGATGAGTAGAAAGTGAAAAATAAATTTTATAAATTGTAAAATTTTTTAAAAGTATTAAAAGCATTAAAAACTGAAAAAACTCAACATTTTTATGAAAAAGTAATTTAAAATACTAACTATTAAAATAATTAGATTTTGAAAATTTAATTAAGTAACACTTATAAATTTCAATTGGAATGATAAAATGTCTAGTGCATCAAACGAGGATGCCAGAAAATGGAATAACATTAAAGCTTCTGAAGAATTACCCTCTTGTCCAACACAGCATCAACCACAACAACCTATAATTCCCGAAATATATAATACTAGTACGTCAAGCCATGTGTCTAATCATTATATTTCGCCAAATTTGGGACAGATATCAGAAAACTATTCGGTTTTGCCCGTTGGACAGGATTATTTTTTAAAGGTTTATCATAACAATGAAACTGAACAGCCTTCTTTTAATAGTTATGAATTATTCTCAAGTAATTCTATCTTGCCGCCGCATAATGTTCGAATGGATCCAGAAAAACATTCATTTCAAAACAATGATACAACAAATATGATAATAAATCAGTTAGTTACAAACTGGTCTCCTAATTTCTCAGGGACTTATTCACCATTTGGTGAACAAAATTCTCATTCACATCAAGAACAGAATCATTTTCAACAACAACAGCATCATCAGCAACAGCAAAAACTACATCGACCAAACCAACAGATAGAAGGTCAACAGGCTGTATTTGTAAATAAAATTAATGAATCACCAAATATTGGAAATTCAAAATTATATTTTGATACAAGTGATATCATAAATAATACTACTGCATCACCAATTTTAATGCAAAATAAAAATAATATCAAATCTTCAAAAACTAATGGGAGCTTAGAAAATCAAAGCAATTTACCCGAAATAAAAAAAAGGATTATTGCCGAAGTAAAACCAATGAGAATGTCTTATTCTGATGTTTTGAGTAAAAATGTTGAGATTAATAAATTAAATTCAAATACACAAAATAACGGATCTGGTTTAGGGGGTGATTTTAGTACAAATCAATCGAGAAATTCTGGAAAATTTTCATATGATAAAATGAAAAATCCTGGTTCTTTTTCATTAGTTGATAAAAAACAACAAAACTCATTTGATGAAAAAGACAAATCTGACGGAAAAACTAAGAAAACAGATCTTAATAGCATTAATGTTCAGAAACCAGAAGAAAATGTTTCAACTAATGGATTACAAAAAGAGAAGAAAAAGCAAAATTTTATTTCGGAAGAAACAAAGGATGTAAATAAGAAGTTTGTAAATAATGGTAAAAAATTAGGTTCAGTTAATGAAAAAGGTTTGTTTTAAAATATTTTTTTTTTCATAAAAAACCCATAACTTTTTTGTTAAATTTTAGTTAAGATGAAAACTCAACTTAATGGGACTGAAAACTTAAAAAGAAGACCTAGTAGAAAATCAGATTTAGTTGAAGACGATGACGGAAATCGATCTAAAAGCAATTTTAAAGAATATTTTTATAATGTTACCATAAAAACCAATGAAGGGAACACTGAAAAAACACCTAAGTATTCTCAAAATGCCAGCACAAAGAAATTTCGCAGCGGTCAAAAAACCAACTCTTCCATGAATAACAGTAATGGGTTGTCCTCTAATTCATTTCGCTCTGAAAAAACATCTTACTCAAAACGTAATCAGAAACAGAAAAAAGATGTAAGAAAAGAAATGATCATTAAGTTTGTCGAAAAGTGGCTGGAATACACAGTAAAAATTTTAACGTGGCTTTTTTACCTTGTATATGACGTTGTCGTTCTTAGTTTTGGAATAGCTTATGATCGAATAAAAATTGGGTATAGAAGCTCTATTACTTATTTAATTAATCTCCAGAAAGATTTGAAACAAAATTCAGGAAAACCAAGCGAGTGGATAAAAAATTTATTTATAAAATTTGATAGTAAATTTAGTAAAAATTCTAAGGTAGCCTTTTGGCGTAAATTTAGTAAAAAAAAAACTGAAGAAAATCATACTGAATTTTATAAAAATGGACGTCTTCCTCAAACCGGAGATGAAGCAATGTATTCATTACTTAACTGTAAGGGTAAAGATGCGTACAGGTAAAATTTAAACTTTTTACATAAAACATAAAAGTATAATAAAAGTGAATTGTTATTTTTATAATTGTTATTGTTAACTATAAAGCATTTTGGGAGTAACACCGAATAGTTCTCAAGAACAGATTAGAAAACACTATAAAAAAATTGCAGTCTTAGTTCATCCTGATAAAAATAAACAGCCTGGAGCTGAAGAAGCGTTCAAAGTACTACAAAGAGCTTTTGAATTGATTGGTGAACCTGTAATATGATTTAGAAAATTACCCATAAACATTTTAAAAAAAAATCTCTATTTAGGAAAATCGAAAGTCTTATGACCAGAGTTTAGCAGAAGCATTACACGCAGAAAAGGCTTGGTCAGAATTGCATGATTTGTTATCTCAATTACAATCAAAAATAGCAGAAGCTGCAAACACAATTAGGTATGTATTCTTTTAAAATCGTTGATATTTTTTGATTTGATAAAAATATTTTTAATTTTAGATGTAGTAGTTGTGGTTTGAGACATCCTAGAAAATTGACTGATCGCCCTCATTATGCTGCCAGAGAATGTAGTTCTTGTAAAATTCGTCATTCAGCCCGTGAAGTGAGTTTTCCCTTTTTTTTTGTGTTAACAAATTTGAATTATTAGTTAATTAATATTTTCTTAATTATATTTTAGGGCGATATATGGGCAGAAACAAGTGTATTTGGTTTACGTTGGAAATATTTGGCGTTAATGGTGAAATTTAATAAGATTAAGCTTATTTTATGAAAATTTTATTTCTTTTTATATTATTAGGATGGTAAATGTTATGATATAACAGAATGGGCAAATTGTCAAAAAGGGGCGCTTTCACACCTAAAACCAAATTCTCATGTAGTTCAATATAGAATTGTTCGAGGTGGGCAGCAGCAACAACAGCAACAGCAGCAACAGCAAAATATTAATTTTGAAAGAGAAAAAATGAAAAGAGAACAAGCAAGGTAATTATAAAGATAAAGTAAATATATTTTTTAAATTAACTTCAATTTTTTTTTTGGTGAATTAGTGAACCTTCATTAGATGATTTTTTGGATAATTTATATAGTGGTCAAAATCCTCAAAATCAGCAACAACAGCAACAAAATGCTTCCCGAAGAAGATCCCGAAGAAATTGAAAAGGAAGCTCATAAAAATATTGAAAAATTTGTTTTTTTTACAATTCTTTTTTAACCTATTCTAATTTAAAAATACTAAATAAATACATAATTATATACATATATCTATATATAAATATATTTATATATATATAATGTAATAATAATTGTATTTAAATTAATTTATATACATATATAAATATATATATTTTCAAAACAAAAAAAAAAAAAAAATTTAACAAATTTAACAATCATTTAAGGATTGAAATAAAAATCTAAATATTCATGTAAGCTTATTTCGAATCTATGCGAAAATTGCAAACAAATAAAAAAATATAATATTTAAAGCTGAAACATTGATATTTTATTAATTTCTATTTACTGAAGTAGTTAGGTTTTTATTTATAACTCTTGATAAATATCTTTAAAAAACCAGAATATTTCAAATTTGGTCAGAATCTAATACTGAAGGGAAGTCAATATCCTGAAATATAAAAAATTAAATACAAAAATGTACTGAACATAAACATTATTTTTATTAAACTTGTTTTTTTTTTTCAAAAAATTTTTGAAAATTTTTACACCAATTTATTTTTTTTTTTTGCATTTGAAATTGTTTTATTTTTTATAATTTATGAAAATTTATTAAAAAAATATTTTTTATAATATGTTCATACATTAAAAAAACCCTTAAGTACTAAAGAAAACGTCACAATAATCTTTTTTATAGTTTATCCTTTTGATAATTGCAGTCTCTAATTTTACGGGTCCTTTTAAACATTTAGGATTTGTTTATGATATAATAATAATCTAAATTTATATAGTTCCTACAGTAGTATGCTTCATTGAATGAATGCAATGCATTTGTTTTTTCACATAATACCTACATATTTAACAAAAATTTGTATAAGTAGTACCTAGTTGACACAGAATATTCGAATAATTAAAAAATTTAAATCAATGTTGAATTGGTATTTCCTTCGTTGTGGTTCACATTTAAAAAAAAAAACAAAAGCAATTGAAATATTTAATAAGTTATTTATTGTTATTGCTTATTGTTTGTCGATGATCAAAGCGACGCTCCAATATAAACACCTCTATTTAAATCATATTATAGTTTTCTCGCAGCTCCAACTTAAATGTACCCCTCTGGGTTGTTTTAAGCACCCTAAAATTAAAAACGAATTAGAAAAATAGGTTTATGAAAAGATGATCTATACTTTAATTTTAAATAATCTATTTTTAAATAAGTATGTTAATTATTTAAACGAATTTGTTATTTAAGGTATTTAATTATTACAATTTCTGGCAAGTGAATGGAGCTACACTTTGATATTTTTGAAAAGAATCTGAAACCTTTATGTGAAATTTTAAATAACTTTTTACTATGATTTATGAATATTTTTTTAAGTACATATTTCTTTTACTATATATTCATATTATATTATTCAAAATATTTTTATACAAAGTTTAACGAAATTAAAAAATTAATTTTATAAAGGCAGTCAGTAAAAAAAAAAACCTTTTATCTACAACCTTCTAATTAATAATAACAAATTAAACTTGATTTTTATGTATAAGCATGTATAAGCGTATAAGAATAGTCAACCTGAAATATATTTTGGGTAAAAAATGTAAATGAAAAATAACTCTTTTAAGGTAAGTTAACAATTTTTTAAATGAACCTTTTCGATGGCCAAAAACGATAGAACAAGTTTTTATTTAAAAAAATATATATATATATATATTTTTTTCTAATGTTGTCAATAGTACTTAAAGGATAAATGTATTTTCGTTTAATTTTTTGTTTTATATATTTATTAATTTCATTTATTAAAATATATTCACACATTTATATTTATTCTATTTTAACAAAAATACATTTTATTTTTTTTTTTTTTTTTTTTATTATTATTATTATTATATATTTTTAACCATTTTATATATGTATATATTATTCTAATTTTATATATAATATGTATATATATATATTTAACAAAAAATATTAATTATAAAAACTAAAGTAACTAGACTAAGAATTAAACTGACTAGGAATTGATTGGTTCATAATTTGTTTTTCACTTACATAATGTATGTTACAATATAATTTATTTTATTTTTTTATTTATTTATTTTTGTTTTTTTTTTTTTTTTATTTATAATTAGAAAGAAATTTTACAAAAAAAAAAAAAAAAGTTATTTTCTAATAAATTATTTAAAAAAAAAAAGAAAACATTTTTATAATTAATATGTAGCAAAATTTTAATTTAACTATATTAAAATAAAAGATGGAAACATTCTGTGTTTATCATTTGATATTTTGTTTTAAAAGGAATTTTGTTATTTAATATGTTTTTTTTTTTTTTTTTTAATTTTATATTTTATTACAAAAATATTTTAGTAATTAATTTTTAATTAAAATTAAATTCGTCTTAAAAATTCTTTTTTGATTTGATTTGGTTATATGTTATATAATTTTATTAAATTAAAACTTGAGTTTATAGGTTGGGCACATAGTCCTTAAAATAAAAGACTACTTATATGAAGGTATAGCTATGAGTTTATAAATAAGTATGTACAGTTTTATATAAAAATGTTATTGAATAATGAGAAAAATAAAAAAAAAATTAATTGAGATATGTACTGGAATTTATTTTGATTTGATTTGCAAATTTTACTTCAGTAGACATTTTTTCTCTATATATGTGCAGTATATGTTACATGTAATATAGTATTTGATGTAGAAGTTCTAAATTGAGTATTTCCAAATCTGTTTTTTTTTTTTTTTTTTTTTTTTTTTCCGGCATCTCTACGTGCTAACTGTTCACTGTGATAGGCTAAACAGCCTGACTATATATGTGCATGTCGGAACAGGGGAGATATATTCATATATTAGAACTGATCAAATGAATTCACATACAATTTAAACATAAGATAGTACTACGCCTTCAATAAATACAGTTCTATTCTTGTTTATATTGTAAAAATTTTTAACTTGAGTTATATGGTATTCTATATTAGTGAGTTATATTATTTAATTGAAATATTTGTTTAAATTTTGTATTTGTTTATATTGTTATATTTATTTATTTATTATTAAAGATATATAATTATTAATTATTAATTAAGTCATTAATTTGAACGCAAAGGCGAATGGTAGCTGAGTCGAGTTGAAAATCAGATAAAAGTTTTTTCACTTTAACTGGGATTCGAACCCGGGATTCATGGGATTCTCGCATGAAAGTCGGCACTCTAACCACTGTGCCACCCAACCGTTATATTATGTTTATTAACACTTAAAAATTGTTAATATCTTAGGTTAGAATAACATATTTTTATATTTAATTATCAAATGAGTTGATATTAATTTTAAGGAAAAAACTTTTAATATTTAAAACATTACATAACGGGACATTTTTTTGGACTTTAAATATATAATTACTGAAATAAATTTAACGGATTCTATTAATTAATTGGCAGTCAAAATTTAATCAAAATTTTTTTAAAATTATCGAATATTAATGAATATAATTTAATTACTAATCAAGTATAGAAAAAACACATTGGCAAAAATGCTTATATATCAGTTCATTTTTATTCTAACTACTGATTGCTATTAAAAAAAAAAACTTTTAACATATTTATCAAATTACTATGTTATTATGTATATTTTTTCATACTTAAATTAAATTATATTCATTATATGTACATAAAAATTGATTTTAAAACAAAATACTTTTTTTTTTATCCTATAATTATTTTGGGTTCCTTGGTTTTAAGGTAACCTTTGAAAACATATTACAAGATCTTTTCTATGTAAAACCAGTATAAACCATAATTTGAAATATATGTATGTATTTTTTTATGGAAAAATATAAAATTCTTTTGATACAAAAAAATTTTAACTAAAAACGCATCTATACTCAATTATATTTGAGTATTTTTTTTGTATTTCAAATTAGTGCTATATGTGTTAATCATAAATTATGATTTACCGTTATTTTGGAATGTATTAGGTTTTCAAAAATATGCTTTCAAAAATTATATATGTGTAGTTGTAATTGGCTTGCCTTTAGAAATAAACATGCAAATCAAACCAAAATTTTTGTAATAATTACTTGTAATTATCTATAAATTAATTAAAGTATTTTTATACTCATTTATAGTTGCTGTTCCATTTTATCTCAAAAACATATTCAGATTTTAAAAAGAATTGCGTTTTAAACTTTTTTTTTTTGGATAATAAAAAGTTAAGTTAAATCAAACTATTGGCTATAATATAATATATAAAATGAACACTCAGGGCCTTATCGTGAGTGTCAATTAACAGTAGTCATTTATCACAATTTGTGATACCTTTTAAAAATTTTTATTAACCTTATCATAAGTATCAAATACATGAAAATTTTCATATCTATCGTGATAAAATGCAAATATTCTAGTAATGCACAAATTTAATTTTGAGTTATGGCTATATAAAGTTAAAAACACCTATAATTAACCCAAAATAAGAGTTTTTCCAAAGGGTAATGATACAATTTAAAATGGTTATAATGGCAGCACTGCATTTTATTTTTTGAAATTTATTACTGTCATTGTTTAGTCATGTGTTGTGGTGTTCAGTATGCGCTAAACTATGCCATTTAATTATGGAAGGATACACGTTTCAACAACGTTTAGAAATTTTTAAATTGTTTTGTCAAAATCAGTGCTCATTTGTAAATATTGAGAAATATTTAAGAAGAATTTATCCAAAAAAATCCAAAAAAAAATCCAAATTAATCGGACCCACGTCGTTCTTTCTCAACAATTGAATATTCATCCAACAACAACAACATGGAGAATTTTAAGAAAAAATTTGGATTATAACGGTAATACTTTTTTATAAAATTAACGAAACACAATAAATTATTCTCAGTATTCTCAGTGCTGTGAATGTGAGCGTACTTTAATTCATTCACTAATCACTGTGCATATTTATGCATAAGTGTGCACGTGTTTCATAACCAATTAACCGTTATAAATTCTCAAGCTTCATTCAAAATTAAATTAAATAACATTTTACAAATCATATCGACTAATTATATTTTTTTTTTTTGTAGTTTTGTAGTTTTTTTTTTCATGTATATTTACATTTACATAGGTATGTATACTTATGTATATGTGATATTACATATTTTAAAAATAAAATTTTTTGAGTTTTAAATTTTTAAAGACCAATTTAACAAAATTAATATTTTTTTTTTTTATTTATATTTTTAAATTAAATTTTTTTTTTTTTTATACATTATCTAACTACATTAATAAATTCTAATCTACTAAATAATATAATATACAAATATATATATATATATTTTTTTAAATTTATTTATTTTTTTTTTTTTCGTCAAACATTTTCTTTCTTTTTTTTATTTAAGAGGTAGAATTTTATTTTTTTTTATTTTTTATTACACTTATATTATTTTGTAAAAATTAATTTTAATTTAATTTTAGTTTTTATTTTTGTTTTTTTTTTTTTTTTAATATTTCCAAAAAAAATTTTTTTTCCATTTGTAATGAGCCTAAAAGCAAAATAATTTGGAAATATTTTCAGGGGTTCTAAAATTAATTAGAGTGCAAAATTTTAATCCGCGTTAAATAAAAATTTCAATTTAAATTACAATTTTATTTAATACCAAGTAAAGGAAAGTTGAATTTCCAAAAATTTGTAAGTTGGTATCAGAGATGACATTAAATTGGACCATGTTTTCAAAATCCCAAAAAATTAAATTATTTTGCCTTGACTCTTTTATACATTACATTATTAAGTTCTGGAGTGTTCTTATATAGAAGATGATAATTTATCAATTAATAATTAATATTATACAATTTACAAATATCAAAATATTTTATTTTAACATTAATTTTTAAAAAGGAAACCATTTTTTTTTTTTTGTTTTTATTTTATTTTAGTACATACAATATAAAATTTATATTTATTTTTCTATATTGGAAAATTTTTTAATTTAATTTGTGTTTGTATGTAAGTATATTAATTTTTTTTTTAATTATTTTGCAGAAAATAAAATGATAAAATAAAAATTGAATATTTACCAACCATTAGCAATATTTTCTAATTTTGATCTAGTTAATAAATGTGGTTGTAATAATGAATTTGCTGCTACTGATTTAGTAAGACTAGTAGCAGCAGCTGCTGCAGCAGCAGCAATTGCATTTGGAAATGAAAAATTGACATGAATATTGACTGGATGTAACATTGGTAATGGACAATAATTTTTATCAAATAAATCAATACCATTTAAATATGGTAATAGAGATTCATAATCAATATTTAATGGTACATAATATGTTCCTTGACCATGTAAAACAAAAATTGGTACAGAAATGTGTCTATCATTTGTTAAATTTAAATGTCTTGCAGCTGCTGCAGCTGCTGTTATTGTATTAGGACCATTAACACCACAACCACCATTTAATAATTTTGTTGAATTTAATTGTGATATTTCAACTTTAATATCTTCTGTTAAATTACTATTATTATTTATATTATTATTATTATTTATATTATGATCTTGTTTTTGTTGTATACTATTTCTTGATGCTAATTGTGCATCAATTATATGTTTTTGATGTTCATGTATACTATTTATATCTAATTTACGTTTTTTATATAACATAACACCTAATTCTTGTATTTCAGGTTTTATATTTTGTTGTATTGTTGTTAATTGAGGTTTTATTTCATTACTATTATTATTATTAATTTGTATTTGTAATTGATGATTAATTGGACTTTCTGATATTGTTATACTATGATCACTTGTTGATTCATCATGATGATTTAAATGTGAATCTTGATTAAAACGTTCTTTTATATGATTTTTATATTTATAATTATTATTATTATGTTCGATATCATGTGATGATTCAGATAAATTTCGTAAACGAACAGATTTTAATATACTTTCAGTTGAATGATTTTGTTGTTGTTGTTGTTGTTGTTGTTGATGCTGCTGTATTATTGAAGATTGATTATTATTATTATTATTGCTATTGTTTGTGTTTGATATTGTATTTGATGATATATTTGGTATGACAGATGATGATATTGGTGGTGATGATGATAAACCATTTTCATGATGTGGCAATTCACGTGACGAATCAAAATCATCATGTTGTATTGATGAAGGAGCTGTTGATGTTATAACTGGAGCTTGATGTGAAATTTGATTATTATTATTATTGCTATTATTATTATTATTATGGTTATGGTTATGGTTGTTATTATTGTTATTACTTCGATGATCATTATCATGAAGATCAGAATGATGACTACGAAAACTTAAATCTT
Source organism: Dolichopus griseipennis (assembly GCA_963082915.1). Classification (NCBI taxonomy): domain Eukaryota; kingdom Metazoa; phylum Arthropoda; class Insecta; order Diptera; family Dolichopodidae; genus Dolichopus; species Dolichopus griseipennis. The sequence continues at coordinate 36,520,330 of OY720441.1, read as the reverse complement.
TAATATCGCTATGATCATTACTATGTTCAATATCAGATGTTAATATATCACGTAATTGTGGTGTTGGTACTGCTAAATTTGTTTGGTGGAAATTATTTTGAGCTGGACTACCGCTAGACGCAGAAGTTGTTTCTAGATTACAACGAGATTTAAAACAATCACCTGAATCAATGAAAAAAAAAAATAGATAATTTTACAACAAATTATAATAATTAATATGAGAGTTAACTTACTTTTCATAACTTCATCTAAATGCGCTATTAAACGATAACAACATTCTTGCATATGACTTTCATATAAAAATTTTGCAGCCTCTTTCATACAATCCGCATATCCTACTTTATATTCATATTCTTTATGGGCACATTCACTCTGTAAATGTTTTAAATGTCTAATTGCCATTTCAATAATTTCAGTTTTTTCTATTCGACCACGTCCTTTTCTTTGATATTGTGGTGGAATTAATCTTGATAAATCTGCTAAACATGAATTCATTCTGTCGCGTCTTCGTTTTTCAATTATACGATGTGATAGTGGATCCTGCTATTAGATTCCAAAAATTTGAAAATGAAAATAAAGAAAAAAAAAGAGAAATATGAAAGAAAATATAAAATATACAAAAAGAGGTTGTGCACAATTTATACACAAAAAAAATATATTTCAAAATATTATTAAAGTTTTTATTAGTTTTTATATAAAATAAAAAAAAAATAATTAATAATTAAAAAAAAAAAAAACATAAATATGGATTCAATGAAACATAAAATAATTTTTATTTATCTTTTATCTTATTTTTATTTTAAGTTAATATACTTATTTAATATAATTATTATAATATAAATTAATATATAATGAATTAATTTAATAATTAAGTTATAATAAAATTAGAAAAAAGCATTTTTTAATTTTAACATAATTTTATTACAATTTTTAATAATTGATTTTTAATTAATTTCTAATAAGAATAAAAAAATATTAAACTTAAATATTTAAAAAAAAAAAAACTTTCAATTAATTCAAGTTTCAGATTGCTTCAATAATCAAAAATGTTTTTGCCCTGGAATATTGGAAAACAAAATTGCGTAAAATGAACTCCAGTGTAAAAAGTTTAATCAAAAAATTACAAGATTTTAGTTTTCTGAATAGCAGAGTGAAAAGCAGTCCTTTTCAATTACTGCAGCTCTGAATTTATAGTCAAACTTTTAAAATTTTTTTTTTTAATTATAATTAATTTAGCTTTTTTATCTTTTACAATTAAATGCATCATTTACAATTTAAAAGGGTTTCAAGTACTTAGTGGTTCAAAAACCTACAGAAGATCGGTGCGATTCACACAAATTCTTCCAAATGAATTGGTTTATATTGCCTTCTACTTGAGTTATAAAATTTCAGAGTCATGAAAGCCGATTGGATATTTAATATTATAATATAAAATAAGAATATATATATATAAAATAATTAATTATACATCATTATATATAAGCTCCAAATATGAGATCAAAGAAAAACAAATCCCTCTTCACTATTTTGACAAGGCAGTAGAAGGCAATATACACCATTATCTTTTGGAAAAATTTTGTATTCTTTTGAACTATCATCTGTATAGGTTTAATATGATTACTAAGCTCATAACCACTAGATTTAATAATAAATATTAATTAGAAAAAAAATGCTTTATTCTTTACATTTTATATTATAGAATTAAAATAAAAGAATATATAATTAAAATTAAAAAAAAAAAACAAATTTCACCAAAAGTTAATAAAAATTATGATTTATTTACATTAAATTTAAAAACGATATAATCTTAAATAATAATAATCTTAAACAATTAACTAACTCAAAAATAATTATAATTTATATATAAGTGCTAATTTATATTATTTACAGCAACAACAAATAAAAAAGTCATCATATAACCATTGCATCAAATAAAATCCATCAATCCAAAGTAAAAAGAACTATGTGCTAGATGTTTCGGTAATATGTGATTATTGAATATATATACATATATATATACATGTACCTATATAACCTCCACAAAAAATAAACAAAGCCTTTTTATTTAAGCGTTCTTTATTTTTATTTTACATTGTTAAATTAAAAGTTAAAAATAAATAAAAAAAAAAAAAATAATAATTAAATAAAAAAAAGGAAGAGAAACTAAGTAACTTTATATGAAAGAATTCTTTTAAATCCCCTATTATTGATATTTACCCGTGAAGTTTTATTACGACGTCCAGCTGAATATTCTGCATCATCTTCACTGTATGGTGCACCTGATGTTGAAAAATTTAAACTTGATTCTGTACAATATGGAAAACCCGCTACTGCTGCATCACTGTTTAATTATTTTTTTTTTTTTTTTTTTTGAAAGAAAAAAAATTTAATATTAATAAAAGTTTTATTAATTTTCCAATATGATAGGATTTCCTTTTTTTTTTTTTTTTTTTTTTTTAAATTGATGCGGAAACCATGAAAGCAAAAAATAAAAATTATATAAAATAAAATATTAAATAAAAATTAAGAATTTCAAACAAATTTATAAATTAATATAAAAGATCTTTTGGGGTTTTAATTATTAAAATACTATATAAGTTTTTGCATTAGACTTAAGGGTAATAAAAATAAAGGGGTAGGCCAATTTTAACAGAACCAACTTATCTAACTTAATAATAGAGTGGTCCAACTGAATTTGAAATCCTTTTGCAGATAATAAAGAGCCTTTTAAAATTTTATAATATCGTATCATATACTCAGTGCAAGAACGCGTAAAAACTGTTAAAATTTTTTTGTGACAGAAAATGTCAACTTTTTGAATAATCTCATTATAAGCGACGAAGCACCTTTTTATTTAAATGTATATGTCAAAATAAAGAACTGCCGAATTTTGGGTATGGCGAATGTCAGATTTGGTGTGGCACAGTTTGGTGTGGAATAATGGTTGATAGAGTTATCGGTAAATATTTTTATCGAAAAAAAATATAAGGATTCAGAAAAAGTCTTTGGGCGGTATACCGGATCATTTTAATTTTTTTCGCAAGATCATATAGAAATTATTCAATGAAAATTGCTGATTTCCTGTTGCTATTTCGTTTCCCAAATTTGACAGTCCCTGGTTTTATTTTATTATTTTGGGGTTACTTGATGGAACGGGTTTAAGTCAACAAACCACACAATATGGAGGAACTATTGCAGAATACTCTCACAGGAATTAAAAAATTAGAGATGTACAATTTATTACTTTTAAATGAAACAACGACTCTTTTGTACATAGAGTCACAGCGAGCACGGTGCGAAACTTAAAAAAGTGAACTTATTTTGTGTACAAATTTTATGGGAAGATTTTCTTTGTTCTAGAACCATATTTGTGTGCAGGTAATGGAAATGATATTTACAAAATGTATATTGCTGAAATGTAAACTGCCTATAAAAAATTTTAAAAAACATTTAACTCCCATCTAAATAATTTTCTGAACCACCCATTAAACCTTCAATAATTATAAAACTTGTCTCATGACTTTTTCAGTAAAACACATTTTCTAATCATCAAAATTACATCATAATTTTATGATGAAGGTAAACTTTCATATTGACATTTTTATATTTGAACTGAGAAATTATAAATAGAATTTTTAGCAATGTATAAAAGATTGGGTATAAGCATCATAAAAAATAATACACTAGAGCTTCGAGTTGCGTCGTTTTAACATGCGTTACAAAAATTATTTAAAACCATAATTTTGAATTGCGTCGTATTTTTTGGACGCAACTCGAAATTTATCAACTTGGAATAATTCGACGATTTTGACAAAATTGATAAAAAAAATGCATTTTCTTTTTATTTCTTTAGCAAAACACGCATATTTTCTAACACAAAAATATAGAAACAGGGAATTCCGTGATTATAAAGAATAGATAAATTTAAAAAATAATATAATTTTTTCATTCGTTTATGTTTTTTGTGCATAACGGTTGTTGTGTATTAAAATTTAATTAGATTCTGCCAAAACACTATTAAAAAAATAAATTTTGAGTTGCGTCATTTTTTAGATGCGTCGCATTTCTCTTGAACGCATTACCGACGCAACTCGAGGCTTTGGTGTAATTAATTAAATTCAAAATAAAAGTTTTCAATATATATGTATGTATATATATATGTACCTACTAATTTTACAACATGATCACATTTGTTTTAAAAAGCTTAAATGTATTAATAACGTTATAAATCACGTGTATATTTTTTATAACGTTCCTTGACTTGACTTGATATACAAAGTTGAAATAGAAGATAATATAATTTTAAATATAAATTGTGTAGTTAAATGACTTGATTTGTTTTTTTTTTTTTTTTTTAAATATTCCATTCAATTCAATGAAAATTAAAACGTATTATAAATAAAATGCACGTTGTGACATTTGAAACTTCTAATATTTTATATAGTATTATATAACAAAAACAAAAAAACAAACAGTAGTTTCTCTAGATTCTTTAATATAAAAAAAAAAAATGTGTTTTCCAATGTACATATATATTAATATTATTTTATTTAAAAAATTTTTTTACATAAAAAAAAATTAATCACGTTTTATTTTCTTGTAATTTTATATTCGAGAAAAACTATACAAAACAATTTTTTTTTTTTTTTTTTGTACTTTTAATCCAACCTAATGTTGAAATGGTGACCTATATTTTTAAATATATGTATATGTGTATAATGTATATATATAAAAGTAATTTGCGATTCCAATTAAAATGTTGTTTGTTTTAAAAACGGGAAGAGTTTTTAAAAACGTGCAAAATTCTAATCTGTATATTTTAATACTTAATATTATTATACATAAATTATGCATATTATATAGATAAATATGTATATATGTATGTATATATAAATTGGAATAATAACTTTATTTTTTTTTTATAGGAAGAAAAGAAAAACAAAAATTATGAAAATTATACTGAATTATTTAATTTTTTTTTATTTTATTTTATTTTATAAATAATAGGTCGGCAGTTATTTCATTCATTTATTACTTTATTTTGAATTTTTATTCAAAGTTCAAAATTTTTTTGAAAATTTAAAATTTTTCGGGGTAAATTAATTTTATAAACATAAATTTTAATTAAGAGTAGGAGGGTATTTTTATGTAATATTGTTAGGCAATTAATTATTATAACTTGACGTTTGACTTTTAAAACCAAATTGACGATCTCTGGAATGTTATCAATTTGATCTTTTAAAAGTTCAATATTATATGCTAAATGTTTACAAGCTTTTGTATTGTATTATGCATTTATTTAGTAGAAAATAAATAATTTTTTGGTTTTTTAAGTGCTAACTGTTCAAGAGTAAGGCTAATAAGCCTGTCTATATCCTTTCTTAATTTTTTGAGCTGGAACAGAAGAAACATATATTATATTCTTATTATTAAAATAAGATAGATCTTATAACATGTAAAAACATCTTAGAATTTCAAGAGATGCAATTCTATTTGTTGTACATTGTAATATTTCTGTTTTTTTTTTTTAAATATTTATTAAAACTTCTAACAGTTAGAAGTGTTCTAACTATTAGTTATATGTTTAAATTAAATTATTTGTTTATATTTTGTATTTGTTTATATTGTTATATTAATATATTTTTTATTAAAAATATATAATTATTAATTATTGATGAAGCTATTAATTTGTACCCAGTTGGGAATGGGTCGAATTTAAAAACCAGAAAAAAAATTTGTTCACTTTTACCACTTTTACGGAAATCAAACCCGGGCTTTCGAATGAAATGGTTGGTTCTCTAACCATTGTGCCACCCAGCCATTTTATAGCTAAGCATAATATAAACTCAATATAGATAAGGGTATCCAGCAGTGCTCAGTTGTGTAATAAGGCGAAAGGCTAAAAGAAAATCGTACCTCTAACTGGGCTACATCTATAAATTATATATAAAATTTTTATGTAATTTATTTCATTCATTCGTTAAAATCAATTCTATTTATAATGATATTTAATTAATATTTAATTTAATTTAATTTTAATATGTTTGGAACTTTTCTCTTATTCCAAAAAAAAATCTATAAAATAAAACACGATTTTCTTAGCTTAACATTCGGACAGTTGGAACATAAAAAATTAGTAATCAAAAATACAAATAGTATCTAAGTTTTTTAATGAATTAATTCCAAATAAATAATTTAAATAAATTTCAATCAAAGTGTTAATTCAATAAGGAAAGTGTTAACCAAAAATTTCTACTTCTAAAGTATAATTATATAATTGAGTGGCTTAGAAACAGAGTGGCCTAACCCACATTTAGTTTATTCGGAAATAAATGCATTTTAAAATTTTAAATATTTTAAAAGCTTGTTAAATCCTTTTTTTATGAGCAAATTAGGTGAAACAAAAACAAATTATTCTTAGTTTTTCATTTGCTTTTCACCAGGATTTTCAAATTTCAATTATCCTTAAAAAAAAGTCCTTTTTTGTGGGTTAGGCCACTTTGGATTTTAAAAAAATTTTAAATATTAGAAAGCCAAAATAATTTTTGCTATAAATAATAGGGAGAACCCAATTTCTGAAATAACAAATTAATACCATCGATTCTAGAAAGCATATACGATCTATTAAAACAATAAAAAAAAATTTTTTTTGTATGTGGATTAGGCCACTCTGGTGCTGACACACTCATATATTATATTATAAAAAATAAATAGATCATTTAATGTAATTATTTTGTTTGGGTACACATTCTTAACTCTAATCCTTTTGTAATAAAATTATTGTTATGCTTTCAGAATTCGGTCAAAATTTCAATTTTACTTCTAAAATTTGATTTATAAGCTATCAGAAAATAACATATTTATACATACACAATAATTTCAATTTTAATATTTGTTTTTTTTTTTGTCTGGTCGAAAATACTTGACCTTTAATGATAATGTAGTAAATATATTCTTACATGTAAACCTTATCTCCCAATGTTTCAGATAACTAGATTAAAGTACATCAATGTATTCCATATAAAACATATTATTTCAAATTAATTAGATTATTAACTTAATTAATTTAAGTTAAATTTAAATTTTTATTGTTATTGGGAAAAGTGTGTAGATAAATTGTAATACTTTAGTATAAGAATGAAGTAAACAACTTGGTTAACCGTTTCACAAAGTGCAATAAAACACAGGGTCACAATATAAAAATGAACGTAATTTGTTTATAATTAAAAAAGATTTTAAGGAACTAAAATTTTGATTCATTCCTATAACTCACAGAAGATATTTTAAACATTTATAATTTATAAAATCAATCAAAATATTAATCAGAAGATTTTCTAAGAAAAAACAGTCATAGTTGTCTTGTCTAGATAATATAAATGTTCTTAATTATATCTAATTGGATATAATTTTAATTTATATAAGTTTAATTTATACAGTAAGTGGTTAAAAATTTTAGTGTAATATAATTCCAAACAAGTTTTAACTTTTTAAACAACCGATTAGATACTGCTTTAATTGCATTTATATTTAAAGTGCATTTAAGTTTAAATTTAAAGTGCATAAATTAAGTTTATCATTTTTTTAATATACAAATATTCTGTCTAGAAAACTTTGGAATAACATTTTGTATTAACTTATGAATGTAAAATGAGAAAGTATTATGATATATTTTTAATTTTAAAAGTAAATATGATTATTTTGCATTACTTGTCTCTCTATAATATTTTGTTTTTAAATTAAAAGCAAAAACACAATTTCCAGGTTTTCAAAATGAATTAAAATTTAGGTTTTATTAAAATTTTGATTTGGCATTCTCTAAATTCGTTTATTATTATTATTATTATTAATAGATTAAAATTTCTAATGTAGATAGCTATTATAATTGAAAAATATTTGATATATTCATGATTATCAATATTAAAAAAAATATTCAAAAAAACTATAGATTTTATTAGGTTATACAAATATTATTATTATATTTAATGGTATTTTAAAATAACAATATGTGGAAGAATCTAATCCGCATTGACTCGAGTAATGCGCTATTTACTTGACTTAATAACGAGGCTCCTTTAATTGGTAATATTTTTTTATATAAAAAATAAATGTTTTTTTTTTATATACTAATCATCATCATCATAATCTGCAAGTTTTCAAAATCAAAAAACTGAGTGTTGATTATCAGACTAATATTACCAACATATTTTCATAATTTTATTTTAATATCATAGATTTATTCAATACGAATGCACGCCATTCAATATTTCTCGAAATTTTTCAATTTTCATTCATAATTTGCCAATTTTCATTTTCAGCCATGTAATATACATACATATATATAATGTACATGATATGATATATAAGTACATGATAAATTTACATACTGATTATTTATCCTCCGTCCTCGAACTTCGAGGCGCAGGCTGTGAATATACGAGAAGTTAAATGTATTGAATTATATGAAAGTGTCTTCAATAGACGCAGCCATGTCGCAGTTATTACGCAGTCATTAGAAAAGTTGTTTAACTTTTGACTTTTTTGCTTTCTCTACGCATTCAATTGTCAAATAATTGAACTTTGAAAAATAAAAAAAAAAATATCAGAATAAAAAATTAGTAAAATTATTAATTCTGTTTCTATCTTAGGTTAAATAATATCAAACCACTATTCAAAATAGCTATACAATAAACTTTAAACTATTGAATATTTTTTAATTCATGAAATTTGTAAACAAAACAATGTCAAAAAACGCTATCATGCACATTTCATTGTGGACACTCCTTTATTGACTACGTAATGAGAGCGGAATGAAAGCGATATGAGAGCATCATTGTAGATAGGCCATTAATGTGATATAAAATATATTAGTTATCAATAAGTGATAAGTGCAGGAATAGATAATAAGTCAGGTCAAAACAAAATCAAATTTGATGGCAAGAGGTGGTTTTTAGTCTTAATCAAAGTTTAAAATTTTGTATTAAACTTTGTATAATTTGGATTTATAAGTTTAGTATAAAGAAAAACTAATTGACAATTTCTTTTTCGAAGAATCAGAAACTATTAAAATAGATTAATATAAACGATTCATGAATGCAGCCAGATAAAATGACAGATTCATTAAGATTAAAATTCTTGCATATTTTTGTGTCAAAAGCAATGATTAATTGGTATTAATATACGTCTATTTAATCAAAATTCCCCTTAGATCAGTTTTTTTTTTTTTTTTAAATAAATTATCAAAAAAGTTTATAATTTAAAAAAAAAAACAAACTAGTTTAAGTGTTAATTTCTTATAGAATCGTGATTGGTTTTTTTTAAATTTGTTTTGTTTCTTAAAATAGATTTAAAAAAAAAAAATAAATTTAATTTTAATTATAATTATATTAACGTAAAATATATATATATACGTAATTTAAATACTGGTTTATTAACAGCTTAATTTATTTAAATAAAAATATACAACGTATGTCTATTAATTTTATTTTTTTTAATATTCAAAAAATTGCTAATTAATTTTATTTGATTCCTTAGTTGGTAGACAAGTTCACATGTATATACATACATAGGTTTACATTATATTTTAAATATATATATTTGAATAAATAACATACAATTTAACTATTAAACACGATGACTTGTTGAAAACTTAATAAAATAATATAATAATACATTTTATATGAAAAAAATAAATTATAATTCTTTTAACGATGAAACTGTCTTTTAAGCAGTTAATTAATAAGTATAATTTGTTTTTTTTTATCTGTTATACAATTTAAAATATAAACATTTGGTAAAAAAACAATCTTAGCCAATTTGACTATTAGTCATTTGATTAGATTTAAAAATTTTTTAATATATTAAGTTTGGGTAACGTTTTTTAATATTTGATAAATAATTTGACTACGGAATACATAAAATTTTTTTTTAAATTTTTTAATAAAAACTACCTATAGAATATAATTTTTAATCTTATCAATTTTTATTTATTTATGAACAGTACATTGCAATATACAATGTGAAAAGTGAGTAATTCAGCCTTTCTTTTCAGGTGCGACAGGTATATATTTTATAAACTATAATCTTATAAATTATAAATAAATATAAATTATAAATTAAAAATTATATTTATTTATTAGATATGGTCCAAAGAGATTTTGTATCCGAGATTCTTCGAATGAAAGACCGACGTCTTAAACACTAGGCCACCGATTGGATAAAAATCAATTTTAAATTATAAATACTTTTTTTTTATAATTGAAACCGTTAAAAAGAATTACATTTTCCAATAAATACAATTTTATTTTTTTTTAGTATTTATAATTTTGTTAAATATAAAATCAGTTTTGACATTAATGGCTTGTTGAAATTGATGGCTATGATCCAAAATAAAATTTTGTTTCAATTTCCAATAAACCTCGAAGAACTTATGACTAAAAAGAAAAGCCAAAAGTTTCCGGGAAATATTATGACTGAAAAGGAGCGGGCTAAAACTCCCCTCAGAAATGAGAAATAGGTCCCCATTCTTGGCAGCAGGACTTTTGTCAGCTACCGTAAAAACTGTATTAATATTTTATAAGAACAAATAATTAGTGCCGTGTTCAATTAATTCATTTTACAAAAATTCTACAATAACAATTATAAATTTGTATAATTTTGGCAAATGTTTAAATAGTTTTCATTTAGTTCCAACATTTTACTTAATTGGTTGTACTTCATTTATAAATATACTTAAGTACTTTTTTTATTTTTTTTGTTAATTTACTTAACATATTTAAAATGTCATCGCCATTGCCATTAACGACATCTAGAGTGCAAAATTTATGCCACCTTCACATAACATTTTTAACCTTAAAAAGAACAGAACAGAAGAAAGAAAAAAAAAATTAAAACAAAAAAAAAAATACTATTCGTGAAACAAAAAATTTAAAAGAAATTAAATTTTTGGAAATATTTCAAAAATAAATTTTATTTTTTTTATTTAATTGTATTTATTTACTGTAAAATAAATTACGTCATTAATTAAAGATAGTGCCACCATTCTATTTTTAAAATATTATTATTTTTATTTTTGTTATTATTTTTTCATTAATTTTTTGTTGCTTAGTTTATTTATAATTGTTTTCTTTTTTTAAATTTTTGTTATTTTATTTTTAATATTGTTAATATCGTTGAAGAAGTTGCCCAAAACTGCTAAAAGGAATTGAAACTTAAAATTTTTTATGAATTAATTATTCTGAATGAATAATGAAATTTTATAAATACATACATATAAGTATCTATAAACTAGAGAGTTTTTTAGTTAAGAGTAAATATTAATATTAAACACACATACAACTTTAAAATAAATCATTTCATTTTATTTTTAAATATTGTATGCATTAAACCAAAAATGAAACCCAAGAATTAAAGTTTCCTGCAGTTATACTGAAAAAAATAGTTAAGTCAGTTTATTTATTCATAAATAGTCCCTTAATTTTTTTTCAATTAAATATTTCATGACCAGGATGCGGGAAACGAACCTGCGCACCCCTTCGATTAATAAACCAAATATTTAACAACTACTACATCGAGATTCCTATATATCACTCAGTATAAGGATATTATATTCTGTGGTGATGACACTACCGCTACTCATGTTTTTGACATTAATAATTAATAAATGTCAAAAACATGAAAAACAATGTTTGAAAAGCTGTTACTATATAAATTAAATGAATATACTCTTGCTCCATTACATATTAAAGTTGAATTCATAGTTTGTTGGTTATGATTGCCCCCTCTATTAAAGTCCTCCATTTTTAATCAAATTTATTTGGAAACTTTATAAGAATTTAATTAATTTGGAAACGTTATAGGAACGTCGTTTGACAGTGACGTATAAAAATAATTAAAAAACCATCCATAAACAATAAATTGTTTTAAAATGAATATTATTAATAAAATTTAACATGTGTATGTAATTTAAAAAAATCAACTTTATTTAGCTATAAATTAAATCACAATTATTAAATTAATACATAAATATATTTCTTTTTATTTCATGAGACTAAAGTGTGTTCGCGTAATGACAATTTGTTTATTATTTTTCCTCATTTACTGTTTTCAAACAATCTATTCACAATCTGCTTAAAACATTTTTGTTTTCTTGTCAACTATCTGTGAATACATACATATGTATATAATTATTATTATTATATAAAATAATATTGCGGGCATTTGAACTTTAAAATCCATTCAATAAAATTCTACTTTTAATCAAAATTTTTTTGAAAATTTTTAGATATTTTAATAAAATTTAAAAATAAAAACAAAATAACAAAATTCAAATGACCATTAGTACAAAAATAAAAAAGAAAAAAAAAATCCCAAAATAAATAAAAAAAATTTTTTCTAATCTAATGTTTTGATATTTTTTTTTTTTTGCTACTAAGAAAAGACCAAAATACATGAGACTAAAGTGTGATTATGTTTTTTTTTTTTTTGACTTGTAGACGTACAGTTTATTTTTAAAAATGGTTGAATTTAATCGTCATATTTATTATTTTGACGTTACCAATATAATATGTAGTAAAAATACTAAATTTGATTAACTAAATAAGCAATGTTTTGATTAAATATACATACATATGTACGTTTATACATCCATTTTTAATTACTTTTGTTTAAAAAAAAAAATAAAATTAAAATAAAAAATTGTGCCTCAAAATGATCACGTTTTAATCACAGGAACAAAATTATTTTTTTGTTTATAAAAAAACATACACACAAACAGAAATAATGGTGATTAACATTAAAGTTATTTCTTATGAAATTCTTATTAAATGTTTTTATAAGTTCATTAATATGTACTATTGGGTTCATTATAAATATAATGGTAGATAATAATAAATATTGAAAGTATATTATTATTGATTATACATATTTGTTTATATACAGTTTTGTTATATATAGAGGCTGAAAGTACATATGTAATGTTTAAATTTATTTTAAAGATTGTTTTTTATAATAAAGTTAAATTTTTAATTTTCAGTAAATAATTGCCTAAAAATATGCAATTAATGAATGAATGAAAAGTTTCAAAATGATATAATCTGGATTGATCGGAGATGATATTTATGTCGGATAAAAACATAAATAACAAGAATAAAAAATTGTTAAATAATAAAATTTTAGTAGTATATAGATTAGTTAAGAAAAACAAGAAAGTAGTCTCAAAATTACAAATTAGAAAAGTTAATAAATTTAAATTAGTATATTGATTAATTAAGATACCTATGAAAATAGTTTTAAGATAGGTACAAATTTAAAAAAGATGTAAAAATTGTAAGATAAATTAGAATTAGCCCACAATGGCTCTGGCAGTCGAGGGCTTTACCAATATTGCGTAATTCAGTGTAATGCGTAATATTTAAATAAATAAATGATCGAAGGATGCTGGAATCCGGACAGTATTAACAGAGAAAATTTAAAATATTACAAGTCTTTAAGTTAAAAAGAAAAATTAATAAAAAGAGACTATTGGTTGTGTATTCGATCCCGCACAGATTATAAGTTTTTTTTCATGGAAAATTATTTAAATTAATTTAAAAATAATGCAGTATCATTTATGATATTATGTAATATTAATAAATAATTAAATCTATATTAATAATATTCACTTTCATATAAAGATATTATTAATATTATCCAAAAAAATTGTATAAACGCTATTAAATAAAATTTATTTTGAAATGCAGAGTATTTTTATGCAGGGATAGTTTCAAAATTTTAAATAATTAAGTTCAGCTTTTAAATTAACTAGATTAAGAAGGAAATATTACTTATTTTATTATTTGAAATGAAATAGGAATTCCAATATAACTAACACTAACACCAACAGCTACTACGGCCATTTTGGGATCGATATGATTATAAAATTTTAATGTAGGTAGTATCCAAACTTTATTATATTCCTGCCATAAGTTGAACCCCAATTAATTATTATTACTCAGTTAATAAGGCAAATTCAAGTTAACAAAGCTTACTTGCATAATTAAGAGGAAGTTTTGTATAAAAAATTCTCAAAATTTAATTTTGTACTGGTGTATTTCTTTTTTAATATTGTTTCGTTTCGATCCGAAAACCTAAGTTGAAATAATTAATTAAAAAACAAAGAACGTTTCATGCTTGTTTTTTTTTTTTTTAAAAAAGCCGGAAATAAATTTTTCAAACGTCATATTTGCATATTACATATATTTTTTTTTTGCTACTATGTACAGGTGTTTAAAAAAATAATGTTTATAAACTATTAATGATAGAATTCTGAATGTTAATTGATTTTTACATGAATTTTCACCGTGATTAAATCTATGATGCAGACAGGCATGAGGTATCTTATACATAAGAAATGATAAATATTTTATTTATAAATCATTGATTTTCAAAATAAAATAAAATTTCTTTTGAAAATTATGAAACAAACTAAATATTCTTGAAATAGATCATGCTACTACGACTTGTAAACGTTTAACGTTGATAAAATTCATCAATGAAAACAAGATTTTTCTTTTGTTGTTTTTTTATTTTATTGTTTTTCATTTCCTTATTTTTTTAATTCTATTTGATTATTTGCCAAATATTATTGTAATTGGGATTATTTGTTTGTAAATAAAACAAATCATTCAACCAGAAGATGATTGATAATTGACAGAATTTGTATTGGAATGTATGTAAATATTTGTAAAGTATAATTTAATAAATATAAATATAAGACTTTTTAAAAATGCACATGTATAATTATATATGTTACTCATATATAAATAATTAATTTTAATAATTTAAAATCAAACAAATTATAAATTTATATTATTATATTAAATATAATGATTATGGATTATTATTAACCCCGGTCAGATCGTATCTAATAAAAAAAATATCGTAAAATTGTATAATTATATCATAATAGTTTATATCGTAATATAAAATAAGATTTAATAAAAATATATAAATAATTCGTGTGTAAGATTATAGATGGCGCATAAAGTTAACATTTGTGCATTCATATTTCATAAACTTATACAATAGCTACAGCCGAGTAATTAACGGCTTAGTGAATATTATGATTAAAAGAAACTGAAGCCTAAAATAAATGATAGTTTAAAATAAATTTGGTGAATGCCCTATACTTCTTAAAGGAGTGGAAAAGGAATAAAAGAAAGTTTTTAGGTCGATTCCCGGTAAAATCACTTTCATCTATAGTTTTTAAAATCGACTCAGCCTCCATTCACTATTGGGTTTAAATTAATATGTTAATAATTATATATCTCATAAAATAAACATCAATATAACGATATATGACAAATAATTTAATTTAATAATATAACTAACAATATAAAATTATTACAATATAAAACAAATTGTATCTGTTGAAAATCTAAGACGTTTCTACATTTTATAGGGTCTATAGTACTATCTCATGTTTCTCAGTTGTATGTGCGAAATTCATTAAGATCAATTTTAATATTAAGAATATAAATTTTTTTGAGGCTACCTAATCTATAAACTAAGTAGTATGTCAACGTTTTGTAATGAAAGCAATAAAATTAGAATAAAATTTTTTCGATCGGACTTTTTGAATTTATAAATTAAATACAGAATACCAGCTCGTATAATAAAACTAATTTATATTCAGAATGAAGAATTTTTCTTTCATATAACAACAATTTTTTTTGAATTTTTAGCATAATCTAATAAAAATCTAATATATGTATATTCGTATATGGTTTATGTAATTTTGTATTTTGTGGAAATTTTTCAACTAATGAATAAATACATAATTTACAAAAAAAAAAATAAACATTAAGATCGGCACAATTTTTAATTATATGTATTCGTATAATCATTAGGAATTTGTGCCTGTTAAACGAGATTTGAGTTAAAAATTTAAAATCGTTTAAAAATATACAAAACAAAACAATAATAATTAATAAAAAATATAAAAAATAAAAACATGAACCATTCACCTTGAACAAAAAAAAAAAAAAAAAATAAAATTAAAATACAAAATATAAAATATTATTATAATACTTTACTCGAATCGAAAAATAATATATAAAATATATGTGCTTGTCAATTCATTTCAAAATTAAAATACGAGATTTTAAAGTATGTATAGATATATACATATATAAAAAATATAAATAATACGAAATAATAAAAATATATAACACGTGTATTAATTCACGCGATTTTATATTGACCTTCATATTGTATTAATACAAATTACTAATTTTATATATTATTTTTAATATAAATAAGATTTAAAGCTACATTAGGTACCTATATAAATTTTGTTTATATATTTTTTTTCAGATTGAAAATCTTATGATAGGAATTTGTTTTTTAAAAGTTTATACAAGTATGACAAATATCTTGGATCATTTAACATTAAAATATTTAAAAACGTGTAAAATAAAAAATTTCTAGACTAATCTTTTTAACTAACATGTTTTTAGAGTGACATATCAAAACTTTTAAATGTAAAATATTTAATAACAAAAATGTCAAAAAATCTAATATTTTTTTTTTCATACAATTAAAAGAATTCTAAAATTATAAAATCATTTCTAAATATAACGTGTAACAATTAATAAGTGTCAAATTTATTAAGTAATATATGTTACGATTGCAATAGATAAACTATGTCATAATTGTTTGTCGTTTGTGTCAAAATTTTCTTATGCGATGTTAGAAGCTGTGTCATATTTTAAAAATGTAAAATTATGTAACTTTTAAAGGTTTTTGGGCATTAAATATTAATATATAAAATATCTTTTTCTGTTTGAAAATTATTCAATCTAAAATGAACGACCTCGTGACGCTCTCTATACGTAGCTATCTGCCAAAATAAAGTTAAATGTACTGAATTATATGAATGTATCTACAATAGACAATAATTTGAAAATCAATTTTAGGGGTTTTGTCATTTCTGAAATTAACGCCTTTTGTCATTGACAAAAACTAATATCAAAAAAAATTTTTTTAGGATTTTTGTCATTAGGACATTTAAAATTTAGAATTTTGATTTCTTTCCATCTTTTTTTTTACATAGCTTACAAATTATTCCATTAAAACTTGTTATATAAAACTCAGACGTATGTTTTGATTAAAATGTCTCATTATTGGTCCTAATATACTAATAATAAAATATGTTGAGTAATTTTCTAATACTATCAAGTAAATAAAATATCTATGTATTTTATCTGTCTGTATAAAAGCTTTTATGACAAAAAGCGACATTCTTGAAAGATAATGAATTTCTGTAATGAGTAAATAAACTATGTTTAATTTTTGTGGCGTATATTAATTTTCGATTATTGAAAATAATTCAATGAATATATTTGTTAAAATATAACATCAAAGATTTTAAGAATTTTTAAAAATTTTGTTATTTTTTGATGCCCTCATTTGATAAATACGTTTAATTTCATAAGTGAAATTAAATTACTCGGATTTTAAGCATATGACTGTTCTTGAAATGATAAATAGTCCAAACAAAAGATATGGCTATAAGTAAATATTGATATTTAAAGATTTTAATTTGGCATTAAATAAAAAAAAAATCATATTAGCTATAATAGAGTTTTAATCTACTGATGTGATTGCTGACTGGGTTTTAAAACGCTCAAGAGGATTTAACAATTTCTGCTCCTGGATTTAATTCCATTCAACCATTTCTTACAGTATATATAATAATACAGTCCACTAGAATAATCTACTAAAACAGTCAAAACCTGGAACATCTTTTATTCTCAAAAATATTTCATACTAAAACAGTTTATATGAATTTGTCCCTATTTCTATTGCTTTAGTCTATGCTAATATCTATTTATACATTTTGATTATAATAATATGCAGATCACGGTTATTTTAACGTGTCTTTCTATTATTTATAATAATATTTGTTTTCTTCGGATACAAGAAATTTTATAAAATTTAAAAGTATTTTAAAGTATATATAATATTATTTTTATATACATATGTATATATATAATTTTATTTATATATATATATGATTAGCTATATATGTAAAATAAAAAATAAAACACTGATCATTAAAAAACAAATTATTTTATTTTATCGAATGAATATTAAACAACACATAACAGAATGAATCTTTAAGTTAATTAATAATTTTGTATAATACATATATACTATGTATTTTATCTACAAAATATATCTAATGTATTTGCTAATTAATTAACAATTCTTCACTTATTAATAGATTTAAAAACAAGTAATTAAAAAAACTAAGGATTTGTAAAAAAAGGACATTTTCACAATTAAACAATGTTTCATATAATAAGTTTTATGTAAAGCGAGTGTATTATATAAGAAAAATTCGAAGAAACCACGAGAAGTTTTTTTTTCAGTTTTAAGAAAACTCTTCAAAATTAAAAAATCGTTTACACTCGTTAAAATATAATGTTAGAGCTCGTTTGAGAATAATAGAAATAAAAAATGTGGACAGATATTTAAGTTACAGGTATTTAACAGTCTAAATGCTATATTTTTGACCCCTTAAAGTTCTTAAACCGAAACCCAAACTAAAAAGGTTTGGTTTTTGTCATTCGATTTAAGGTCTGGGTGAGTAGTTTAATATGAAAATGCAATAAAAACTCAAACCTCCAATCTTCATCTAGCTTTTATCGAGTGGCGCTGTCGTAGTTCTTTCGAATTTCATAAGAACCTAACCTTGAACCAAATGAAACGAACACAGCTTAATAGTTGGAGTTTTCGGAATTCATAGTATTTCTAATATTCCTTTCCAGTTTTTAAGACCGTAACAACCCTCACTAAAATTCTTTCTTTCAAAAAACTATGGAATAATGACATTTAAAAATAATAAAAAATTTCGTAAAAAATTAGGAACTGACGTCGAAAAATTTACTAAAAAAATATATTGATATTATAATAAATTACATTTTTGTAGAAATTTAAAAACGATTCACACTTCTTATTATTTTAAGAATGGGAATATATAATCGCATTCGCGCCATTGCATTTATTGCGTTTTAATAATATTTAATATTATGACAGAAATTATTTGAAAAACTACTTAATATATTATAAAAGATTTATTCTAAAACAAAAAGTAAATAAATTTCCAAAAAAAATTATAATTTTTCAATATTTTCAGAAAATTTAATAAAAGAGGAAATGAAAATTTTATAATGAATAAAATAATGTTTAATTAGTTGTGTCCATGCTACTTAATAATTGCTTAAGCCCAATTTGGTATACAAGAATCTATTATGAGTAAATGTTTACCCATATATAAAAATTTCTTATAGTTTAATAATAATTTTATATTTAAATTTCCCAATGCTTTATATACAATTTATGTATATATACATAATATATATACATTCAAATAAAAATTTTATATGCTAATTGGAATTTGTTTTCGGGTGTGGAAAAGAATTTTAATCAGAAATTGAAGAAATATTTTTTATATATATTGTATTTATAAAAATTAAAAATAGATTGAATATTTTTTTTTTTTCACAAAATATTATTTTAAAAGACGTTTTTTGAATTAAAAATCAGCAGATCGATTCATTTATATTTTTTGCATTTGTTTTAGCTTTTATTAGCTTAATTGGCGTATTTGACAATTGATTGAACTGACCAATGGCATAGCGAATAAAACGCCGACCTTTCTTGTGGAAGGTTTTCGGTTCAAACCGCGGTCAGATCATATCTAATAAAAAAATATCTTAAAATTGTATAATTATATCGTAATAGTTTATTTTGTATTGTAAAATAAGATTTAATTACAGTATATTTATAATAATAACTCTTGTGTAAGATAAAAGTTGGCGCACAAAGTCTAGTCTAAATAGACTTTAGTGGAAAATGAATAAAAAATTGACGCAACGCAAAATTTTTTAATTGACAACGAATATTTACGCTTTATTATAAAAACATGGGAGAATCACTTGGGAGAATGCAAAAACAGCAGCAGGAAACCGGCACAGATGGAGATGTCAAATGGAAGCCCTATGTTCCCTCCCGGAGTGAAAGGACGGAAAAAAAAAAATAAATAAAAAATAAAAACATGACAATTATCAATTTCTAGGATTGATATTAGATTCGTATCAACTTTAAACACAACTTCTGATTTGATTCGCGCTACGTTATGCTGCCTCAATGTCATTTTCATATAGTTTTAACTGTAAATTTCGCACTGACTTTTATTTTCGTAACTATTCTAATTGTGAATCCACCAGCATGTTAATACCAAAACTTTATAAAAATGTTTCTCCTTAGTTCTATTCAATGAAGTACATAAACATATACTAAAGTTTTTATTATAATTTAATTGCAATTTTTTTGATAAATGACGTAAATATAGAATTTTTTACAATAAATATAATAATATATACAATATATATACGTAGGTATGTTAATTATTTCGAAAATTGTAAGCTATAAATTAAATAACACGTATTAAAATTAAATTTTTTCAAGAAAAAAAATTAAAAAATTAAAATAGTTTAAGAATAGGTATACACATAATTTAATTGGAAAAAAAAACGTTTTATTATGACAAGTGATTTTGTAATGGAATTATTTGATACGTGTAATAAAATTAAAAATAGTATAGAAATTGTAATCGTATTAGTAAATTGAATGACGGTACCGCCTCAATGACGGAATTTTAAAACACTCGAAGGAAAGAATTTGTTGGCATGGAGTTGTTTGAAGGACCGGAAGATACTCGACACATAGAACAACTTGCTGAAGCACCTTATGGGATAAAGAATAAGAAGTTACTGGATATGTAGGAAGGCTGATGTAAAGAACTTATTGCTCAGACGAAGAATTAGATCAAGAAGAAATAAATATGTTCCTATGTTCTATAACTTGCGAAACAGAACGGAGAAGAATACTATTTAGTGCAATACATTATAATATAAAAATATTTATAAAAATTTAACCGCGGAAAAAAATAAATTTGTTCAATATTACAAAATATAAAAATATTTTCATCATTAGAAACATTAAATAAATAATTTATATTATATAACTTCTAATTGATTTCAGTTTAAAAAAACAAACCACCACAGGCATTATAAGTTTTGAAAAAAAAAAAAACAAATATATTGTACCGTGTACGTGACTTCAATCACATCCTTAAGAAGACTGTACAAGCTAATACATATTAGCTTAGAAAAATTATACGAATTCCTTATATGTATTATTAAAGTATCCGATATACATAGATAAAATAAAATTTAAATATTGCTTTCTATACTCAACTTAATTTTATTACTAATTTTAATATTACTCATATTTCTCGTATTGAAATTAATTTGTTTTTATTTTAAAAAATTAAATCTTAAAAAAATATAATAATACAAATTATAGAGAAAAATCAAAAGAAGTTTATACACATGGTTTTCCTAATGATTCTATGCTTTCACACGTTTTTGCAATTGTCAGTTGTCATTTCTTCTTTTTCTTTCCCTCTTCCTCACTTCTGCTAAAAAAAAAGCTTTAAAACGATAAAAAACAACGAAAACCCGGTTAACATCCAAAAACATTGTTAAAATTAAGTTAACCAACATTTAGCTGCTTTACTTGTTGCACGTAATCAATAACCAGAGACCAGTGATAATATTAAAGCACACATATAAAGTTTCAACAACAAATGACAACATAATGTAAACTTTTTTACATAATGTGAGCTTTTAAGCCGAATTAAAACTAAATGTGTTAACAACAACTGTAAACACCGTCTAAACGAATCCATTTATCGTCATTTGTTTGTAGACTACAAAATATAATAAAAATGACAAAACTTAAAAAAAAGCTTTAATTTAACACTTTAGCTTTAGAAATATATGAAATATAATTCTTAAAAATTATTGATCAAAAGCTTTAAAGTTTAAAAAACTAAAGGTAAACACATATTTTATTTGACCAGCTTTTTTTTCTTATACTGTTTCAGGTAAGCATGCAGCACGTTATAGAAAAATTATTTAAAAACCACGGTCTGATAATAAAATGCTAGCCCGAATTCTAAAAAAAAAATTAATTAGCCAACTTTATATAATTGACACATAAGAAAATATACGTATAAATAAAAAATGGCCAATTAAAAAATCTATATAACAAATTATTTTTTTCAATTTCGTCGTTTCAATGCTTTTGAAGTGTGAAGCTGCCAAAAGGTTCTGTAAATAATATGTTCAAACTAGATTTATACCGGAAATGAATTTTAAATTGAAACATGTCTGGATTGGTAATGGGTGCTACGGCTGGGTGCTACAGTTGCTAAAGTGCCGACCATTCAATCAAAAAGCCCGTATTCGATTCCCAAAATAAAATTACAAAAACTTTATCTGTTGTTCGATATCGATTCAGCTGCCATTCGCCATTGGATTCAAATTATAAATTATTAAAACAAATACAAAATATAAACAATTAATTTTATTTAATAATATAACTCAAGACAAGGATGCCCACTCTCACCACTACTGTTCACCCTTGTGATAGATGAGGTCATGTTAGAAGCAGGCGCTTCTGGAAAGGGTATAAGATGGGATCTCTCACGGAAGCTTGAGGACCTCGACTGTGCGGATGCTATATGTCAGCTGGCGCATAGATTCTGTGACATACAACACAAAGCAGAAAAACCCCAGCAAGCAGCACGTAAAGTCGGCTTAGAGATTAACATAGATAAAACCAAGGCCATGAGAATAAATAACACCAACACAGAGACTATCAAACTAGAAGGCCAAACAGTCGAATATGTTGATATCTTATCCTACCTTGGCAACATACTAACAACAAATGGAGGCACAGAAGAAGATGTTAGCAACAGACTACGCAGAGCCAGAAGCGCCTTTGGTGAATTAAATAAGATATGGAAAAGCAAATAACGAGAACCACCAAACTTCGAATATTCAAAGCATGTGTAATGTCCACAATGCTATATGGCAGTGAAACTTGGCTGACGTCAAACAACATCAGACAGAAGCTCCAAGTATTTGCGAACAAATGCCTAAGAAGAATATGCGGAATATTCTGGCCCAACACCATAAGTAACAAAGACCTATGGCAGCTCACGAGTGAAGAAACAATAGAGAAACAGATAAAACGTAGGAAATGGAGATGGATAGGCCACACTCTGAGGAAAGAACCCACAAGCATAACAAGAATGGCCCAAGAATGGAATCCCCAAGACAGTCGGAGACAAGGTCGACCCAATAACACCTGGCGTCGAACAGCAATAGCTGAATTAACCAAGCATGGACTAACTTGGGAAGAAATGAAGGCGAGCGCATAGAGAACAATGGAGGAGGCTAGTTGATGCCCTATGCTCCCACGAGGAGTAACAGGAAAAAAAAAAAAAATAATATAACTCACAGAAACAGATATATACCTCTTAATTCAAATGTTAAATTATTACAATATTTATTAAATAGAATTGTATCTATTGAAAATCTAAAGCGTTTCTACACGCCTAGATAGTACTCATGTTTAAATTTTATCTGGAATTCATTAAGATCAATTCTAATAAAACGAATATAATATGTTCTCCCTGTTCCAACATGCACCAGTGCATACAAACAAGCTTTAAGTTTAACAGTTAAACAGTTAGCACTCACTTGTTGTTAAAAGCACATTATGATTTTAATTTCTAAATGCTATCATATATTTTCTTGAAAAACCCTCTTTAAATAATTAATTATTTAATGAACGATAACTTATCAGTAATCAGTTTATCACAAATTCGAATTATAATTGTAAAATTAAAAAACAATTATAAATTGATAAAAACACAAAATACTTAAAACAGTAGGTAATTGTAAAATTTATTTAATTTTTTTTTGTGATGACAATAAATAGTACGGAAACGGAAATCACGTTTTTTTATGTTCAGAAAAAAAATTGTGTATTTTTTTAACACCTCTAAAGTAAATAAATTTATTAAAAAAAACAGAAAATCAATTTGCCTAAAAAAATAAAAAATATTTTTTTTTTTTTAATAAATTATGGGAATATTTTTCGTCTCGCGTGATTTTTGTTTTCAACTCGGAAACAAAAAAAAAACAAAACATGGCGAACAAAAAAGAGTCAATACTAGATTATATATATATATATATATATATAAATAATATATAAATATATATAAATAAAATAGCATACGGTATAACAGAAGGCAATTATTTTATTAGTTTATTTTTTAATTTTTTAATTTAGAAAAAAACGAGGAAGAGTGTAGTAGAGTAGACTGTGTCAACTCTGGGATACCCGTATGACCGTTATATAAACATTATATCATTATTATTATAAACATTAATTACTTTTGGCAAAATTTCAAACATACCAGCTTTATTAGGTGTAATGCTCTTATAAAAGAAGGAGTTGTATGGCAGCTACTCGAACCCTTGGCAGTAGACCAACCAAATTTTGCAGTAACTTTGGCCATTACACTAAACTATTTTTGGCAAAATTTCAGACACCCAACTTCAATAGATATAGAGTAATGCTCATATAAAATAAGAAGTTGTATGGCAGCTACTCGAACCCTTTGCAGTAGACCATCCAAATTTTGCAGAAACTTTGGCCATTACACTAAACTATTTTTGGCAAAATTTCAGATACCCAGCTTTAATAGGTATAGAGTAATACTCATATAAAATAAGAAGTTGTATGACAGCTACTCGAACTCATTGCATCAGACCAACCAAATTTTGCAGAAACTTTGGGCATAAAACTAAACTACTTTTGCCAAAATTTCAGACACGTAGCTGTAATAGGTACAGAGAAATACTCATACAAAAAAGGAAGTTGCATGGCAGTTACCCGAACCCATGAACCAAAATGGCTGGATTTAAATAGCGATGACGGCTATTGCAAAAAAACTAATTTGGGAAAATTTCAAGATCCTAGCTCCTTTAGTTTTTGAGTTATCGTGCGGACGGACGGACGGACAGACGGACAGACGGACGGACAGACGGACGGACATACATAACTAAATCGATTTTTTTTTCGATTCTGATCCGATCCATACACTTGAGTCTATATCTACCCCCCCTCCTTCTCTGCGTCACAAACGTAATGGCAAATTTATTATACCCTTTGCCTATATAGTCATACGGGTATAAAAACTAATTTGAACGTTTCTTTAGCACAAGCAATCTTATAGCCCCCATTCATTTTTATTTCTTTTATATTATGGTGTTTACTATTAGTGTTTTTATCTTCTTTTAAATATTTTTGCGTTGTCAAAAAAGAAATTTAAAATTTTTCATTCAATTTTTTTTTTAAGTCGTTATTTAAATTTAAACTGGAGGAAATTTTATATTATATATACCGTATACCGTAAGTACATTATATCGAAAGCATTATTTGGGATGGTCTCATCTATATTCTTGAACTTCCTCGATCAAATTCAAAAAATATTTGTAAAAATAATAAAATAATTTAGCTCTTAGAGATATCATGTAGGTGACAGGCGCGTTGGAATCATCACAAGATAGTGGCAGCAAAAGATCATTCCATTAGCAATTCGTGTGTTATTAGAACTGTAAAAATGTGAAATTTAATATCATCCACTATATTCCCAGTTGGTTATTTTTGGCTATTTGCGATTTGCCCAAATTTAACAAAAGTTTTATCAGATTCATCAAGAATTCATCTCCCTTTAATTTCCCGTTAATTTTAATTTGTACCATCTTTATCCTATCCCCTATAATCACAACTAATTCAAGTAAAGGTATGTTTTACTCTCTATATTACATTGTATGAGGTAAGGGGCTGTACATAAAAAAATAAATAAATAAATAAAAAAAAAACTACTTTTTATAATAATAAAGTACATAATAAGTTTACATAAAAAGTCATTTCCATAAGCTTGAAGACGAGGTGATCGGCAAACTTTTAGCCCACTTAACGTGAGTCATTATTCCCAGGAGATTGTTGCCTTTTTTTCGATGACTTTTTACTTCCGGACTTTTTTCACCTGCTTAGTAGATTTAATATAATATTAAGCTCAGACTTAAGTAGAGTATATGTTATCAGTTCAGTTGTCAGTTTCATAAATTAATTTTTATACTGAATAATACCAAAAAATATTGGTAATTAGTGACAGCCGCACAACTGACGAAAAGTTTTTTATACTTTTCTAATACAAACTATTAGAAATAAAATTTGAAAAAAATAGATAGACAAAATAAATACCAACTCGAGCTGTTGTTGGCTCTAAAAATTTGCAGTTTTTTACCCATTTCTGCTCCACAAATCACTTGTACTCTTACAGCATCCCGTAAAACGAACTGATCCCCTTACAGACCTAAAGTAATTGGTTTACTGTAGTACAATTTTTAATTTTTTTATAGTTGAAGCCCAACTACATCAAATGATTTGATATGAATATATATCAATTAGTAAATAGTAAATTTTGTGAAACGTTTTATAAATAACCCATATCGGTCAGTCATATTTAGCCCATCGGTCGTCTTTGATAGTGCCTGCTTTTTGCCTATATACATTTCTTAATCTAATACAAAATTCTAAATTAATTTTTTTAATAAGAATTGATAAAAATTTTTTTTATAGCTAAAATATAAAATAAAAATAAATTTAATTTATTCAAAATTAAAAAAAAATTTAATAAAATTTTTTGTTTGAGCAAAAAAGAAAAAATTAAATTAAAAATATTTGGGTGGAAAAAATGGAAACGTCAAAGTTCTCATAAACAACAGACAAATTTATGATGTTGTTTACAAACCTTTTGTATATAAAAAAAAAAATTAAAATAAATTAAGAGAAAACTTATATCGTTTTAAAAGTTTTATAGGGAAGGATAAATAAGTTTTTATTTAATTATATATTCGTTTTAATCGATTAATTATTATAATTAATTTGTATTTTAACTTTAGATACTAAAATAAGAATGTGATTTCAAAATTATGGGAGCTTTTTATTGCATGCATATATACAAAGTTTAAAATGTAATTGAATAATTAATATATTGTTGTATTATTTACTGTTATTATAATTATAGATAAATTTACGTTATAACTTACCCTTATCTATCTAATCTAGATAGTATACAGAGTTTTAAGACCCGACTGGTATTAGTATTATAAAATGTTCGTAATGTTCGTAATCATGAAATAAGAAATCTTAAAAAATATACGGGGGCTCCTGACATTCCGGACGATTACTTACATACTTATTTTAGCTTTTTGTTATTGTTTTATTGATATTTAATTTTAATTGCACAGTTCTAAATATGAAGTAAAATATTTATCAAACTGAAAAATGAAGGGCAGTTTAGGGATCGGATGGAAAATCCCTTTTTTTTAAGCCACTATTAAAAAAGTTTTGCTCTTAAAATTCTGCTTTTAATTTTTTATTAATTAATTGAAAAAAAAGAGGATTTTTATGAGAAAAGCGTAATAGACTATCTACAATGAACGCTCTCGTTACGCTCTCTATATGTAGCTAGCTGTTAAATTAAGTTAAATGTATTGAATTATATGAAAGTTGTTGAGTGCGTAATGAGAGCGAAACGAGATCGTCATTGTAGAAGAGCTATAACTTTTAACAAAAAGGCTTTCTTTCTTTATTTTCGACTTTAAAAAAAAAAGAGGATTTTGAAAAAGGAGATTTTGAAAAAGAAGATTTTAAAAAAGGAGAACGTGATTTAGAAAAAAGTAGATTTTGAATAGGAGATTAAAAAGAAAAAAGAAAATTCTGGATTTCTATTCGTTTCCATAAATAGTTACATATATTAGATTAAACATTCTGAATCACAGATAATTATTCTTTCGTTCATTTCATTTATGTCATTGTTCAATCAAAGTATTCGTTATTTATTTGTCTAACTATATACTATATTCAAAACAAAGTTTAGAATAATCAATGAATCAATAAATTATCAAATTATTTATTTAAAACTAAATTTAGAAAAATACTATAACTATTTTCTTATACTAATTAAAAATGTATTTCTTTTAAATTCAATTGTATAGAATATTAGTGATTGTTCTAGAACATGCATGCTTAACCCGCGGCTCATGAGCCGCATGCGGCTCTAACGATAATTTTGTGCGGCTCATTAAATTTTCTGGAATATATACTATTGTGGCTCAAATAAGAAATCGTCATATTTTTGTATTGAGTGCATGCATATTTAAATTTTCATAATATACGTCACATAATATACAATTTCACGATATGAACTACAACTTTATAAACAAAACTACAATACAACTCAAAAACTTCACAAAATATAGTGTAACTTCAAACCAATTGCTAATTCAAGCAACTTTTCATGAGCTTCAGAATTTTTATATTAAAGATAAAAGTGTTCAAAAATATGCATATTTTATTGAAAATTTAACTAAAGAATTCGATTCGAGACTTAAAGAAATATCAAAATATGATAAAGATTTCGAAATTTTTTGTTCGCCATTTACTGTCGACGTTACAACAGTGCCAATTAAACTTCAAATGGAAGTTATTGATTTACAATGCCATGACGAATTAAAAATTGTATTTTCAGAATACAATTGTAAAATCGAATTTTATAAAAAATATATATGTGAAGAAAAATGGCCAAATTTAAAAAAACATGCAATAAAAATTATAAGTGCTTTTGGTAGTTCCTACCTTTGTGAATCCTTTTTCTCCAAAATGAAATTATGTAAAAATAAATGTAGAACGAGAATACTCGATAAAAATATGGAAAATCAGCTGCGTATAGCTTCAACTAAAATTCAAATTGATTTGAACAAATTATCAAAAAAAAAGGAAAAGCAAAATTCTCATTAAGCTACTATCAAGAAAACTGATTGCCAAAAATTATTTTTAATTTAAAAAATTCAAATAAATATGATTTAATAATTATTTTTATATTAATAATAATTTTAATTTAATTTTATATATGTAATATTACAATTTTTTTATGATGAACGTAGAGAACGTTTTTGTTTTTGAAAATAAATTTTTATTTGTTATGGAAAAATATGGGTTTGGCTCTTTTTTTATTATTTTTTTCTAAAGCGGCTCAATAGTTCGTTTCGGTTAAGCATGCCTGTTCTAGAAGATTGGTTAAAAAAAAATATTTTATATATCTTCAAATTAAATTTTTTTTAATATCATATGTTTTTAATACCAATAAACAAAAAGTAAAAATTAATATACAGAGTGTCTCGCAATAGATTAAAGGATATTATTAAAGACTTTAAAAAAATCTTGAGGATTTGGTTTTAATATTTGTTCTCATGATAATATCGATTCTAAAACATAATATACATGTATATAAAATATTTCACTATACTATTTAAATTTTAAAGTGTTCAATTTTTAATTTATAAAAATTCAAGAGTTTGACATTTTGTTAAAGAAATTAAATCGTATTAGTTGATTTTAATTCGTTGTATCAACTTATCACTAAGTTTTAAGTTTAATTCTACTCAAGATTGATTTCGTTTAACCTATGAGTGAATTTAAGGATATGAGTTGACTCATAAATTTGAGTGCAAATGAAATTAAAATTTAACTCTACTCAATCATGATTTTGCTTAACCTATGAGTGCATTAAAGGATATGAGTTGACTCATAAACTCTACTCAATATTGATTTCGATTAAAGTACGAGTGCATTTAATCGATAAGGATATGAGTTTACTCATAAATTTGAGTGTAATCGAAATTAATATTTAACTCTACTAAATATTGATTTCGATTAACCTATGAGTGCATTTAATCGATAAGGATATGAGTTGACTCATAAATTTGAGTTTAATGGAAATTAAAATTTAACTCGCCTCAATATTGAATTTGTTTAACCTATGAGTGCATTTAATCGATAAGGATATGAGTTGACTCATAAATTAAGATACTTCCATAGTTCCAGAAGTTAATCTTATGTCAACTATAAGAACCTTCCTAAACATATTGTTTCTACATTTCTTCAAATTTTCAATTTTTAATTATTTAATTAATAATAAAAATTAAAAACAAAACTTATAAAAGCGAAAAAATTCCTTGAAAACATTTAATAACAAAAAATCTGATTCATAATAGATAATAAAATATTTACGTTTTTTTTGTTGTTGGTGTTGTTTTTATGATTTAAAACGTGTTTGCTTTATTTGGGGAAATTTTTTTTTTACTTTTTTTCGCTACCTTTGTACTTCTGATGAAACAGACAACAACCAAAATTTTTATATACTTGTAGTTATTACGAGTATTTTATATTAGTTGCTAAGCTCTTATATTTATTATATTAGACAATATTAATATTATCTATTAGAATTCGATGTTTATTTTATACTATACAATTTATATACATTTACCCTACACATGTTACGCTACAACTGTTCATACATATTATTATTATATATATTAAAATTCATGCATACCTATAATATACAATAAATAAAAATATTCTGCCTACGTAAGAATTTAAGTCGTATGTTGAAAAGAAATATAAAAGAAAAAAAAAAAATAAAAAGCAAAATAGTTTTCACTCCATTTCTATTTATTTTTTATTTTTTTTTCTTTTTTAATTTTGAAATAGAAAAAAAAAATATGAAGATAAGTGAAAAATTTTTTTAGTTATCTCACCATCTTCATATATACATACATACTCGTATAATAAAAGTTTTTATTAAATATAGCGAGCACGTGAGGGTTATTAATATAATATTTGTTTTGGATTTTTTTTTTGATTTTTTGTTTTTTTAATCATTTATTTACACATGATTAATATTTTATAGTTGAAAATTTTATATATAGGTACATTGTAGGTACTTGTATACTTATATATTTATATGGTATATATGTTTTGAAAAATTTATGTAAAAATAATTATATATTACCTATGTATATATAGGTATACATGGTTTTAAATAAAATCATTTAAATAAATTTATAAAATTTATGTATAATAATAAGCGAATAACAATGTCAATTCGATTTAATTATAAATATTATAAACTTAAATTTAAATTACAACATTTTAAAATAGTTTTATGTATTTTTTGAATAAATTTTTAAATATTTAAACATACATACATATATTTTTATTTCATTTCTATTATTAAATATTATATATTTAAGTATTACCTGCAGTATTACAAAAAGGAAGTACTTATATTAAATTAATTTTTACAATTTTTTTTAATTTTTTCTTTTTAAATATTAAATATCAAAGGCAATTTATTAAATATCATGTAGTAGAGGGTTATTATTTCTTACATGAAAAACTTTAAAATGATTTCTCCAGAAAACC
Source organism: Dolichopus griseipennis (assembly GCA_963082915.1). Taxonomy (NCBI): domain Eukaryota; kingdom Metazoa; phylum Arthropoda; class Insecta; order Diptera; family Dolichopodidae; genus Dolichopus; species Dolichopus griseipennis. The sequence goes on along the minus strand of OY720441.1, from coordinate 36,489,028 downwards.
CATTTCTATACTATATCAAGAAGTCAAATAATATTAAGGGTAAATTGTGGTATATTTGACATTTTTTGAGACAACTTTAAACTTAATTTGGTCAGATCTAAACTTCATCCCCATCGTACAATAAAAAAGACAAAACTTTTTAGAAAAAAATCACATTTTCAAATTGCATGTGTACCTATAATACTTCTAAAAAAATTTGGTCTTCTTAATGTCCCTAAATGACAGGGCTATACCACAGCGTTTAAGACACATGCTTGTTTTGTAAGATCCAAGTCCATTCGAAACTTAAAGTTTGGAAGATATAAGAAGTCAAATTGAACTTCGCATAGCGGCAAATTAAAGTACCGTATGGCAACCCTATACATTTTTGTTAATTACAATTATAAAGATATATAGATAAAAACAGCTTTTGGCCAGATTGAAAATATTTTTTGTAGAATTTTTATTACAAAAATTTAAATATACTTTTTCAAACTTTGAGAGGCTGCAGCGCTATAACGGATTGTCCTTTCTCTTTGTTAAATTTTTATTTGCTGTATTTTAAGCGATGTAAAAATTTTGGAAAAACAGTGAAGGATGGAGAAACGGACAGGGTAAACTATATAGACACATTTTTTCAAAATTTTTTAAAAATACCCTACAAAGAAAAGGAAGTAAAAAGGAAGAAAAAATGAAGAATTATTGGAGGTCTAAAAGAATTATTGAAAAAAAAAACACAATTTAAAAATATGTAATGAAAATAATAAAAGTATGTAAGATCTAATTTTTTTTTAAATTACGAATTGCCATAATTATTCATGAATTAGGATTCTTAAATTTTTCTAAAAATTAAATATTTAAAATATTTTTCATTGTTGAAAGTATGAAAATATTTGAATCAACACATACTGAAATTTATTTATATTTTATGTAAATAAACAAGGTTAAGTCATATAATATTTATTAAATTTATTTAGGTTAATAATATGTATGTCTAAAATTTCAAAATTAAAACACTTAAAAATGCACTAAATGGAAATTATTACGAAAAATTTTCAAAGTAAAATCTAATTTTAAAATAAAATAAAAATAAATTCTTAAATATATTATATAATATTTTTAATAATATAACATACAATTTTTACTCCTAAATATGTTTTTAAAATAAAATTTCTTTCATATTTATTATTTTAATTTTAATTTTTATTGAGAACATTTATTTAATATAAAAAATTTCAGTTAATTTTAGGGATTTATTGCAACAACCTTATTCTGATAAATCCTTATTGAAGTCTATAGGAACTTTTAAGGAGGGCAATTTCGTGTGGTATATATACATTTGATTAATGCCCTGAATTTAGGCTCTGCAAAAAGCATCCCAATTAGCAAACTAATATACTGAACGCATGATTAAAAAACTTATATACTTTTCTAATATGCTTTGAATGCATGTGCTGATATAATTTTATTTTACAAAATGTTTACATTTACAATATCATTTTATTTAAAAATGATCTTAAAAGAATTCACATGATCTTAAACAACTAAATGACACTAAATGTACAAAAAATATTTATAAAATATAGTTTTATTTTCAAAGTTGAATTTAAAAATTGCTCAGATGGAATAAATATATATATGTTAGTTTCTACATGCATACTTTTTTATTTTTTTTAAATACATATACCTATATATATGTCTCTAATTATTTAATAGTTATTAACTAGTTTTAAATTAACAAATTTAATTGTTAGCATCAGATTTTCGTTTTAAAAATTTATTTCAAATTAATTTCTTATATATTAATTTTTTTAAAAACATACTTTTTAATTACAAAATGATTTAATAAAACAATTAAATATCTTTTATATACCTACTAATATTTAATTTTGTTTTTATGAATACTCAAATCTAATTATAATAAAACTTATATTATTTCCATATAATAAAAAGAACTTAATAGATAATATACAATTAATGTAAATATCTATTATACTATATCTTATTTACAAATGTTTTAATTTAAATATTATTTTTTAATTCTATAAATTAATAATATAATAATATAATTTAAATTAATATAATATTAATAACATAACAAATGTTCTTATATTTTAACCACTTTTGATTGTTGATGATTATAAGATCCCGAAATCGAAAACAACGCGAGTCAATTGAATATTAATTTATACAACAACTGACTCAACGAGCGACAAACCCGAGATCTTAGTAATATACTCGTAGATAATATTATGTTGATGAACTTGTTGTACTATGATGTACCTATTAAGTAAATACAAAATAAACTTACATTTTATATATTTATATTGTATAACAAATGTAATATACAGGGTGTTTCCTAATTAAGTGCACTGCTATATACCTCTGCGTAGATACTTATGAGTAGATAAATTTTGTGTATTGGACCTAAGCTAGGTCTCTCCTAGTTTCCAAGATATGGGGGCTTAAATGAATTTCATGTAACATCATAGTATAAATGTGGTTTTTTCAAAAAGAAATTGTTAAAATTTCAACATTTTTTAAATTTAAAAGCTTGCAGTTTTGAAACTGTAAAAGATAGAAAATTGAATAGGTACTTGTTTAAAAGAGAATTAAGCTTTCAAAAACAGGGTAAAATTTTTATAAGTAGTCTAGAAACAGAGTTAAGGGTAAAATTATGAAAACTAAAAAAAAATATTGAAATTTCATTTAAGTCCCATATCTTGGAAACTAGAAGAGACTTAGCTTAATCCAATACACAAAATTTATCTACTCATAAGTATCTATGCAGTGGTATATAGCAGTGCACTTAATTAGGAAACACCCTGTATATACATACATTTATAACTTTAAATATTAAATTTATATTTATAAATGTTAATATAAGTTTATATTAAATATCATTTTAACATACTAAATATTGTCAGTATTAATATTATTTATAAAAAATTAATATAGTTTTATATTAATAGTTATATATATATAATAAATATTTTATTTATATATTGGTTTTTTTTTTTAATTTTCTTATTTTAACTAAAAGTAAAAAGTTCTGTTTTGACTAAAGTTAGTTTTATTATTATATTAAATAAAAAATGAACTAGAAGTGCTTCTTTTTTTACTCATGAGGTTCAAAAATTGATTAAATTAACGGATAAAAGTTAAATTAAAGCACTCGATTACTATTCACAGAGCATAAGTCTGAGAATATAAAAAGAAAAACGTCCTTGATCAATTTATACTTTTTTAATTATATTTGTTTTTAAATTTAAACATAACTTTCTAATTAAATTTAGTTATAATCAAAAAAAAAAAATAATTAGTTCTAATCATGAAAAGTTATTTCTGAATTAAATTCTAAAGTCAAATTTAATAATTAGTACAATATATATGTATATATAAATTTACAATAATATTTAACTATAATTTTGAGCTAAGTCATAAAATTATTTTTAAAAAATTTAAAAAAATTTTTTTTTTTTTTTTTTTAATAATAATTCTATGTTAGTTTATTGTTTTCTGTACTAAATATATATATGTATATTTTTTTAATTATATACATAATGTATGTATTTATTTAAATAGCAACTCTAATTTATTTTAGTATAAAAAAAAAAAAAAAATTATTTTATATTTACATTAAAAATTCTAGACAAATTTCACTAAATATTTAAATACATAATATAAAGTTATAAAGTATATATAAAACCAGAAATATTCGGTTTTATATATATATATGTGTATATACAGATACTTTAATATTTAGTTAGTTTCAAAAGATAAAAAAAATTGTTTTTTTTTTTTATATGCCTTTAATACAAAATATTGAAGTATTGAAGCGTACAGACGATAAAACTTTGTATTAAACTTAGTAATAAACTTGATTTAAACAGGTGTAAAAAAATTGTAATGAACTTTGTTTTGAACGTTATTTAAAAAAAAAGTTGTCGATATGCCTTCTATATTATGTAAATAAATGTTAGCGGAAATAAAAATATTTTAAAGTCACTTATATTAAATAAATGTTTAGAGGGTAAAATAATTGAATAGTTTCATTCACGTACAGCTTTTTCTCTATTTGTGTACGTACACTGACTTCCTGAATATAATATGAAAAAATATTCTAATTTTGTTAACATACAATTTAATATTAGAAATTTCATACAATTCCAGTTTCAATATATTCGTCATCTGATTGCATTGTTGGTCTTCTGTGAAGTTGCGTTTTTAAATCTTTTAAAAAATTAAGAAATAACAAACAATGTTGTAAACTTCATTCTACACATTTAAACATAATTGTAAACTTAATGCCACGCCCACAGAATATCAAACGATTTTGATATTTTAAACCAAGTTGCTTATCATAGTTTTAAACCTTACTAAGCAGATATTAAACAATGTTTAGTACACCGGTTTTCAACTATACTACAAATTGTAAAATTTTAATATTAATCTTAGTATTAAACTTAAGTTTAATACTAAGTTTTATGGTCTGTACTATGCTTAACATAATATATGAACTGTAGATATGTATTTATTTTAGTTTAAAAAAATTTTTTTTTAATATTTTGTTTTTTTATTATATTTAAAAATTGTATGACACGAAACGTGTTAAGATAACTTATTTTATTATAATATATAAAATTATGTTATTAATATATAGGTACTTTTATTTCTCAACTATATTACATATGACTTTGAAAATTTAAATAAAATAAAAAATTAGTATTTTTTTAGTATGGTTTTTAATATAGTTATAATGGTTATAATAAGACTTATACTCGTATGGTGACATGTCACAGCTTCCTTTGTCATAAGTCCTTTAGGGATTTTTATTATATATTTCTACATTGGGCTGGTCGCTGGTCGGTTTCAAAATCAAAGTTGTTCCAGAGTGCTGTCTATATGCATATCCAGAGTGCTAGATTTTATATTAGAAATTAAGTTAAGTTAGTTAAAAAATCAAAGTTGATCCTTTTTCCAAAATATTTATGAATTTCATTTGTGCGAAACTTTGGTTATAAAACCAGAATTGACTCATTTTCAAAATCTTCATAAACATATTTTTATTTCAATTACCAAAATTATTTAATATCAATAAATTGGAGCAAATAACCGGTTTTTGTTATCGTTTTTATCAAACAAAACACACGTATCCCTATATTTCTGAGAAAGGGAATATATTATCCCCAAAATTCTGGACTGTTTGGTTAAACTCCTGGAAAAGATTGCATATCTTTATGCATCAATATAACAACTTTTTTCGTCATAATACTCTTTAAGGGACTTATGGCACTTAATAAAATATTTAAGTGTGTCAAAAGTCCCTCTGAAAAAAAGTGTCATAACTCCCTAAGGGAGTTAGTCCCTTAGGGAGTTATGACATTTTTAATTCCTTAGGGACTGATGACAAAGGGAGCTGTGAAATGTCACCTACTCGTATATCTATATTAATATATACTTATATGAATAACTTAAGTCACGTTTTTTTTTTTGTTTGTTTGTATATGTTTAAATTTACATACATTATATTTTATATTATTAACATAATAAATGCACTTAAAATGACATAATTTATTACTGACAGTTAATATTCATTTAGAACTTTAAATACTATATTTGCTAGTAATAACAAATTAATTATAAAAAATTAGTTTTGTATTAACAAAAAAATGAAAAATATATTTTTTTTTGTGTTATTGTTATATTTACATGACATAAACATGTTATTTACATATTTATAAAATTTATATACTTTTTAAAAAATTTATTTTAATTGTATTTAATGTAATAAGTTTTAAATATATAAATAACATCAAAAGTTCGTTCTACAGTGAAACTTAAAAGTTTAATCTTCGAGATTTGGACTTATCTCTTGATTAAATTATCTTATGTGTTAACTAAAAGTATCTTAAAAATATTAATTTTAATTTGATTAGTATAACTATTTATAATTTTAACAATACATATTATTTAAAAGTAGAACAATGGTCAAAAAAGTTTTATAATAATAATAATAATAATAATAATAACAATAAAGATATTTGGGTGGCGTACAATAACCCCTCAATATAAATAAGGCGGAATAAGTTAATTACGTTATATCCTTTATTAGGACTTTTTTTTCATTAGAAATGGAAATAATGAATAAATTTTGAATTTTTTTAATAAAGAAAATGTAAAATATTTTTATCTTGAAAAGTTTAAATTATGAGTGAGTGCTACCGCTTCAAGACTTTCTCATATACAATTTTGTGTAAATAAGTTCGGAAAAATGGGAATATTGAATCTCTAATTTTGGATTACACTGGAAATATATGTGCTAAATATATTTTTGAAACCCTGATTTTGTATCGAATGTTAAAATCACACTTTGTTAACGGTATATTCTTGCAATTAGTAAAATTTTGACATTAACTGCCAAACATGATTTTTTCCTATTTTTAGGCTTAATTTCCTTTGTTATTATTACACACCTTTTGATATTTTTTTTTTTTATTTCTTAAATTTTAACCTATGCAAATAAATTTATATTTGAATAATTTATTTATAGAATATATAATATTAAATTTAAAATCAAATATTTTATATAGGTAATTGCGCATATGGTTTTTACTTATTGTATATTGATTAAAATTGTACATACATATATACATATGTATATTGTATATGCATATTTCATATAACCTCTTAATGTCATTTTTATTTAAATATACAAATGAGGACAAATTAAATTATGATAACATTTTACGAATATCAATTATATCAGCTGTGTATATATAATTTCTTGGTTAAAATATTTAATTAAGTCTGCAATAGATATGTATGTAATTTTAATTAAATATTTAAGGTTAGAAAACAAAAAATAAATGTATACTTAATATTTTATAATAGAATATATTTAAATATAATTAATTTAATCAAAAAATATTGCTCTTGTAAACTAGATTGAAGTTTATATTAGTTCTAGCATTTGCGATCTTCTTTAATTGGAAATGAAATTATTAGATAATATGGATCTTTGATACTTTAGCCATTTTGTAATTGTATAACAACAATTATTAAAATTTGGACCAATAAGTTTAAGTACCTAAGTTGTGTTTAAATTTTTAAATATAAATACGTTACATATTTTTTTAAGAAAAGCTAATTGGATTTTAAACAAAGAGCTATTAATGTAAAGGATTTGGAATTAAACACGAAGGAAGTATACATATTGATATAATATATTTATTAATATGCTGTATGCAGTAATTACTCATTTAAGATGACGTTGTGCTATGAATGCATGTGCAGGAACTACGTAATATTCTACGTAATTCGTAGAAATTTACGTATTGGATAGGTTTTTTAAAAGTCTCAAATCAAGTTTTCGATAATCGTTGTTGGTAAATTCATTTGAATGTATTATTAATTAATTATTTTGTTTAATTGTAATTAAAAAAATTTTGAATAGTCTAATTTTAATGAAATAATTATGCCACCTTTTATTGAGAACATACTAAAGAATATATAATTTCGCAATATAAATACATATGTATTTTGTTTTAATTCCATTATGTAAAATTTAAAATGTGACGTAAAAGGAAATATAATTAAATTCATGAATCATAATTAATACATTATATATATATACAGTTAATTTTATGAAGAAATTATATCTGAATAATTGTTTCAATGCTTCAATGCAGGAAATAGTTTTGAATAACAATTTAAATAAATTGTATTAATTGTTAAAATAAAAAAAAGGAAAAGTTATATCTTAGCGACAAGTTGACGTCCTTGACAATTTGCTTTTCACTTTTATCAATTATTATTTATTTTCCTAAAATATTTGTAAGAGTAGATTTTTTTAAAATAACATTAGTTTTAAAATATAAAATTTTATCAAAATTAATTTAAGTAATTACTAATCTGACCAATGGCGTAGTGGTAAAGACGCCGCCTTTCATGTGGAAGGTCTCGGGGTCAAACACCGGTCAGATCATATCTAATAAAAAAATATCGTAAAACTGTATAATTATATCGTAATAGTTTATATCGTAATATAAAATAAGATTTAATAAAATATATAAATAATACTTGTGTAAGATTATAGATGGCGCAAAAAGTTAACATTTGTGCATTCATATTTCATAACCTTATACAATAGCTACAGCCGAGCAATCAACGGCTTAGTGAATATTATGATTAAAAGAAACTGAAGCCTAGTTTAAAATAAATTTGGTGAATGCCCTATATTTCTTAAAGGAGTGGAAAAGGAATAAAAAAAAAAAAAAAAAAAAAATTACTAATGTATTTTTTTAAAAATATGATTATATGACAATTTGTAATCAAAAGTAACTAAGTAATCACGTTTACGTTCAATTCCTTTCAAATTATAATAATAAGTAATAATAATATTAAACCATTCATTTTAAAAATGTATAGGTAATATAACCTATATTTAAATAATATATTTACCCATTTAAATTGAATATGTAAGAATATGATTTAGTAAATAAATAATCTAGCCTTAAGGCAAATAATAAAATTTCCCAGATTAAATTTTGTCTTTTTATATTCTTCATTAAAAGAAACCCTCACATTGATTTAACAAAATATAGGTATAAGAACTAATTATATAATTATATACTTATGAATATTATATATATATAAAAATATTTATTTAATATTGTATTTGTCTCTGATGATTATATTATAAACTTGTAATAAGTATACTATTATTATTAAGTGATTGAATTTTATTTATTTATTCCAATTTTGGTTTTGAATTCATGTGAAAAATTGTGTTATTGCGCCTCTAAAATAAATTGATTAAAATCCAAGAATATACAAATACAACAACAATCAAAAAACAAGGTTATCAAGTTGAAAAAAATAAATAAATAATGTTTCCTTGACCCTTAAACAAAATTGGGAGGCTTAAATATCTCTTTGTATATATATATATATATATATATATAAATATATAAAACGTAATTTTATAATTATATTATAAAAATATTTCTTAAGTATCTACATTGTATATATATTATAATACTATCCCCTATACTAGAAAATAAAATATGTAGGTACTAAGTTCAAGATTTATTTATCTGATTATGTTACAGAGAAAAAATAAATATATAATTATATACATATATGTATATTGTATATGTATATTATATAGGTATATAATATAGAATTTATAAAGAACAATATAGAAGATTAATTTATTAATCAAAAATTTTCTAATTAAAGAAAATTCTTGGAAAAATATTTGAATGAAAACAATGCAACAAATTAAAAACAATTATTAATTGTAAATTGATATATGTATGTTTGTATGTGTGTACATACATACTAACTATGCGTATACATATATCTGTCTATGTTAAAAAATAAAAAATATATAAAAATAATTTTATTTTTTTTTAGCCATTTCAATTCCTTTTTTTTTTATTGACAGTTTTCTCTATATTTCAATACATACATACCTATACATACATACAAAATATTTAATATAATCAATCTATAAATAGCCCACCTGTCAAATACATAATACTTTTTAGCATTTTGTATATTTATTATTGTTTTTTTTTTTTTATATGTATGCACGGAAACGACCTTGTAAAGGGCGTTTCAATGAAAAAGTAATAAGAACAAAAAATAAAAAAAAAAAGGCAAAAAATTAAGAGGAGAAAAAAAAACAACCAACAAATTTCGTGTTTTTCCTCTCCTGATCTTGAAAGGAAAAATAAAAGAAAAAAAAAACAATAATAATAAAAATTTCTTTCGAGTAGATACAATTTTCACATTAAACGCCATCATACTAAAAGTACTAGAAATATATATATATATATATGTGTATATATATGTATATTTGAATAAAATGATTATTGGATACATAATAAATACAGTACAATAGGAATATGTAGGTACACACATTAGATGCGTAGGTTTTTATTTTAATTTTTTAGCTTCTTCTTGTTTTTTTTTTGTTGTTTTTTTTTTTGTTACCTTTATAATTATAATAATAGCAAATATGTACATACAATATTACAAAGAGAGAGATAAAAAATTTCCTGTGAAATTATCTTAATTTATTTATTTATTTTTTTATTAAAACTAAATATAAAATAAAAATAGGTATAAAAATTAAAAAAAAAAAAATAAAATGTTTTTAATTTTATATTATCATGTATAATATGATAATATAAAATACGAGTATACTAACTGTTCATAAGTATTTAAAATTTTAATTTTAATTTTATTTAATGAAAATTTTTTTGTAAGTAGGTACGGTACATTGACTTGCAAAATAATGCAATAGGTATACGGTAATACTTATATTTAAAATTTTCCCATGAGTATACCAATGTTGATAACTTATATTATCTACACTTATCTACACGTGACATTTTTCAGCGTTAAAAATTTACTGCATAATAAAGTAATTATATAATATATAAGTAATAAAATTACTAATTAGTAAATTTAGTTAAAGATATTTCAGTTAAATTAAATAATGTGTTGACAAAATATATAATATTATAATAAAATTTTGTTTTTGATTTTAACTGAAAATAAACGTAATAAAAGTTTAAAATTGATAAATGATGATGATGAAATGATAAATTTGAAATAAAAATTAATATAAATATAATTTAAATCAACAATTTCCATTAATTTATTATATTTGTTTAATTAAATATTGTATACCATACACACAGTTACTATAGAAATTCATTTATATATACGGTGTCTTTCCTAATTTAGTATACCGCTATATGCTACTGCATAAATAGACCTCTTTTAGTTTACAAGAGATGAAACCTTAAATGAAATTTCAATATTTTGCTTCCAGACTATACTTATGAAAATTTTGTAAAATGTATTCGAAAGCTTAAGAAAATACACGTTCAATGTCAATGAACACTTTGCAAAAAGACATTTAGCTAAATGGAACACTTAACATTCACCCTTGACATTTAACTTGAAATTTGACTCTTTTAAACAAATAGCTAATCAATGTTTTATTTTTTACAGTTCGAAAAATACGAGCTTCTAAATTATCTATACACATAAGTATAATCTATGCAATGGTATATGACAGTGCACTTACTTAGAAAACACCCTGTATATGCATATTTGATTATATTTTAAATATTAATTAAGTTACATAAGGATGTTATACGTATATATTTCAATTATATATTTGGTCCAAGGAGGATGGATTTATTAAGAAAAATTACTTTTAAATTATATATCATCTAATTAAAATAAACTCTGGAGGCCTGTGGTACAGGATTCGTTACCATCACTTTCTCGATTAATTAATCATGTGTTATTAACCACAACGCTATCGAAACTCTTTTAATATATTTAATTTTTATCACTCTTTTAATACAAATTGTGGTGATTATGCGAATCACTGCATCTTATATGAAATTTCAAAATGAATTATATCTAAGTATATACTGTATACACAATAGGTACATAATTTAATAAATATGAAATCGCGTGACTGAAATAATTTTCATGCTTTAGAATTAAGTAGTTAGCTTTGTATTTATTTTTTTTTTCCATAAAATTTAAATTCTGTTACTCAAGAAGTGATATCTGCAATTGATAAGAGTATTTTATTTTATAAACAAATATACATATTATATACTATTTCAACACGCTGCATAAATTTAAAATGATGACATATTTTTTTTTTAAAATATGCATGCAGATATTTTTATACCCGTATGACTATATAGTCAAAGGGTATAATAAATTTGCCATTACGTTTGTGACGCAGAGAAGGGTGGGGGGTAGTTATAGACTCAAGTGTATGGATCGAATCAGAATCGAAAAATAAATCTATTTAGCTATGTATGTTCGTACGATAACTCAAAAACTAAAGGAGCTAGGATCTTGAAATTTTCGCAAATTCAGCCATTTTGGTCCATGAGTTCGGGTAGCTGCCATACAAATTCTTTTTTCATATGAGTATTACTTTGTACCTATTACAGCTGCGTGTCTGAAATTTTGCCAAAAGTAGTTTAGTTTTATAGCCAAAGTTTCTGCAAAATTTGTTTGGTCTACTGCAGAGGGTTCAAGTAGCTGCCATACAACTTCTTTTTTCATATGAGTATTACACTACACCTAATAAAGCTTAATTTTTGAAATTTTGCCAAAAGTAATTAACCGGATGATATAATGTATATGTTACGGTCATACGGCTATCCCAGAGTTGACACAGTCTACTCTACTACACTCTTCCTCTTTTTTTCAATAAAATGTATGCAGTAATTTTTTTTTAAACTTAATTTATGTATGCATTAAAATGCGGAATTTTTATTAAAGTTTATACTTTATATTATTGAATTAAATATAACTATAATCTATTTTTTATTTAATTAATTAATTAATTACAATAAATTGATAGGAATTCTAATTAATATTAGTATGAAATCAGCAATTAATACAAAAATCAGCATTTATGTATATAAAAAACTTTGAATTCGTATATACATTCGAATAAGTTATATTATTTTCTATTATTTTAATATAATCTAGTTTTATTTTTAAATTATATTAATTTATCTTTATTTATCAAAATTAAATTTATTATATATATAATTATAATTATCTTTCATAACTTTTTATTGTTTTTTAAAATTTTTACTTCAATTATACTTCATTTTGTTATTCAGTTTTATTTACATAAGATCAATTTAATTATTTATATTAAAAATTAGTACTTAAAATGGGTTTAAAAATACAAAAAACAATATACACGTGTCATTAAATTTAATTTCCCTCTCCACTTATAAATTTTAAACTTTTAAAGATAAATATAAGAAAGTCAAGTTTTTATATATAGTTAAAAAGTTTATTTAACTTTTAAAATTATTTTCAATTATATTGAAACAGAAAAATTCTTATGATAAATAACTTTTAATATTAAATTAAAAAAAAAAAAATTTCACGTGTTTAAATAAAATTTAATTCATTTTAATTAATTACAAAACAGGTTTGTATTGTATTATTAGAAAATAAATTATATTTTTAACAAATATGGTATAATTAGTTCTTCAAATGTAAATATAATTAATGTTAAATAATTGAGTAAACAAAGCATTTGCGCAAGAAACTGCACTAGTGTACATTTATTTTATACTAGTACGAGTACTTATTTTTAGGATTAAAAGTATACCAAATTTGAAATATATATATGCAGGATTTTTCTAATTAATGTAAACATCCAGATAAAAAAAATGAAATACTGATTACATCACTGGAAAAAAAAGAGAAAACAATGTTTCGACAAGTTCAAGAAAAGAACCCGCAACGAAGTTGGGAGACTTATTTCAACAAGGTTCGTATTATTAATAAAAAAGACACTGAAGAAGGCTGAAAAACATGGGCTTATATAAATAAAGTAGCTTACCCAAAAATATAATATGGTGGAAAAGACCTAAACTCCCTAAGGTATGTACAAAAAAAAAGTTCAAATACATTTATATTAAATAAATATAACCAAATCTTGTATATTATATTTAAATATCTTTAAACTTAATGTATAGGTATGGAAGTACTTAATTTTTGTAACTAATTAAATACACGTTATTTGCGTGGTAATCAATAAGTACTACTTGTCAAAAGTCGCAACTTTCAACTAATTCCCTGCTAAAATAATGTCGGAATTAAGAAATTGTTATTGGTACGTGCCATAATACGTACCATAATAATATTTAAAAAAATTTAAATGTACAAACACTCTATACGAGCATTAGTGCTCACTGAGTTTAAATAAAAGAAATAAATGAATAAATAAATAAATATCCCAGGTCAACTTATCCCCATTTATTATATTCCTATACTATTTATTCCAATATTATTTTTTATACCATTGTTATTACCATATAAGGTGAAAGTTTTAGTTTTAAGAAATTTTAATGTTAGTACCGTTTATTTTTAAATTTATAAAATAAAATATTTTTGGGAAGTCGATTAGAAGTAGTTTGATTTTAATTTAAATTAGATTTAAGATACTAAAATAAAAGTTATTAATAAGAATATTTTTTATTCATTCACTTATCACTTTATATTTGGTAGTGGACTGTACATAAATAAATAAATAATTAAAAAATCTACATACATAATAATACCATTTAGGATAGGTAAAAATTTCTTTAACATATTATTTACATTCATATGTAATTTTCATCTTATCTATAATAATTAGTAATTAAAAAAATTAATTTATAAATAAACTATTATTAATGGAAAACTTCTATTTAACAATCATTAATACTGTTAAACTAAATATTAATATTAATAACTATACTAACTATTAATAAAACTAAAGGTTTAATTGTCTCGGAAAAGTTCGTTTTATCCTAAATTTTAACAATTTTTGATTTTGAAAATTTAAAGCTAGTGGTAATTAACTAAACTTAATTTCTTCAATTAAAATAAAAAATGCTTTCACTTAAAATAAAAATCATTAACTTAAATTAAAAAAGAGTTTCACATCATTTAGAATATCTTCATTTAAAGCAAAAATATTAAAAATTAAAATTACAAAACTTTTTACTCTAAGTAAAAATCACTTCAGTAAAGTATCTTAAGTTAAATTAACAACACTTTACTTTAATTAAAAATATCTTCAATAAAAGTAAAAATTTCTTAAGTTGAACTAAAGAATATTTCTTTAAATATTAAAATTTAATTTTATAATTAGTGAAATATAATTGAATTAAAAAAAATTACAAATATTACCAACTTTTAATTTTTTTAAGTATTTATTTAGTATATAATTAAATCTCATATTTTTTTTTTTAAACTGAATTTTTTATTATATATTACTTATTTTTATATAAATTACATACATAATATATAACATGATATAACTATAATAAAATTCTATAAAATCTTTTATTTTAGTATAGAATAGATCTATAGATTTTATTAAAACATATGTATTTAATAATATATATATTTAATAGATACAAATATTTTTTTAGATGTGTTTTTGTAGATAATATACGTATACGTATTTATATAAAAAGTAAATAAAAAAAAAACTTTT